>CM033625.1:17946257-18353127 GCA_019453435.1 Rhinogobius similis | reverse complement strand
AATGCATAAATAGATCACTTTTGGGGGATGAGAATGGGTTTAGATTATCAAAATACCTGCCACCTCCCCCAGGTCCTGGTCGCAGCGCCATCTTGATAACAGTAATCATCAGATGACGTCGACCGTGACGCTGTAGTTGGAAAAGCATATTAATCTCTGGGTTTAGTCTCTCAGGCACTGGAAGGAGGGCACCGGCTCTGAACTAGGGACTTTTTTATAAAGAAAGATGATTATTTATCTGGTGCACTCACCTGAAAGGTTTAGTAAAAAAAATAAAGATAAAACATGACATTCTCGCCTGCCTGATAGACAAACCCCTGGTAAAAATGATTGTTGTTGTAGTATTATGGGTTTCCAACAGGGGTCAATGTTGAACAGTTTTTGTCACCGGTCCCTGGTTAAGGTTAGTGAAGTCAGATGTTTGGTCGACCCACAGAAAATGCTAAATATTTTAATTTACACGACTCTCTCATGTAGCCTACAAGTACAAAACATAAAGGTGGGTTATGTACAGTACTGAACGAATGTGTACTCAAGTAAGAGTACGCTACTTTAAAATACTTTTACTGAAGTAGAAGTATAAAAAAAAGTAAGAAAATTGTACCTTTACTATAAGCCTAAAGGTAAAATAGTATTTGGGGAGACTACTGCTAAAGTAAGGGTAACCAAAACAGTAACTGTCTGTACGTGGTACATGATAAAAACATAAAGGATGGAAGTTCATGTAATTGGAAGGGCAAAACTTTAAAGTGTGTGTACGACAGCTCCTCATGTTTTTCTAATTTGGAGTTTGGTGTTGAAAATTACAGGTAGGAGTTTAACGGATTCCTTCAATCTACGTCTTAAATAAGCGACATTCCATCAAAAATGCATGGGCAATTCACTGACAGATTTTTTTCATACATCAAAAATAAAGATGTTATTGGGAATTATTATTTGTCAAATCATAACTATTGTGTAATATGGCTTTTGACCTGTGTTAACATTGTTGTTGATTACCTCTTCCTTTGTCACATCTGCTGCCCATGTTCAACCAGCATATACAAGAATACATTTCACCAATATCGTCAAACTGGGGAAAAATAGGCAATTTATTATTATTATTACTTTTTTTTGTAATATCTTAACTATAATCACTGCGTTTTTGCGAAATTTATAGTCTAACCTGTCACATGGACTTTAAACAATATTCAAAATGGTATTTTCAAAGCAAAAATGCAAAAATCACATGAAGGAGTGGTGGTAGACTTACTCACAGCGGGGAAACTACTCTGAGAAGTACAATTGTGTTATAAAGTTGCACACGCAAATACTTATATATACTACTCCTCAAAAATCTCACAAGTACCAAACATAAAAAGGTGGGTTGTGCACAATACTGAATTAGTTATTGTACAGAAATATTTGAGAGGTAGACAGGCACATATCTTATTATTTTTACTATTTTATATTTTTCTTTTCCTAGTAGTTCCAATATTGTGGATAGGCCTAAATCATCATCTTAACTTCTGTTTTAGGCTTTGTGCCATTGTAGTTATTGTGCCATTCAGTTGGATGTTTCATTGTTACACCAATGACAAGGTGGAGCAACAAGTAAAAGGCTCTGTGCTCATTGTCTTAGGAGCTGCAGTGAAGGATTTACAGCTTAATTACAGTGAAAGATAACTATCCATCACCTGATCTTCTTTTATCATTCCTTGTATCCCGGCTCTTTTGTATACAAATGATTTAGGGTCCAGATACATGACAGAAGGAGAAATGCAGCCATGTGATTGCGTTAATTAATTTAATTTTCAGTTCAGCTTAGTCAACAGAGTAATCATCAAAATTAGCGTGGCTAGTAATATTAAATTAGGGCTATAATATGAAAATCTTCTACTTTGGAAAGTTTTGGTCATAATGTAATTTATAACCTAAATAAATTACATGACATTTTTATTGAAACAAACGTATTAAATGTTCATAATCCTTATACTGTATGTGTTTAATTGTTCTTGTGTTAAATCATAATAGTTTACTCTTATTTCAGCAACCATAAGAACGATAGCCTATTACTGGGCCTTTTCACAGGCGTTTGAGCACTGAGCTGAGGCCGCCTCCTGCTGAGTGTGCCAGGTTTAGCTGGAGGACACCAGTCACTCGTATCCCCTGCTCTTCAGTGGTAGTGCTGTGGGCAGCCCCCCAGAGGTCTGGAGAGAGCTGAACATTAACCAGTGTCCCATTCTGGGTATCCCACTACTCACCATAAATCATTAACATGTCCAGCATCAACCTGACAGCATCCGCATGACAACGTTAGTCTGTCAGGGTCTTTACAGACACAATTACAAAACCAACATATTATACAGATTCTTTCTATAACATTTACAAATCCGGTTATCTGAACCATTAACTAAAGACTTACACTGAACAGAATTGTATTTGTTTTAATACATTTCCAGGTTAATACAAATGATATAGCTACATTTTGGAGACTTATCGAAGATTTATTGTGAAAAACTAAAATGAAAAAAAAAAAATGCATTTGCAAAAAGAAGAAGGCAGGTAAATTTTCTCGAGCCTAATGCTTCCTGGTTTCCCTGTAGGTGGGAGTGGTAGTGACGCAGGTCGGAGGCTGCTGATTGTTTCTATGGAGGCCTGAGTGATCTCCATGACTGGGCAGTGCACAACAGAAGACCCCTTGATCCCTGGAGGTGATTGAAGACTCCTGTCACAGCAGCTCCATACATGTGTATGTATTTCTCCATAGAGACTTGGTGTAATTCCTGGTCGGAGTGACCAATTAGCCCTGGTGCAGAGTGGCCTCCTGACCCTTGGCCCCTGCTGGGTAGTCTTATCCATTAACCCTTTGGGCCTCGGCTGGAGTTGATGTAGTATCTTTTATTCTGCTACTGCAAAACACACTGCCACATTCAGCCTGCAGCTTCCACTTTCCGTGTCTTTGTTCTTCTTCTCTGTTCCCTGTGTGTTGTCTCGCTTTTCATAGTGACCTCTCCTGTGCTCCACTACTTTGGCTTCACTGACCTCCCAGTGTCATATCTATATCTCTGTTCTGTTGCTGTTGGATGTGTACTGTATAATTCAGATACAATGATCAATCAGAGGAGGGACAGTGGCTCTATAATACCCTAAAGCTATCATCAACCAGTGGCCTAAACAGATTTATTGGAATGTTACAGCTACTTAAAAAGTTTAATGGTTTTATGGTGCGGGCCAGACAATAGCAACAGCCCATAATGGTTGGAACACGTAGTTCTAAAAGCAATTGCACCAACACTTGTGAAGACAGACTGCCTTTAAAAATAAGTAGATTCAGCAATAAATAATTCTTACTTCTAAACTTCTATTCATTGGGGTTGAATAAGGAATGTACTGCAAATGAGGGGCTCATATAAATGTGTTAAGTGTTTGATTGAAGTATTCTGACAGGCTTATAAAATGTCAAAGACACATTACTTCTGCAAGTCTTGTTTATATACTGCAAGTCATGATAAATCATCTGTTTTATGTAACTGTGCCTGTAATTATTAGATTATTTCTAGCACCAATTTGTGTATGTTGTTGCTATATTATAACAAATATACTGAATACAATGTGTTCAGAGAATCTAACGCCTCGAGACATTTATGTAGCCCTCCTTCCCCTTAATTAAAACCATTAATTCTATCAACAAAAACATCCATGGCATTTTTAACACTATCCATTAGGCAAAGTGTTGCTCTCAATTAAATAAAACAACAAATATGCACTTCTGTTGATGACTAATAAATAGGGTAAACTGTTACTAGCCAATGCCTTTAAGTAGTTTTTCCAAGAAACTGCTAATGTAGTTTCACAGCTGAGTTAAATATGACTTTGAAAAGACGTCAAGTTGTATTTTAAGCTCTAACATATGCTAATGAAAGTGACAGTTTCCTTTAAAAAAAAAAAAAAAAGAGAGAGACATGCTCAGATCTTTAGAGGCATCATGGGTCTGAAAATCAAAGGCCTCATTGAAAACCAAATGGAGCAACATCAGTGGATTACAAGGCCACTCTCAGCAGGACTCCTGAAAGGGCTTCAGGTCAGCGCTGGGACAGAGCAGAGGGACAGAGCACAGGGCTGGAGCAGGAGAGGCTCTCACAACTGTGCTGTCTTTTTATAGATCTATAATAATTATATGCATGAAACGGTGATTACATTTCACACTGTATCTATTCATTCAATTCACATTGAGCAACGGGTCAGGAGCAGGAGCACCTATAATGTAGCCAGGGCTCATCAGCTCTTGAGAGAGATTTCTACCAAACTGCAGGATATCTGTAAATTACTCTGTCACCAAAGACAGACAAATGACAGGGCTACATGTCACTTTGAGACAATTAGAAAACTTAATTCATACTTACTGCTCTATTAGCAAACTGTCACATAAATGTTATACATACACAACATACACAGTATAAATATAGGACGATAATGTAATAATATAATGTATGTAAAGCTAATGTAAAACTAAATATGCCACTGTGCTACAATAACGAAAGTAACAAAACTCCACAAATATTTTAGGAAAACAAATGTTTACTTGAAATATTAATATTTTCTCAGAAAGTATAAATAACGATTTATGATTGATTTAAATTTTATACAAAAATAATACAATAAGAGGAACAAAATCACATCCTGTCACACAATCCCTAGTGTCTGATTAGATGGCAGTCGGTGTGCCAATAACAGTCACAAACAACCTGTACAATAATAAGAGTGACCTAATGTTGAACAGATGAAGGGGAGTTTGGGTCCTAGAAATGCGGGAGGTGATTCAGTCAGGTATGGTCTGATATGGATTTTTTGAGCTGACACTAATATCCGATATTTGTCTTGCTGCCGATATTTGCAAGTATTAAGATTTTAAAAATCTGTTGGAAGGCCCACAAGGTTTTAATAAAGTTCACGAATAACAAAATGTATTTTTCCAGGATATTAAATACGTTTCATTTGTTGCATGATTGTGTAAACATACAGCCATATTTTTTTGCCTAATTACTCTTGTATTTCCATTTTTACTCATTAATATGGTTAAAACGACAAATCTGATTCAGTACAAACATGGTAATGGCACATGGGCACACATAGACTGGGGCAGCTTAGACACAATCGGGGCCAATTATCAGCTAAATGTTCTAAATCAAACTGATGTTGGACCCGATATATCGGTCATTTGTAGATTCAGTCATGTCCAATACTGTTTGTGTGAGTTCTCCTCTTCCTTCACAGTAGATTCCTGTATGATTACACCGGCTGCTGTCATAACAAGCCACACTTTGAAGCCCTATTCAATTCACCAGACAATTAGGATAATGTTTTGGTTTTAAATACTTGTCAATATTTTCATTCTACCCAAGAGGGCATAGTCCCACAGGCCCATGTTGTATCTTTTCTCATTGTAGGTGTAGTGGGAGAGGGGAGGAGTGGAGAGAGCTATTTCTAAAATGCACCTGAATGTGTGCGCAAACATTAGCCAAAGGTTTCTATGGAAGAGTACGGGACGCAGTTAAGGTATGAGTCAGACCTCCCCTAAGGCAAAACCGGTTCATAAACTTTGCAGGTCAACTTTGAGAGGTGAACTCGAAATATTACTATCCTTTGGCGTAGCTTTTTACACAGTTTCTGGCTTTTGTGTGCTTTAGAAGGCAGCTTTTATCAACTCTAAACAGGAGGTGAGTGAATGAACCCACTTCATCAAGTTAGACCAAGCAGTTGGTATAAATATTGCAAAGTTCATAAGATTGTCAAAGTCCTTTCAATCACAGTATAAACATCCACAACTTAAAATAAAGCAGTCCAGTGATATAGAGAAACCAAATGTGAAAGAATAACATGGAAGACATATTTCAGTAAAGTCAATATTTCTAATGCATAATAGGCTGTGATTGTCAAACATTTTCACCTTTGTGCAAGCTGATAGAACCCTTAAGAGCATCCAGAAAATAGATGCAGTCTGTTTTCAGAGTCTCTTTCTCATTACCGCTTTAAATCATTATGTGCTTCAAATGCTCCTTCATTTCGGTCCATTTATAATTTTTGGTGCTTGCTGTTTTTGTTCCATTGTCACAAAAGCAGAACAAATTAAAATGATGAATAGAAAAATGTAATACTGTTATCAGATTGTGGTTGAAGCAAAAAATATATATAAAATTTCAGTGTCCGTGTTGATCATTGGTGTGCAACAGTCTTTAGGCCATCTCCTTTCTTTCAAAAGAGTTTCAAACCCTTCTTCTCTGCACCATTTTCACTTTGCACATTGCAGTCCTTGTTTGTCGACTGACTCATCTTTCAGTTCGCCGCTTGTTGGTTATTACGCGTTGTCATGGGATACGGCTGCGTGAGGGTGGAAAATGTGCTGCAGTTGCCGGGCACCAGGGAAGTCAGGTGGATGCGCTCACCAGGCTTGAAGTGGACACTGAAAGCAAAAGGGAGGCAAAGATGGCGGGAAAGGTTAACAATTAGAAAACGGAAAGAATACTTTGCTAATTTCTAGACAAATTAGATAAAAACAAAACTGCATGTCTGTGTCAGTTTGTAAACCAACATAAGAGTCTTTGGGTGTCATGAAAAGTGCTGTTATGTATTATTAAAAAGAAAAGATGATAAAAGACTAGTTGGACTTTTTTTTGGTCACAGCATTCTTGTAATCTTTACATTTAAAATACCAGATGAAAGTCTATGATACTATGATTAATTATATATTTAGTTTTGTGCAATATGGATATTTCCAAATATAATTATTGCAATATCCAGAATTGTGAATTTCTAATCTACACCGTTTTCCAATGCACCTTGAGGCCTCCCAGCGAGCGCCTGACAAATGAAACCTATGTCAATACAACCCTGCACTCTCTCATGTGCCACACCTGACCAAATAAATTCCCCATCCTTCTTCTACTGACTGTGGAAATCCTGCTTTCAATTGAAGTGCTCTTTTTTTTTTGTAAATTTGTTTGTGGAATTTATTTTTCTCCCTCTCAGAGGGGTGGGGGCATGTGACCCAGGTGTGACCCCACGGCCAACAAACAAGTCTCACCTGATAAAGGTGACCTATGGGACGGGTACAACCGAGTCATTACACAGTGGGATATAATAGAGGTCTCCAGACAAACAGTGCGTGTTATTAAGCCTAAGCGTGCTGTTGTGCCATACCAACAGGTTCTTCCAATTCAAGTTAAGCTCTGATAAGAAAAGCTAGGAGACAACACTACAAACACTGGAGGTGATGTTTGGGGGCAAAGAGAACAGACAAAAATACAACAGAATTGAAGTTTTACAGGTGTTTTTTGGTTAGTTAATTAAAATACTCTTTTTAGTATTAATTAACTGACTTAATTTAAAAAGTGAAACATACATTTCTTTTATCCTATATCATACAGGACAAGGTCTCACTCGCAAACCTTTTTTAATTTACTCAACATATAGTCAATGCTAGTATTAAAACTCTTTATATATATGCTGTGGGCAATATGACAAAAAACTAATCACAATTTGTTTCCTCAAACAAAATCATATCAATAAAAGTCTGTCATCTAAGACTGAACTTTTTTACTGCGGATTGGCTGTGGAAGTCAAGACCTTGCCAAATTATTTACTTCAGCAAAAACTAGTCTGGATCCCAGGCAAAAAAAGATTAAAGCATATCAACAACGATTAGAACTGCCTGAATTACGATCTTGATAAAAAGATTGGATTATTATGACTCTTAAAATGTATATAATTTCTCTTTCACCTGTAACAGCTGTTGGAAATTCTGTATTAAGGCTAGTTCTGTATGTTGTGCGCTAACCGTTCAGTTTGCACTCGCTGTGGGAAATTGAGCGTGTGAAAGCAGCATGGACAACATTTCAGGCTAGAGCGCTCACAGAGAGCAGGGAGAAGTTGGAAAGAGGAAGAGCAGTAATTAATCGTACAAGGAACCCCCATTGACCTGGGCCATCTCATCTCTAGCTTCACTGTTGCATGGAGTAAAGTAGCAAGACGCAAGGTTGGATAACTTTGATTAACAGCGAGGCTCATTTCCTGATCGTGGGGTGAAGTGTCTCTTTGCAGCACGAGGAAAGTGAAAAGAAGGTACATTAATCAAGGGCCGTTCAGGCTGAGGGAACATCTGATTGATTAGTCTGCTACTCAAGAGGAAATAAGAATTGTGAGGAGTGTACTATCTGTATTTCCTGAGTATTTGTTTGAAGGAAAGGGAAACTACAAAGCAGCATTGTGAATACATTGAAATTACATCAAATTAATGGCTTTGTGCAATCATTTCAGGTGGGCTGAACTAATAAAATGGTATTTACCCAAGAGAGGCCCCCAAGTTGGACCATCTTGTTTACAGGTATGTCCTAATATTGAACAAAACAACACACAATCAATACACACACTTCTACCTGGGCCAATTTGTGAAGTGATTTAACTGTAGATTTGCAAAAGTTCTAAAAAATTTCACAAAAAATTTAAAACTGTTGGAAAAAAAAAAGCAATGATTATGTTGATTTTTCCCAATTTGAATGCAGTTATATAAACACTGTGCCAAGTAGAACCCCACAGAGAAAGGTTAATTTATAAAATATTATGATAACGTTAAGAGACTCACTGTTTTGCTGGAGGACATGGAGCTGAGTGTGCTAATGCTGTTGGCGTCCGTGACAACCATCGCCGAGGGGAACCGTGACGTGTGAGAATATTGTGGTGGTTCTTGTTTATGTGGGTACACTGTAGAAAACATCAAGATAAATCATTTTGGTTCTGTTTTCAATCATTTCCTTTACACAGACAAGTTGGATAAATGCATTTAATCAACTAATTATGTGACTAGTAAACTATATTGTACTTTGATAATCATAATCATTATCTGGACTATACAGACTCTAAAACGCATAAGAAAATACCTTTTTATAACAAAGACAGCAGCATTATTAAATCAAAATGTCAAAAAAGAATAAACAATTTCTGATTTTCGTTAATAATATACTTTATTCGTAAATATTCTCAGTCTAGAAGGCTTGAGTCACCATATTTTATACATTTGGTTTGATATGTTTGTAAAAAAAATCTCAGTGTATAATAATCAAATACAAATAATCTTCTGACTAGTCGACTAATCGAAAGAATAATTGCTGACTAGTCGACTACTAAAATGATTATTAGTTACAGAAATAGTAGAAATGACTTACTGTGTGAATGTGTGACTGTGGCCATGAACGGCTGTTGGCTCATATGGCTGGGTGACTGCTGCATCAGACTTTGTTGGTGTGGGCTGTGGAGCGGCTGAGAGAACTGGACAGGCTGAAGTGCTGCTAAGCTCCCTGCCACACTGTTGATCACTGGCACTGTTTGGGACTGGGACGTATTCAAACCTGTTGACACCAGAAATTACTGATTTAGGCGCAAGCCAAGGGGTGAGAGCGCATTAACTGTGTTTGTCATATGTACTGTACTGTGGACTCACTCTGTGCAATAGCCATGACTCCTGATAGAGGCATGATAAGGTTCTGTGTCTGCTGGTGACTGTGATGGGAACTGTGTATGTTAGTCAATGTGCTCACTGGAGGAAGTCCGCCGCCAGAGCCAGAAATCTGAAACATAAAAAGGACAGTACTACTAAGCAATTCATTTTATTATAGTTTATGGAGTATATGTATGTATATGTACTGTTGTCTGTGCTACAAGGTTAAAATTATTTGTCAAAGCAGTGAACGATCTGACCAAAGGAACAAACCAGACAAAAAGTAAACAAAATCCTAACCTTTGTTTTGGGGTTTGAACGTTGAATAATTAAGAAAGGCTAATTGCTCTGTGTTTGAAGTAATGCTAGTTGTAGAAATATGGAAACATAAATACTTGGGGAAAGGGAACATACTGTAGATCTTGAACTATGTTTTCTTGTCACTGATCAAATATTGTACTAGGGCAGAGAGGGGGAATTCAGAGCTTTCTCTATATTTGAAAAAAGCTCTGGGCATAATCAAAGTAATGTCTTTTGGCAGAGCAAGCAGAACTCCACCTGAGGCTTCTCTTTGCAGAACATTTGATCAATAAGAAGAGAATGTTTCTTTGTCAGGTTTATTGGCTGTGTCATGAACATGACTGGTGCCGCCGATGAAGGCTGTGAGCGAGTCCAGCCATGGCCACCTCATCTGCACCTCCCAAACACAGCAGCACAATGTGCTGATTGTTGGCTCTTGCCAGTAGGTCCATGGGAGGTTCAGGAACCTGCATTGTACGCTCATGCTGAATATAGGCCTGCCCTTATCTAATCTAAGGCCATGAGGCCCAGGTGTGTTCACTCACCATCTTGGCGTCAGGTGACAGCAGACTGTGGCTGGGGTCCAATCCTCCCGGAGACACCTGTTGGAGCACTGACTGACTGGTGGCCATGGCGTTGCTGCTGTGGTGACTGATGCTGGACGAGGAGGTGACCTCACCCTGGCTGTACCGCACTAAAAGAGAGACAGTATTGTATTACTGGGCAAAATATTTCTTAAATTTGAAATACTGGCTCACCTGCTCTTTGCCTCAGACAGAAGAGGGAGGAAAGAGCAAACAAGCACACTGACCTGTCCACGGCTGCTATCTACGCAGCTCAGCCAAGGCCATTCACTAAGTACACTCATTCACTCCAACAGCTAAACTCCCAAAGTCTCTGATCTGTATTTATGTCAGAATTAGCTTTCCCTTTCCATCACAAATTATGTTAATAGCAATTACAGCTCTTTGTAAATCCACGTCTTGCCTTTGTCTTTCATTTGGGGGTCTACAGAATGCCTCATTCTCAACAATTCACAATCAAATACCTGTTTGCTGATGCAGGCCCTCTGTGATATCAACAGAGTAAACATTACACAATTACAAGCAATGTCAAACACATTCTTATCCCTACACAGACACTGCCCCGCCCTGTGTGACATTCTGTTTGCTCAAAGATCTCACATCTTCTCTGGCCCTTCGTCCCTGACCCAGGTGACAGTCCCAGCCAGCATCCCCCAAACCACACAGGACAGATATAAGATAGATACACTAAAAGCTGAATTGAAAGACTTGTAGGATGAAATCATAAACAAAACAAACAACAACACAGAGTTATTTATGCTAAATTTGGATTCGAAATTTTAGCAGTTTCAGACAGTTTGTAATGAACATGCTCACTCGCCAAACAATTACAAATGTGTAGATTTGTAATCATGTTTGGATAAAACATATTGTTGCATTCCATTTCAACACAAATATATATTTAATTAAAAAAAAAAAAGGTAGCCACAACTTTTAGTATTTTTGTTGACCTATAGACTTATTGTCCTCAACAAAGCAAGCTGGAAACCTCACAACACTTGACTGGGCCTTGTAAACACAGCCACAGAACAATAAAGCACTCAATTGGACTCATGACCCCCATTGCCACACAATAGAGAGAGACCCATAAAAAAGCAGTTATCTTGAAGCTAGCTGATCTTTTAAAGGGTCCAAGAGGGAATTAAATGCTATTCAAACTAAGGCAAATGCAATTTGGTGATTCAAAGTGCTGTATTTCTTGAGAAGGAAAATGCAAATGGAACTGCACAAATTAATTCAACTTGTAATTATAAAAAAATATATGCTTTTTTTTTTTGAGAGGGCTGTAGAGGAAATGTCCTTTGAGGACAGGACGGTGGCGAGAACTTCAGAGGAGTGGCAGCAAAAAGCTTCTACAGGTTTAAAAGGCTCAAGCTCCCTATGTGTCCCATGTAATATCAAAGCATGCATCCCCAACCCCAGGCACTGGGCTTTGTAGTGCCGCTGCATATGACAGACCTCCTGTGTCTTTGCAGGACGTAACCATTGCCTTTGTGGTTCCCTGAGAGATACAGAACAGTGGAAAGTGCAGAGCTAAGGCATACTTTCTGTAGGGCAGCCTCTGTCTGTGACTAGCCTGAGGTGACTGGAAGAATCACTGCCCACAGAACATACCTCCTGCTACTGTAGCTGATCAGGAACTTCTGACTCGCAACTTTTGGTTCTTTGTCTTTAGAAGCGGCTTACAAAGCAATGGCACAAGCTAGATTTTACAGTCTCTATAATTTCTACTTTATGCTTTGAAGTGCCAATTTCATACTATTACTCAGAGTAAGATTTTAACACAATCAAACTGTGGTTGTACATAAATCAGACAAAATGTTCCTGACAGTCATTTTATGTGGCTAGTTGTAGGTGTAAAAAATAATATGACCAAAACACCATGACACACTGTTTGAGTGTCCATCCAATTGTGACCAAGTAACCAGTGAAGTGAAACAAAATCAATAAAAACTCCCAAAGTAAGAGGAGTTCCTGCATTCTGACCTAGCAGTGACCTCTGTCATATCACTAAAGGTGTGGTGGCTGTTTAAAAAATGGGATAGTAGTTTTCTGTATGTCCAAAGGAGAGGTCATCAGTCCTGTCTGGCCAATACCCCAGCGGACAGCTCCTGCTGCTCCAAGTCTGCTACCAGGCCCAGCACTGGACTAGGCCTGTAAAGGTGAGGGAGGAGAGGGGGCTTTTACACAGCCCCTCATTGCCCAGTAGAGATAAATGAACCTAGGCTACAGTCACTGCAGTCTTCTAATACACCACAGACAATGGGGCTTCCTGCTGAGGCAGAGTATAGAGCGAAGAAGTCAGAGAAGTGCCTTATCAAAGGCCTTGGAGATGTAGTAGCAAAGGATTTTAATTGTCCATTAAGCATGCATAATACAGCCCGTGCCCTAGCAACGCAATGAGACGACCTGCTGGGAGGCTATTGTCAGCTTAGGTCTGACACTGAAAAACAGCTGATGCTGTCGGCAGCCTGCCAGCAGGAAACCTTGTAAGCAGCCTCACAGGACTTTGGGAAGTTGTGCCTCCTATCACCGAGACTTCCCTCCTGCTCCTCCAGGACTCCTTTCCAACCACCTTATCCATGACCTCTCTGACTTTGAAACTTGAGGTCAAAGCCTGGTCAGGTGTTCTGGTCAACAAAGCCATCAACCAAACAGCCGATCTACAAATGAGACCAATTAATCCACAGGTAAAAGAACAGGTCAAGGCAAACTGTTTGTTCTCCTTTTCCTGTTCGAACATGAGAGACAACAATAGACCCTGATTGAGTCCCTCAAATCACCGATTTATGGAGGGTGAATGATGATACAGGATAGTGCTTTGTAAATCCTATCACCTCTTTTGTTATGTCATTTACCCAGGTAGACTCAGTCAGTACTAATTAAGGCAAACACAAACATTAGGTTTGTGAGCAATTGTCTGAACAGCGTTATTAACACTATGTCCATGAAGGAAATGTAGAAATGATGGTGTTAAGAGAAGCTAACGTGAATATGGCTCTGTGACCCTCCCCTGACCTCGGCCTGTCACGTCACACGAGGGCTGCCCTTTGTGTCATGCCCCTTCATGCTGACTTTGGAGTGGAGATTGCAGGTACAATGTGGATTGTTTTCAGTGTGTTTTCAAAGATCAGAATAACAATGGCATTTGCTCAGCTCACTCAGTCATGCTCATTGATCACTTGTCCTCTCTTTCTCTGCGTCTCTGATCTCATCAACAGGAGGTCTCTTCCTTTTCCCTACAATAAAATATAAACTATTTCTTTGAGCTATATATAAAATAATTAAATGTAGTATTTCCAAAAAATGTCATATATTGTTTTGATCATTTGTAATTGTAAACTCCATGTAACTTCACAACACTCTACCTGTCCTCTTACTGGGAGGGGAAGCGCTGGTCTGGTGATGAGGTGACCCATGGGACAGCAGTGGATTAAGGCTGTGGGTTGGCGTGCTGTAGGCGTCCATTGCGAGTTTCTGTCTGAAAGCTTCTTCTTTTCGTCGGTTTGCGAACCAGTTGTAAACTCGGACTTCAGTGACTAGGTTAGATCCTAGGCCTTGAGCTTTGGAAGGCGATACTCCTCGCTGAAGACACTCAGCTCTGCAAAAAGAAAATAATGTTATATAATCAGCACTCAAGGTTCCAACTTTCTAGCAGTGAGACAAGACACAAGCAAACAAGACAGACATTAAAACATACACTAAACACATTAAAACACATACACACACCCCACAACCAGACATGAGATTGGATCCATGAGAACGAGACAAGATTTCAACATAATTTATTTACTTTAGTTCACAAAAAAAAAAAAATAATAATAATTAAAAAAAATATATATATATATATACATATATACACACACACATATATATATATATATATATATATATATATATATATATATATATATATATATATATATATATATATATATATATATATTGTTGTCATTGTAGCACTGCTTTTTCTCAGGAAATGTAAATCACCAGTGCTCAAGCATTTTTTGTGTTAAATCCAAATGTAAACATGGGAAATAAATCTCATAAAATAATTCTGTGTGTGTGCACAATCTCGAGACAGTTTTATCTTGTGAGATCTTTTGCACGAGAACTTGTCCTACAGCTTTTCAATTAAACAGTAGTGTAAAATAGTACCTGTTGCATTCCTCTACCAGAGCTTCTCTTTCCTCCTTGCTGGGGTTCTTCTGCCTCTCATAAGCCTGGTACAGAATTTGCTGAGATGCAGGACCCCACTTGAAACGATTGCGTCTCATTTTCTTGGAGGATGGTTCACTTACATCCTCACCAGACTGACCCATCTGGCCAGGGTTGTACTCTGGGAAAAAATATATTGGGTCCTGGTTGCCTTTGTCTGAGATGTTCCCACCAGCACCTGGGGCCTGGTTGAATTCTAAAAGATAAATGCATTTTTAAAAGATATTTTAACACAAGCCTTTTATATATTTATTATGGATGTGTTTCCCATACATTTTCAGTACATTACAGTGGTACAATTTATTTTCATATTTTTTTCTCCCTATATCCCTATATACAACAGTCCTTTTTGAACAGTTACTCTAGGACATTACAATGAGCATTTTTATTATGCCAATGTATGGATTGTTTCTATTATTGGGAAACACTGCAAGCATTCTATTAGAGACCATAAAATTGCTGCTGTTGCACGTTCAGGAACCAACCACCAATCTAACTTCCCCATAGATTTAAATGCTAAATCAAGAGTTGTGCTTCTGTCAATAGATTAGAGGCCATGACTGAGGTGTGAGAAACTCAAATATTAACTTACGTCTGAGAATTTCCCGCTGTTTCCTGACATACCAGGTGTAGAGGGCCGCACGCTTCTGGGTTTTCATGGGCGTGCCTTTGTTGAGGTGCTGCGAGAGGTGAGACTGGTTCAGACCCGTAATGTCCACCACTTCTCGCTGGGGAATGTTGTGTTGCTGCATGTAACCTTTGATCATACGGGCAGCACGCCACGGGTCCTCACTACGGAACGGAAAAACATTCAGCTTTAACACACACCAGTTCCCCCAATGCAAGTGTTTCTTTTGTTAAGTTGGATTTAGTGTAATGAAGTAAAATAAATAAATAAATATCTAAATCTATCTATCTATCTATCTATCTATCTATCTCTCTCTCTCTCTCTCGCTCTCTCTCTCTCTCTCTCTCTATATATATATATATATATTTATGCTAACATATATTTTAGTAATATAAGGCCTTAACATTTGAAACAAACATCGTGTTTCTGTGAAAGCCACCACTAAGTCTTCAACAGGGCTAAGCAGTTCCAAAGGTTAGTCAAGTAAAAACACACCTCATTGCTGTTAAGTGTAGCCTATAAAGTGTTTCAATAGCACATTGAGTAAGTAAATATCTTCGGGAAAAAAACAGGTTTGAAAATGGACAACTAAATGAAAAGCTACGCCGTCATATTAAGACTATCAACTTGCCATGCAAAATAGTAAAATAGTGCTTAAAAATATTATTTATCAATTAACTTTAGGTCAACTAGAAGCAAAAGGTAATAGAAATAGTAGCCTACAAAATTATAAATTATTTAACACATTTTAAAACGTGCACTCGTGAATGCAATAGGACCTATTTTCTTTCAAGAAGTAAACTAGTAGCTGTTTTGTGCAGTTCAACAGACTTACCGCGAACAGGCCGAGATTTGCGGCTTTAGACACTGACATCAGCAATTAGAGCAAATCTACACACGTCTGTTTGTTTTGGACAATGCTGAGGCCTACGACTAAGTCTGTGGGTTAAGTGGGACATGTTAGTTATAACTTTTGACAATGAATAACCAGATCTCCATTCATTCTAATCACACGCCACTGTGTATCTTTCAGTTGATGATTTATAGAATAAAATTAATAATAACATTAGTACACGTGGGCCAGTTTTGAAATATTTAGGGTAGCTAACGATGGCAATAATAACAATAATAATAATAATAATAATAATAATAATAATAATAATAATAATAATAATAATAATAATAATGTTTTTTTAATTATTATTATTATGTTTCTTTAATTATATAGGCTTATTTTATTTATACACATGTTTTTTTTTTCTTCACTTTTTATTGTTTACTGGACAATTACTTATTTTCATTTTATTATTTATTTTAGTTTAGCCAAAACTTAGCAGAAAATAATAATCAATATGGATAATTAGTAACTAGAACGTAAAGGAGAAAGCGTGGCGGGTTATTTTAAAATTGTAAACAGTTTAATTTGACGTTTTGTCGAAAAAGGCCAGGTGTGATTTTGCCGTTGAATGTTTTTATCTGCGGGCTTCGTAACGAGGAAGGCGTCGGTTACTCACGCTAGCATGCGCTCCACCTCGGCCCGCTGCTCGATGGCCTCCTCGGTGTTCAGAGACTGCAGCTCCTTCAAGATCGGCGGAGTGTCGTAGTCGTCCCCGTCCTCGGAGCCCTCGTCCCCGGACAGTTTGCCCTTGCTGTGGCCGTTCGTGAGCTGGTGAAAGACGGGTTTGGAGTCCGAGTCGCTGCCGTTCATTTTGCCGCTCTGTGGAGACATGGGCAAGTTCTCCAGTTTGACCCCGAAACTCGTGGGGCCCGGGTCCATGTCGTCCAGCGCCTGGATCAGCACATCTTTGGTAAGTCCTGAGTCCAGCAGCGCGCTCAGGAGCTCCTGCTGCAGGGATGTCAGCTTAGATACCATCTTAGAAAACATCAAAAAACTAACATAGGAATGCTGAGGGCAAGTGGAGTAAAGGCACCAGGCTGAACAAGTTAAAGAAAAGTCATAAGAATCAAATAAGTTTGTCCTTCAGGCCAGAGCTGTGGTCCTCCGCAGCTGGCACCTGCTCTAAGCCCGACTTCCCTTTTGAGCGGAGGATGGAGCTACTTTGCCATGATGCTTTCTGGGCCAGGGGATATAAAACATGGTAATGAGTGGGCCGGCTGATGGGCCTTATGTAAATGCGCACAATGAGTCGCTCTGGGCCGAGGTAGACGTGTTTACACTGCTCCACTGGCGCTTTTATTGGCTCTTCTTATCAGCAAAACTTTCATGAACTTTGTACCCTGTTGAAAATGCCATAAAGGCTTTAAAGAAAGGCGAGATCCACATTCACAATGAGAGCATTTGATCAGCAGGTCTGTGGAGAACTTAAGGGGACTTTTGTGTTCGTATTTTATATTTGCAGAATAAATTTTACGTATTATAAACGCAAGCTATTTTTTTACTCTTTGTGTTCAGCTTGTGCTGCAGCTATAGGTCTACTGTATTGCAGTCTATGTGACAATCTTGTCTTTTGTTTTAATTTAATTTAGATTTGTTATAAACATTTGTCATAAATCAATCTATCTTTTGTTTAAACATTAAATATTAAAATAGGTTACAATTATTTGCACACTGTACCTATTGACTTATTACAAATGAACAGAAAAGATTAACAGCTACTACTTGAAAATAACTTAAATTAAGTGATCTGTATCCCTTTTGCCCAAAGTTGGATGGACTCATCGATTTGAGGAGATGGAAACATTTGTTGTGTCAATATTACTTTTATCCAAACATTGTCAGTGACTGGGCAAATGCATCACATCAAGTAGCCTATTTTACATTCATTTATTGTTGTACAGCTTATGGATCACAAAAAGAGAAATTTGGAAACATCCATGCACACACGTCTGATTGTAAACACCAAAGAAAAAGTGAAAATAGAGAGCAATAACCCTTGTAAATATGTATAGAGGTTTACAACAAGAATCTTAGCCAATTATTGGTCAGAACTGTAATCTTTCAGTGTAGTATCAATGTGGTTGATCATTAGTAATAAGCTGAAATGCTACCTAACATTAGCCGGAGTCATATAGTTACATGGCTTTGGCTTTTTTATGACGTCATGTCTAGTCTGACTGCGCTCGCAAGATGGTAGCGCTATAATCATTTCAAATAAATAACAGCAACTTTATTAACAATCTAAAACAGTCCACTTCCAGTACAGAAGAACCAGCAGATAAAAATGTGTACCATAAACACAGTAAGACCAAAGCAAACCCGAGTTAACTGTCAGTGATAATGTTAATGATTTTATTGCTTTGAGTTTTGTTTAGTTAGATTTTTTTGCCCTTAAATACCTTACAAAAGATTTTTTTTTTTTATGAGTTTGTGGCATTAGAACTCGTTAGACAGATTACACCCTCCTTTATCTTTGGCTGTTACTGTTGTAGTTTTCCTGAGATGCACACCTTGCCCGTCTGCCCTTCGCCCTTTGTGTAAAACGCATGACGCTCTGTTGTATTGGTTAAGTTAATAACCCAGTGGAAGCAGATCAATTGCGGCCAGGTTTGTGGCATTGCCTTCATTGGCATCTTAATGAGGCTAATAAGTGTCTCAATTAGTTTTACACAGCGGTGAGTTTACAAATCAGTTGGTAAGTTGGCCCATACATGACAGTATATTATGTACTAATAATAGCGGAATTACTGATTAGTATTTATTGATTTACTGTATGTCGAGGGGATTTTTGTTTATGTTGACATTCCTGACCAGAAGTGGAAATAAGGTGTGCTCAATATCAAAATAAACATCAAAGTCAAAATACAGTATAACCCTGGTTTACTGTCAAGTAGGGCTGCATGAGTGGGCAATATTGTGATTTGTGATACACTGTTATTAATCGTGCTAAGATATTATTACTGTGATGTTGATATTATTGCAGTATTTTAACATAAGCCTTCTTTTTGACACAATAAGTTTAATTATGTTAAAACAAAATGTACATGCCTGAATTTACAAGTCAAACCAGGTCAAAATAAATAACTTAACAGAGACAAAACTAATCAAGGTTAAAATAATTAATGAAGAAAACAAATTAAGTCTTTTGACATTTTCATTTTTTTCTCCATCATTTCTGTCAGAAGAACTCGGGGTTGTTGCGTTATAAATTATTGCGTTAGATTGCAAAATCTATACTTTTAAGATATATTGTACAGTTGTATTATCAACAGACCCCAATGAAACTGAAAATTATATGCAGAAGAACAAAGTAGCTCAAATATAAAAATCTACCCAAAGAAAGAGCAAAAATGTAATAAAATAATGCCACAAATGTCAATTGTTCTGCCAAAGACAGCAGGAACAGAGCCGCACATATCCTGACACTTTCACATTTTCCATTTTAATATCTGTCAAAGATTAACAACAAATAATAACAGCAAAAACAAAGACTGTCACGTCCGTTGTGAAAGCAGGCTGCAGTGAAGCATGGCGTGGAACATGTCCTGCCCATTAGGCCTCTTTCATACCGACCCATGGCACCTGGATTGGGCAAGAAAGTCAGGAAGTCCAGCGTATCTTCTGTTTGCAAACCATTATGTTAATTTATATCTGAAACAAGGACATGTATTATGAAGTTAAGAAATACTTTTGTAAGACTAAAACACAGTCTTACAAAGTAGAAAAACAAAGATGTTGACTTTTTTTTTCTCAGCTTCATACCGTTTTAGAGCAGGGTTTACTAAATTGTTCGTGTTGTTCCATTGCTCACACCAAGACAGCTTCAATCAAAGTATTTTTCTTAAATTAAGGATTAGGCTGTTCTCGGTGTTGGGGACACGCTGTCCTGCTCACCTTGCATCCAGATGGTGGACAGAGCGTAACAATTGGATGCTGAACTAAAGAGGGCAAGGTTGAGACAGTGCGTGAGTTTCGGGCCTCTTCGGGTCCAGGCCGTTCCGCAGGGTGAGCTGGACCTTACCCTCGTGAACTCACCAACTGCTTCATCAGTTAAGGAAATTATAGTTGTCAACATTTGGAGCTTTTTGAAACTATCTTAAACCTTCCTTTATATTAACTGCATGTTTAGTTTGCAAATAAGAACAATAATAATAATAGTTGATACAGTTATTTATATAGTGTTTTTTGTATTGTTCATTGACTCCACGCCCAGCTCTGCTTCGCCTCCCAGTCACAAGGATGGACATCATATGAGGACAAGAGCTGAGCTGATAATAGGTGTGGCAATATGTTCAAAAATTAATATCTCAGTCATTTTAAGGATTATCCAAATGACAATATTCAGGAATTGAACTGAAAATATTTAATAAAATGGAAAAATATCATGTCATAGCCTTGTATGATTAAAATAAGATCCAATTTAAGTATAAATGTAAACAAAGAATGTTGAAATCATTTAATAATCATCATGTAAAATCATTTTAAACTAATTATTAGATCTTTGTGTTCATCCATAGTCACATTATGTTAAATGTAAGTGGCCATTCATGTTTATTATTTTACTATGAAGAGTGTAAAAAAGTTTTTCTTTTTTTTTTTAAACATATCTCTCACATGGCCAGTGTTATTTTAATGTATACAGAAGAGAAATAGATTAAAAGCAGGCCTAAAGCAAAAATAACCAAAAATAGTTGCCTCTGTATGGGGGATATCCTTCCTTGCAATCCCCAAACTCATTAATCATGTTAAATCTGTCATAAGCATTTAAGAATTCAGTGGGCAGATTTACTTTCTTTACTACATTGATTGTATCACAGTTTCAGTCTGATTGAAACACCAGCTTTGATCTTTATCAGGGCAATAAGATTTGATCAGACAGCCCCTGAATCAAGGGTTTAGCACTCAAGACCATTTCCCTGTGTTTGCTCTTGAGTGATACTTGTTGAATGTAAGGAAGAGGAAAGTGATGGAGAGCGCAGGTATCCATCCACGCCCGATTCACAAACATGACCGGTGGGTGATCCTGTCCCGGGCGCTGTGTAGGTGGCTGGGTCCCCTTTTGGCCCGTTCCCGGGACAGTGTTAGCTCTGTCAACAAGCACCATGCACCAGGGCGTGTGTCTGTCTGTGTGCTCGAATCTGGGCCTGAAGCTTGAAGTTTCTTGTTTGCTCTTTTGACTACATAGGGTGTGTGTCTGTAGCCAGCGACATTGCTTTTCCTCCTCTTTTCTTTTGTTAAATCATGTCAGATCAGAGTGGCTTTGAGGTTTAAGCTGTTAATCACAACTTCTGTCTTAGTCTTGTTTGAGAATGAATTAATGTCTTTTCTTGGATATCTTTTCATTCAAAATACATTTGGCATTTTCCAGAATGTGAGGTGTATTTTTAGTTGAAATAAACCAGACACTATGAGTAAATAGTGTAACATTTGGGTTTGGCAATGAGGGCACTGTGACCCTTTGGATAAACCCCCTCTACTCAACAGTCAAGACACATACTCCCAGGTCTTTAACTGAAACAGCGCCAAAGATCACGTCAGACAAAACAAAAAGATTTAACTTTGCGTCATGCCCTCCCCTTTGCGTCATGCCCTCCCCCCTTTATTATACTTCATAAGCATTTAAAATAAGCCGAGTTGGTAGAGATAGTGCATATACATGGCTACATGGCAACTACATCTTGTCCACAATGTTTTATGTTAGGTTTCAAGTGGTCTGTTGTCCTCCCTTATAAAGTAAAATAGGATTTACTTTGTTAGTAGTTCTTGAATTGATGAATATGTGAATGAATAAATATAGTCAATATGTTAAAAGGTTCTACAATTAAATGACTAAAGGATTATGCGTAAAGCAAACTATTAAATGTACTACATAGAGACTGTACTAGTACTTAGACTGCATCCCCTATAAGGCTCAGATGTGTAGATGTACACAGGAGTGAGTTGACTGAGACTACAGTTGTGAAAAGATATATGATTTGATGTTTCTGTGTGCAGGGTTGTCCAGGCCAGCTGCTGCTGCTGCTGCTGCTGCTGCTGCTGCTCTCCTGCGAGTCACTGGTCAATATTGACTCAAGGATCTGAGCACAGCCACTTTGTCTGAAGCACAAGGTGAGATATACCTGCTGTCTCTATGACATCACACTCAAAAACAAAACTGTGTTTTTAATTAGACTTCCACTTCTTCTGGTATTTAGTGATAATCTATGATACACGTTGATTTTTATGTATATATTTTGATTTATATGATATTTACTGTAAAGATTCAAACACTTCCTTTTCAAAACTACACAACTGATTCTCAACCACAGCAAGCAATGGGTTTTCATTCATGATGTTTTCATTTTGGAAAATAAATAAATAAATAACGCTATGTGTATGATTAAATTTTTAACATTTGCAAAGTTATGGGTAGGGATATGTGGTAGGTGAAGATAGATTTTTTTGAGCACTCCAGCCATTAATGAATTTCTCAAACTCTAATACAACTACAACTCTAATAATGAGGAGAAACCATTATAACATCGTTAAAAAGTTGATTTTTCACAATATGTTCCTTTTTGAAAATATAAAGGAATCATTAAATATATGAAGCTCTTCAGCCAGATTAAAAAAAACAACTAACTAACAGGAATTGATGAAATATATTGATGAATTATCAGATATGACCTGTAGTTATCATCTCATTTTAAGTAGAAAGTAGAAGTTGCTGCTCTAAGATTTTAGAAAATGCTTAAATTTTCTACAGTAGAAAATGTTGAAGATTTTAAACTGTATTTCACCTTAGGGGGATACTTTATTTATCCAAATGAAGTGACGTTTATTCTCTAGTTATTTATTACGAGTGACATTTGCATGGCCCTGGCATTCACAGTTGATCCATGCCAGCACTTCGGTTTGCATAGCTGTTCAGTTATGGTAATGGACACATTACCAGGCCAGGTTTTGTTCATTCACGAACAGCTAAAGGTGAACGATAGGGTAAAAAGCAGAGGAAAGCGGGAAGACGTTTTTTGACTTCCTGTTTATTTTACAATACATTTCAGTGGTAATCAAAGAACTGAATTAGTAAAAT
This sequence comes from Rhinogobius similis, assembly GCA_019453435.1. Lineage (NCBI taxonomy): Eukaryota > Metazoa > Chordata > Actinopteri > Gobiiformes > Gobiidae > Rhinogobius > Rhinogobius similis. The sequence continues at coordinate 18,329,955 of CM033625.1, read as the reverse complement.
TTGTAGTTGTATAGTAAAATAGCTAAACAAAGCTGCAAATAACCTGCTGATAAATGATTGAACCAAAAATTCTGATCTGACCATTTTATTTCCTGAACGATAATTTACTGGAAGGCAGTTTTTTTTTACAGTTCAACATACCAAGACTAAAATTATATCCATATTGTGACACAAGCTTTTTAATTATCACTGGCCTTTTGAAGAATAGATAAATAAATAAATAATTCAAATGAGGTGTTAGTTTAGCTTAAAACAGTTTTAATGCTCATATAGTATTGTAACAATGGTAATGGCCTGTTTCAGTAACCTTTGTCAAACTGCTGTTAAAGATAATTGTGTGCACCATATCATCCATATCATATGACCCCCTTTTGCGCAGACAAACTGTGCCAGGTCTTCGTAGGGTGTGTCCAATGCAGCCTCATAAATCTGCTGGGCAAAAGACACCGCTGTGTGTCGGCACTGTTCACCGCAGACACACCTACATGAGCTAGTGACGAACCGTGGCACGATAACAGTACTCTTCATGTAGCACTGCTTAAGGAAATGAGACTGGCATGTCCTCATTAGCCAATATTTACCTTATTAAACAGGCTAATTTACAGTTTGAAACTTTGTTGTTGTAATGAATCGTGGCGCCTGCAGAGGGAATTTAGGTTTAGAAGTGAAGCTACTTTTGAGTTCCCAAGTGGGAATGAATGAGCATCTTAAAATTAATACCAATTCAATAATTATTATAAGATCATGTTAAAAAGAGATTATTTTAAAAATCAGCCATGGGAAGGATCAACCCTATATGCAGTTGGAAATGCAACATAACACATTACCACATATGTGCATATGAAAGGTTACACTACTCATTTCCCTAACCTTATGTTAACAGAATTATTTTTTTAAATAAAAGTTTGGTGTTTATCATTTTACTTCCTGGTTGGATATGAGTTGGTTGGACGTGAGTGCGGCATATGTGGGTGAAATTACATAAATGTTACCTAGCAACCACATGATAAACAAAAAGGTGTAATGTAACAATTGATAAAAAATATATGACACATGTGAAAACACCTTTATATTTAAACAGCTTAAACAGCTTAAACAGAAAAATGTGTATCAGCATTTTCAATGTCATTTTAAGTACTGATGATACTGATAGAAGGATAGCGTTTAGAACTGAGCACTTTTAAAAAGACAAAACAAAACAACAAAAAAAACACCAACTTTGTGAACTGACTTGACAGATGAAAAACTATGATAAACAAAAGAATCATTTGAAAAACATGAAAACCTGTCAAAACATGTCACTAATATTGCAATATCATATGATTTACTTCAAACACAGACCTGGGAGTGTTTACAGAACATCAACTCTGTAATTAGAAATGTCTAATTCATCATCCTGGTAGCTTTTTAAAGGTGTGCTATGTAACTTCTCTCGTGTTGTGTTTGCTACCTGTTTGTCTCCATGCAGAGGTTATCGCTTTGCCTTGAATATGCCACTGATCCGTATCCATTTGCATTTAATCAATAAGAGGTGTTTTAATTTCCATATAAAAAACAGGGATCGCCTCTCAGCAGATCAGACCTGTAACTTCCTGGTGGGGTCACCGGCTTGTATCCGTTGAAAGAGCTAAGCCATACTGTGGGACATTCTTGACAATGCCAAGTAAGCAGGTGGACTTAACCAGAAAAGCTACATAGTGCACCATGAAGTATTCTTTTACTAATTTTAGATTTATAAAAGACATTTTTTGAGGGCTAAATAATTTTCTTTGCGAATATAATGTATTCTTGTTCTGATTTTTGCTACAAATGGATTATGGCTGCCACACTGCTCTGTGTTTTTCTCTTCTCCAGTCTGCACTATTAGGGATTCAGAGGTAATTACCTGCCTGGCTTCCTCCGCAATTAAAGGCTGGTTCACAGCAGCCTGCTTAATGCACAGGCATGCACCGAGGCCATTAGCCCGGGCCAAGAGCAACACTGAGCACTGACTGAGAGCCACTGTCACCGCTCTCATATGTAACAGCAGCATATCTAACAGAGTCTACAAAACGCAGAGGAAAGAAACAAAGCTTTTTGATAATGAGCTCATTTTTAAGGCTAGACAAGGCTGGTGAATAGGAATAAATCTTAAATGATGATGATTATTATTATTACACGTTTTTTCCATCATGTAATGTTTTCATATATAATGATGGCATTTATGAGTAAAAAGCATATAAATACCATATTTGGGACATGAAAAATGAAAAATTCATATAGCCAGGTTTAAATTTCTTGCTTAATTTTGTTGACATAGTATTTGATACCAAAAGGACAGAACAACATGCATTGCATTATTTATACGTTTTAAGTATTTTTATTGTTTTATGTATTTTTTATCATATTGTAACCTACCTTTACTTGATGGCATTGATGAAGCTGAAGTCTCATTTAGAAAAATGATTTTAAGAGTATTTATCTGGACTGGGGTTGATAAGGATTTGGATGAGAAACTACTTTTTGAAACCTTTTGTTGCTATGGAGCTGAAGGATTGCAGAGCCAAGGTTCAAAGTCTGTATTGTAATTTAAAAAAAATTTCCTTGTAAAAAAATATGAGACTAAATTGAAATCTAGGTGAAATCTGAGCATCATATTACCAGTACATCTTTATGCTGGTCATAAAGAAACCACCAACACAAAATGTAGCAGTAGCAACAATAACCTTTAGTGTCAAGATTATTTTCTTTCTGTCAGCATTTTATTTGCCTGCTCTGACAGATGCAGTAGCAGGTTATCTCCTCACATCCAGGTATATAAGCTCTTTTTATTTCTTTTTTCCCAACAGTTAATGTGTAACCCACTGTGAAAGGATTCAGCACATTTCCTTTTAGCTCATACACCAATCGATGTTGGTGTGGCTTTACTTAGAGGGAGCAAAAAAGGATCATTGTCAAGACAAACACTGAATGCTACTTCAGCTAACGCTTGTATTGTATTGGGTGCAATATAAAAATTATCACACAATAAAATAATGTTTTTTTTTTTATACAACCAACATCCTGAAACTTTATTTGTCTTCAATACTGACCTTTCATACAGAATCTTTTGAATTGCTTTTGCCTATTTTGAACCATAAAATTTGGGCCTGGTTCCACCTAATGTAAAAGCTTGGTTATCTATTATTTCATGAAGAAAGAAGGACTTCACACTCAGTCAACCATGGTATCGGTCTTGTCCTTGTGTGAGTGCTAAAAGAATCTACAGTTTCCGTCATTGTGCCTTTGTTGGACCCATCACTGCGGTCACAAAGAGAAAAGACGTCACTGTATCTGGCCAATAAGTAAAGACATTCATTATATGTTTGTAATTCTGTAAGTTACACTTGTACGGTGTCATGTTTGGCTCCACAACTAATCGAACTGACATCCAATCTGTTTGAATTGTCAAAGATTAGGGTCTTTTTAATGGAGAGGTCTTCAGCCAATCCTCTGTCAGTAAAGTCTTGATGTTTAGAAAGTTCAGACTTTTGAGGAACATATTTGACTATTTTTGTGTTAAATGGCACTGATGGCAAAAATCTGTCTCGGTTATACTCGTGAAAGCAAGATTTGAAAGCAATGTTTATTTGTTTTTGAAAGGGCTGTGTAATTAATCGAGACATTTGACTAGTAACTGATTATTAATTGATTGTGTTAATGGCAATGATTAAAAGTCTGTATCATATCCGTTGTATGTACAGGAAATTGATATTGAAAGACATTTTTTCCAAATTTGTTTTCTACTAAGACAAAATTAAATTAAATTGAAAATTGTGATCATTCAATACATGAGAAACATTATTGTCCAGCCCTATAGATTTTGATAAGAAAAAAATATTGACAATTGTGATAATACAATACAAGGAAGCTGATTGGGATTATTTTTTGCCCAGCCATAGTAGCACGTAGTCCACTGAGTACAAAACAACGCAAATATGTGACATTTTGGACAGTATCTTTGTCGAATGTGAGGACAATGGGTGACAGTAGAAGCAGTAATTGCACTGTATTAGAAGAGGTACTTATGAATATTAAAGTCCCACTTACTTTTGAAATATTTTACTTATTGGAGTATTTTATTTTGATTTGAATACCCAAAATACGCAGAAGTTGAAACCATTTAGTTTATTATTATCGACACCTCTCTCGCATCTCTCACGCTTTGGCAGGAGAACAAGACCTTATAACGTTTAATCTGTGAATAATTGAAGGCTGAGGCACACTGTCAAAAGTCACTGTCAATAGACCCACACAGAGAAGCCCCCCCAGCTCTGCACCGGTGGACTCTGGCCCTGCATCTCCACGCTTCTCTGCTCATCCTTAAAATTAATTCATCCGCACATCTCGGTGACTCTAACACCACATTAACCCCGACCACAGGAGGCATCCTTATGGAAAAAATGTCCCTTGCTGAAACATCAGTTTGACCCTTGACACCGGGCCCTCTTCATTGCTGCTTTCCCACCATCACTGTCTCAAAACCAAAAAACGTGTTATTTAAAAGGAGAACTTTATCAATTTGTACACAACATAAATTCTATTGTCACTGCGCGGCTAAATCAATGTTAAGCACTTAATGGGCGTGTGTGTTTGTGTGCAGGCATCGCTTCAGAGGGTCACGCCACACTGACTGCTTTCTAGAGGACAACGGGACTCAATTGTGGCCCATTAGTTTCTGGCCGGGCTCAGTCATGCAGAGTGCGTTTGTACACGGGGGGACGCGGGGGTGAGCGGCAGTATCAGCGTCCCATACCTGTGTGACTGCTCCGACCGGTGACCCACGCGACCCCTCCACAACCCCGGTGAGCGCACAGGGCACGCACCTTACCTGAACGTTACCTCTACACCGGCTCATTCACCTGTGTGCACTGCGGCGTCATAAAACAATACGATCATTTAAAGAGCTGTAAAAGAGGAATCCAAACAAATCTGTAAAAGATGGTAACATAGTGTGGCTCTATTACAGGCCACTAAACTTATGTTTGGGGTGTGGTGCACAAATTAGCCTAGTTTTGGTGCCTGAAATGTACTCCAGTTGTTCTCAGTCATATATGTGTTGTTGTTTCCTCAGTCATCATTGTTGTTGCTAGACTTTTGCTAAAGCTGGCGACTAAAAAGGGAATGGCACTGGTTTCCATACAGTTTTGATGACATTAGTTAAGATAAAATGACATTATTATTGACACCGTCCTTTTCACTTAGACCCATGATCTAAAAAAATCATGTGCTGATATATTCACACATCGTGCATTTGAGAGCGTCACCCAAAGTATTTGCCGCAGTCACTCATCAAGCTGTTATTTTAGAACAAAATAAAGATATGTAACAGAACAAAGTTGAAAACTCTGTGCAAGCGTTTAGAGATGTCACAATATAAAACTGTTGTTACTCCAACAATGTTAAACGTTCTTTTTAAAGACAATCATATGTTTTAGTGTTAAGATTATTGTGTAAAAAAATATTCCAGTTTTACATTCACCATTATTGACTTCTTGACAAAACAACACCTTTATTCTCTTTCATTCAGGTTGTCAAATGAAGTCCCATTCCTCAATTTTGTCACAAGCCTTATAAAATCAAACTGTCAGACAGAAAAGTAATTATTTTGTGACATAACTAGCCTAATATAAACCACTTTACGTTTAGGTTGACTTTTCTGGTGCATAGATCTAAATGAAATTTCTTGTATTTGTTTCTGACGATTCTCACAATTATTATTTAGTGATTAGCGATTATATTTTGACCTGAATAATTACAATTATCGATTAACTGAACAATCTTGACAGTGGTAAGTATTAATAATTAATAATTTTATAAGCACATTACATTTCTGAAAACAATGTGGACAACTGACCTTGTTATTTTTTATTTCTATGGAAACCTCACTAGCACAGAGCCAAGAGAATTAAACTAGGTAAAGGAATTATTAAACAAATAGTGGCGATATAGTAGGAAAAACGTAAGGGTCAGAAAAGGTCATTTTTAGTGGTTCCACTGCCCCCTTGTGGCTGAATTTAAACGTAATAAATAGATGCACTTTTCCATGTTTTTCTTTTAATGTTGGCTTTTTGTCTTTGTCTTATGTGAAAGTATTTGCACGGTTACACATATGACTTGTGTCGCTTTAGACAGTGGATAGTCGTGTTGTGTATTGGTGTATTGAGCCAGTGCCATAGCTCCCCTGCAGTCAGTCACTGAAGTCTTACTCATAAAGAGTTGACCTGTTTTATGGCCTTATTGCCCAACATCACATGCCTTTAGTCCCAGGATATGTTCTCAGATAAGGCAAGAAAGCACCGAAACACGCTTCCTATTCCTCAGGGGCTAGCTACTCATGCAGGTGGTGATAATCGTAAGCCAAAAATCGAGATAAGAAAGATGGCCCGCAGATTTTGAGTTCCACTTCAAATAGAATAATTTAAGTATAAGTAGTGATTTTAAACAATAAAATCACTTAATTCCATGAAACCAAAGTGACCTCATTACATTGAAGTTTTATAAATCAAGACTTTATGATGAGCTGATTACCTTATCCTTGACAGCGCGTTCGGGCATGGCAGTAAAGGCGGAGGATTATGAGGTGATGGTCCATAAAGGGTTTGGATCAGATAAGGTGTTTTGAGTGCGGCTGGACTGGTAACTTTTGGGGAACACCAACCAATGCAACCAAGACAAGATTATATTTACAAATAATACTTTTTTGTTTTAATCCTTGAGACACATAATGCTGATCATTTAAAGAGGCAAATACAACCGCATGTGTGTTCCAGCAAGCTGTGCAGACAGGGCCATAAAATAATGCGGCCCATGAAAGGCTGCAGTCTCGATCTTTGACCTGTTCCTCACTTAGTCATCATACAGGGTGTTAGAAGATCTGGAAGGCCTTCAAACATTTTAAATGTATTTCCACTCTACTCTGATTGATAGCAGTGATTTCAATGTTTATCAATATAGCCACATGCTAAAGAAGATAAAAGTAAAACTCATCACTAAGACTGTAATCTCTGCCAAGGCACTGGCACATTTCATAACATATATTAGTGCCCTCATCTAGACTTGCTCTGCTACTTTAGGGTCTAATATGCATTTCAAAATAATAGTCTGTGATCCGCATCCACAAACAACATTCATCCGAAATGGATCAAAATTGTATTTTGGCTCAATAAGTGATTGAATAACTGTCAATATTATAGGTGGGCTTATAATAAATATAAATGTTAATGTAGCCTACATTTTCCACCTCAAATTTATCTTTCCATATCGCATAAACATTTCAGAAATTATGCAATAAATATTGGTGCATGAATAGAATACAATTAATAAGAAATGTATAAAAATTTATCCAGTTTCCATCCAGTCACTGTTTACTTTACTTGTCCCCTTTCTAATGTCTACAATGGGCCATTAATGAACTTAATGGCATATGAGTGATACCACACCTGGGGTAAAACTGCAGACTTCCCGCATAGCAGAGCAAAACGTCATGGCAGCCATCTATTCAAGGGAAACCATTAGAACAAACTGCTCCTGGGTGCAGCAAAGCAAACCAGTCAACAGTCTTTATGTAGGAAATCGCCTTGGGCCGCCCTATGCAAGGACAAATTACAAATCTAATGTGGGTAAGACATATAGGCCATTATGGAAAAAGATTGTGAATGATAAAGACAAATACCCAACTTTTATACACCCAAAAAGCTAGTGAACAGTAGGTCTAGTTTATGTGTGCAGAACGCCCTCTAGTGGTCTTTTTTTGAAGTTCTTAAAAAAATTGGGAAATTTTATTGCAGAAAAGAAAGACTTGAACTAGCCTGATTTGTAAATTCACCTAAATAATTCCCCTTCAGATAACTTTAAATTATCAGACTAAATCTTGAGATTGTCTGTCAAGGATTTGTGCATATCTTGGAATACTTCGATATTTATTTACTTTTAATCTCTTATACTTCTGTTTACTTATTGCAATGTGCCACGTGTCCAAATAATTTCACTTGTGGATAAATACAATTTGTCTAAGTCTAAGTCAAGGATTTAAATGCCAGTGTGTAAGAAGTCTATTTAACCTGTTCTCTTACTGGGGCGGTGCATTGGATTCACTAATAGCTCTTATTCTTGTGCTGAGATGTGCCAGGCTTTCTTCAAAGGCCTAAATGACACAAAATGTAGATCGTCATGAAAGCTTCTGCAGTGGGATGTAATGACGTATTGCTGTTTTTCAGCGGTTAAGAGTGCTTTTGGGAAATTGATTTTAACCTTTCTGCGCTGTTATTATATTTGATGTCAAAAACAACATCCAGATGACTAACCTTGAAACCTTTTCTACACTGCTATTATAATTCTGTGGGTAGGCTTTAATTGTCACATCACAGTACGGTACTTCTTTTTTGCCAGGTCTAAAGGAAGATATTAATATTTATATTCAAATTCTCACTTCTTTATTTTCAATAATCTATTACATCGCTGTGCCACTTTGGTATTTTCGGGGTAAATTGTGCTATTTGTAGGCTCATTATTTCAATAGTGAATCATTGTCCCCTTTTTGCCAACACTTAAGTATGATTCATCTGGTCTCCTTGGTCTGAAGTGAGACCTTCATTCACTGAATATTTCGCCACGCAAAAATACTTTCTACAAATTAGTTAACTAAAGGTCAATGCAAAAAGTTGGAACTTGGTGCTGTATACCCTGATCAGGTATGGTATTATGACCACTGATAGGTTGAGGTGCAGAAGTGTGTAGGCAGGCAGCAAGTGATGATTTGTCCCAAAACTGTACATTAGGAATAGCTGTTTATAATCCTGCTTTAGTATTATAGTGTAAGTAGTTTCTATATTATTGTTTGTCGCTTATATTTTTTCATGCTTCATAATGTGTTATCACTGATAGACCTAATCAGAACACAAAATACCGTTATCGTAGCATTGTAACTGTAGAAAGGATAATGCTATGACTGATTGGTGTGAAAAGAGGCTTCTCATCTTCTAAAAGAATACGTTTTTAATAGAAAGGACTAACATTCAGTTTGAGCCATAACGACCATTCATATTGTATGTATTGGACCATGACCTTGATCACACTGCTGGGAGATGGGTTAAACCTCCACAGGCAAAGACACAAACAGGAAAATACACTGAGGTAAAATAAGAGATGTATCACTTAGAAGGGCTCTGACGCACATCGTTTGTGCACTCACTGCACTGAATGAACAGCAGGAAGCCAGTCATTTCTGTTTTGCATATTTTTTTTCCCAAGTGTTGTGGCAGTATCGGACACCAGAAAACACACAGAATTTACAGGTAGAGAACATTTAGACTATAGTGTCAGTATAGAGCAGTGAACCATTGAAGGATCTTGTTTCAACTACTTTGACCTCAGTCTGTCTTTGTCCATAAATTATGTATTAGTCAGTAATCTTTTAATATATCTGCTTTAGTGTTGCTCTGTGATCTTATTTATAAGGACTTTAATTCACAGGTGATGATCAAGAACAACATGCAGCTTATTTCTGTGACCCACTTTCAAGCAAAGTTTTGAGGGTAAAACTGAAGTCATTCAAATCCCCTTGTGATGATGAATACATTGTTCAACTTAGATTGATATAAAGTCTATCAAAATTGAAAGCTTTCCATCTCAATTGAGCAAGAAATATTGAGCCGAAAACATTTAAACTAAGCATGCATAGCCCAATTGCAAAACAAACCTTTCCAAAAAATCATGATCATTCAAGCAAAAATCACAATACATTAATTCAATAAATACAAGGCAAAGCTGTGATTAGTCAACAAGTATTTTCCTTTTTATTTCATTGAGTTTATGGTTTTGGTTCTGTAGCAACCTACTGTATAACTCTAATGAAGTACTCAAGCCAGTTATATTTTAGAGCATTGACAGGCACACATTTTGTGCAAATTTAACAGCATTTGAACGGCTCCTACACAAACACAGCAAAAGTACGTGCCAGAGAAATGAAATACTAAAACATTTTACAATCGACAAAACTTCAGGAAGACGTCCCTCAAAACCGGGGTCAGTTCTCAAAGATCCACTTCAAAACTATGGCGAAAACTAGAGCCACGTTTTAACCACAGGATGTGGAGAGCCAACTTTAACTCAGCCACTACACCCACTCCACTCAGGATTACCAACTACTTCCAGAAATTGTACAGTTAACTCATATTAATATTGACATGACAAAAAATTCTGTCAAAATGAGTTTACAAGACATGAGGTCCACCTACAAGTAATCAATCTCATTTCAGAAGGCCTTTGTATTTTATTTATGTCTGGCAGTCAACATTGGCATTGCAACAAAACATTGAGTTAATGCAACTAAGGCTGTATTAGACAATAGATTGAAAGACACATTCATCAAAATATATATTTTTTCCATAATTTCATATCTACCACTGAAAATAACAGCTAATATAAACATAAATACTACATCCATAAACTGAAATATTGATGAACTCATAAGCCCAAACATGCATCCGGTTGTGACTGTTTAGCTGGGGACTGTATATTATGTTATATTACAGGCATTGTTCAGAAGGAGCCATTTGTTTTCACAGTGAAACGTTTTTAAAGGACTCTATGGATATTGGTTAGGTGCACCTGCCACACTCTTCATGTCAAGTGTGCTTAATTGCTTTTCTATCATATCCCTCCTCTGCCTAAGCATATCATAAACTCATGCGTGTAATTTTTTTTGATTAATCTTGAAACTAAATAGTGAAATTAACATTCTGCTCAATTAAGGAGCTTATTTTCCTGTCCATTAAAAATCCTGGCATTGGTGAGATGAATGATATGTTCTAACTGGTGCACACAGGACAATTTCACCATCAAACCCAAATGAAAGGGCTTATTTTTTATAGGAAAGCAGATGCAACTATACATTCTATGCTCTCCTTTTTGTACAATCAAGGGCCATATGTTTTCCACAACCTAGAATTTAACAGCAATAACAAAAACTACTTCAGTTGCATTCAAATGGCAACTATTCAAAAGTAAACTTACTGTAACATACATATTTAATAGTGTATAGTCCATGCAACTGCGCACGGCTGGTTTGCATTGTTATGGTATGTCATTATCAGTGTATGAGAGACATCAGCCACCAGTGCATTTTTGATTATGGATACTCCTGCAAACATCGCAAAAGCTCTCACCCAGATTTGAAAAGCAAAATAGCCACTTGGCCCAAGTAAAAGTAAATGAAATGCTTGGTCTCGTGAGTCACGTAGCTGCCGAAGTTTCTCCCAACGATGCAGTGCCATGTTGGGTTGTACTTCTTGTCGAATTCCTACAACAAAATGGAAAGGATATGGACAGCTGTTAAATTCATATCATGTAGCCAAACTAACCAATGTTTCTCATGTTTTTGGATGATCATTTCAATAGTTGGGTGCAAAAGGGTGCATTGCAAAATCATTCAATATTGTCTGTGCCCTCATTTCAGGTGCGTAAGATAATGGCACTTATTGGAAGAGTATTGTTTTTGCACCCCTTTGAAACTCGTCCCTCAGTTAGTTTAGTAGAATATTAGAATATTTGCTGTTTGAGAAATAGGTGGCATTTCCCAAATCTCTAAATAATTTAAATTGAGGGCTTCTTTGACTGAGTGCATGGTGTATCAAAACATTTTTGGAGCCTGTCCTAGCCACAGACTGATGCCAAAAATAGATATCTTTTTTAAATGAATAGAAGAAAGGCGTCAGTGGCATTTGCATAACATGGACTACTTGCGTCCATCTGAAGCAAACATGCCTCACCTTTTTGATGTAAGCTGCAATGTCCTTCTCTATGTTGTACTTCTCCATGGCCTGGGTGGCACAGTCCACAGCGTCCTGCTGCATGTCTTCGGACATATCAGCGTTTTTGATCACAGCTTTCCTGTCAGTCATGTTGAAGACGATGGTGGTGGCTGGTGATGACAAGAGAGAGCACAGAAAATTAACACTACACGTGGAGGGGATGAGGGGGTGTAGGCCGAACGGTGAACAGTGGCACTCGAGCGACCATCTGTGCGCCTGCCCCGTGTAGGCTGTGGTCCCTTTGTGCGCCAATTATTAGGTCCTAAAATCAAGGCAGTTTAGGCCCTGTTTGGACACGACTTGAAATGCACATAGATTGGCTGCGTAAGTTGATACAGGTGGAGTTAAATTACCTGGCAAAATCACTTTCCAATAAAAGCAGCCTCTCTGCCTATGTCGTTTTATGAATGAGCCCTGTAATGATCTAAGGATTGTTCAATATGCATACTAGACTAGACTTGCATGGACAAACTGAACGAAGGACAACAAAGTAGAGTAATACGAAACACGATGAAGTCGAAGCCAAATGTGTCAAACCATGCAAGTTGGTGTCGTCTCATTCTTAATCCGCCTACTCACCTTATTGGGACACTGTCGTGCACCTGTCAAAAGTAGGCAATTTCAGGCGTGCTCGGGGGAAGCTTTGATAATGCCGTCTGTAATTGCTTTTAAAAGATTTACACAATAAGCATGTAGGTTGCTTCTGCTTCTCCGACAGCTCCCCGCCCTCTGCTGCATGATGCTCCCTGCCATTGGCTGCGCTGCAGCCTCACGGTGAGGTGCAAGCCTTTTCTCCTGCTCCTCTCTGCCAGCATCTTATTTCATCCCACAATGCATCATTCCAGCGTGCACCACACCACCGACTGGGAAACGGAACCGTTGTAACTCATGATGTTGCTGCGTATACAGTGTGGCTAGTTTTGGATTCTTGACTACATTACACCCAAAATGATGCTCATTAATTAATGCTCATTGAAATACACAAAACACACACTACATTCCTGTAAGCGAGCAATAAACCAATCATGTTCATATTGATTAAATCAAGAATGAGACAAATTTATAACGTTTAATAGTTTTATTGAAAATGCTGAGAAAAAGGACAAAATTATGATACAAACTACTCCCAAATAAACCAGTTCCCAACCAACCCAAATTTTATTTTATTTTTTTCATACCAGGCATCTACGACTCCATCCTTTGATCCAACTTCCTGGTCCTCTGTTTCGTTTTCTTCTAATATAAAGCCATTAATCTTTGAAACTTTTAGATGGGTCTATTGTTCAGGGGATCCATTATTTTGTTCTGAAAAATCAACTGATTTGAATCCTGGAAAACTGATTCCGATCCGTGCATCCATCTTTGCCCTTCCATCCTATCCCTTTCCTAATCGATCCACTCATCCAGCTCCAAGGATTGGGATCCATTGAGCTCCTCCAATCAAAACCTTGAAATACCAGGAAGAAAATCAGAGGCAGACTGTTAGAATGGTGCGAATAGTGGGTCCTAACCTTCCTTGAGCACTTAAAAGCTGTAGCTATATACTACCATTTACTGACATTGAACAATTTACATTTGAGAACAGGTCAAAAGTGGAAAGCTCTTGAACAAAAGTTCAGATATTACATATTATGACATCAAAGATGTTACACTTACATCACAACACACTTGTTCTAGGACTGCTTATTCTGTCAACAGCCAGAGTAGCAAGTATCATATTTAACAAGTACAGCACATATGGCTTCAGTAAGTATGACATGCATGATAACAAACCTATTTAAGCATTTGATTTATGAATGAAGCGTACCATTGATTTGACCTGATTGCTCCTCAATTAGGTGTCCTATCCTGACCATACAAATGAAATGTGCTCCACAATGGTTTATTCCAAATCACTTTAATCCTTCTCTGCAGATGTCTAAAGGAAGACACAAGGGTAAAATACAGTTAAGCACTGGGCTTCCCACCAACATGACCCACCCCAATAATGAGGCATTCAAATAAAAAAACTCAATTTCAAAACACTTGCAAAAACATTGAGTGCAGCTTATTTTGACTCAACATTTTTGAAGTCAAACATCACAACTTGTTATGTTAAAAAACTGAAGACAGAAAAAGGAGACTTGAGTGAAAGCAAAACGACTGCAATTGAAAGGGTAGAAAAGGTGAAAGAGGAGATAGCTGTAGACCAAAGGTTATCCACAACACTCACTGGGACATAAAATGTAAAAATTAAAAATCATAGCCAACAACTGGAAAACAAGAGGAAAAAAACAGGAGGGTATAACACCAAGAAAGGAAAAACAGTGGTAGGTCTAGGAACGGGAGCGAGAGCGGCTGTGGCGTGGAGAGTAGCGTGGCGATCCTCTGCCGCGGCCTCGGGAATTGCTTCGACTGCGGCTGGCGCTGCGACTGCGACTTCTGCTTCGACTTCCACGGCTGCGAGATCGAGACCTCCCGTAACTGGGACTGCGAGGGCCATCTAGTTTCACACGAATGTACGCGGTCTCTCCCTAGCACAAGACACAAGAGAACTTGACATTGAAAAGCCAACATTCAGAACTCTTGTGGAAATGCCATCTTTGCCAGGACAAAAAGTGAAACACCTCTTGGTTTTCTCCTCACAAGTACTCACCAAAACAGCAAAGAAACTGTTTCCATGACAATCAATCAAATCAGTGAACATACCTCGTGAGAGCGAAATTTGGTGTTGTCCAGCTTTCGAACAGCATAGGTCATGTCTTCTTTGCGCACAAATTCTACCACTCCAGTGCCATCTCTGTAAACATCAGCATAGCACACATCTCCTGCTTCGCGCATGTGGTCCTTCAGATCCTGCCAGCTGCCACTCTGTGGAAGCCCTGGGTGAAAATAAAAAAGATTGCATTATTTCAATACTTTCAGCAGCTAGATGTAATTTTTGTAAGGCTGAGTGATGAAAATCATAGTTATCTGATCAGTGTGATGAGCTATTTTGAGATTGTGATGCAATTTGTTTTTGTTTACTCCAGCACTACACTCAGAAACACTCCTAATGGTCAGGCTCTGAGTGACAGGGGAATTTAACCAATCACAGTGTAGTGTGAACCCTCAGCGTGACTTGAAGAAATTATTGAAGGTACATAATTTCCCTTTCATTAGTAGTATTGAAGTCGGTCTTTGCATTGATGCTCATCCTTTTAAGGTTTTGCTTACCAGACACGACGACTCTGTATTCAGAGCGCCTGGATGGGGGACCGTATCTGCCTCTGGGAGCACCACCACCGCCGCCTCCTCCGCCACCACCACCACCGATCCCTCCAAAACCACCTCCACCTCCTCCTCCTCCTCTCGAGCCTCTGCCGCTGCGGGGAAACTCCACGCGCAGTCTGTAGCCGTCGTAGTCGTAACCATCGCGACCATAAACCGCGTCGTCCGCGTCCCTGAAGAGAATACATATCGATGTTAGTAAATGCAAATTGTGATAAAAACTAAGTCTGTTCCACCACCTTCTGATGGCCATTCTTATGGCCATGCTGTACTGGTAAAGCATCCATAGGGCAGAACTAAAGATGAAGTAACTTATCAAAACTACAAAAACAGATCAAAGAGCATTACGTAAACTAGCACAACTGAAAATATGCACACAATGCCCCAAAGAGCACAAATATTTAAAATCAAACATAATATACAGCACTACATTTCCTAAATGTGATTTATGATACCCTCAAGAACAGAGTCTGATGTTATTGCAGAGCAAACAAAGGCAATGCCATGATAGGCCAGGGAGCTAATTGCTAACTACAAGCCAATTCTAAACGCTAACGTTAGCAGTTAGCAACTTACCTTGGGTCCTCAAACTCAATGAAAGCAAAAGGCGGGCCTCCTCTTCGGTTTTTTAGGTCAATATCTCGTATGGTTCCATACTTGTAAAACACATCCTCCACGTCTTTGGTGCGAATATCAGGAGGGAGATTTCCTACGTATATTCTGCAGTCGTTGTTTCCAGCGGGGCCTCGCACAACACCAGACATTTTGGCTACAGATTAGCGTGCTGCTAAAGATAATCGATTTCCGGCTAAATCCACAAACAAATTGAAGAAAAACGGCAAGTTTCTGAAGACCCGATGCAATAACCAGACTCTAGACAGAGAGCACACAGACGAAAATGTGAAATAAAAGCCTCTGAATATGTGAAAGATATTCGACGCAGCGCTTGCGCCGTTTTCAACCGCCAGCCGCGGTCCCCGACTTACACCGGAAATGCTGCAGTCACCATCGTCGCTACATCCGCCAGACAAAATAGTGCCTCACGAGACAATAGCTTAACAATTGTTGTGTTTTGATTTGATTAAAGCAATGTTATATGTGCAAAAGCCCACATCAATAGTTATTTTTAGTCACTACTGTGCATATGAAAGTTTTCATAATTATTATGTTATTTGTTTGATGGTGAGCTTGTAGTATCTGCGCTAATGATATATTTATTATAGCTTTACTACAGTCATGTTGCCGTTTGTGAAGAAAAGTTGAGTAAAGGAAAAAAACAATCTCTAGTAATAATAAATTGTGTAAACCAGATTTATTCCAGAGGCCTAAATGATTGTGATTGAAATATGTAAGCATAAGTAATCTATAGTACCTATGCTGTAATTTGAGAATGGGTGAAGAGCATTGATAATTACAATGCACACTATTGTTTAATAGGGTATTATTTATAATAATACAAAATAATAAAACATGTGAGCTCATTTTATGAGAGCATTCTGTTCAGTGCATCATGTGTCTCAGTCATAAGGTGCCAACATATAATCAAAGCTTATGGGAAACTAATTCAGACAGACACAGTAGGAAAGTATTTCGTCCATTTACGTTTTAACAACAGTTTCAAAAATGAGCCTGGCAATTGTGAAATGCTGCCAATTTGCTAATAACATGTACAAAATTAAACCAAAAGTACTTTTGAACAAAAGACACCAATGCTATGGGCACAGTTTTTACTTTTACAATTTATTTAAAGATTTTTGCAGAACAATGAATTCCTAAATGAATGACTTTTAAAACATATTGCAATATTTTAGTAAATAGATGTAGATTCACAATACTTGTATATTTCGATCGTAAGTAGCTATTGTGACACCAGAATACAGAAAGCTTGTATGAAGTACTTGCACTGTTCAGAATGCATAAATGGAGCCATATATTTGTTGTCCACATTCAGCATGGTCATCAGTGTACTTGCCCTGACATGCAAGGCTGTTAATCTGTGGATAGAAAAACATGTTTAAACAAAAAGTATGTTGCATAGAAAGTAATTCTGATTTGTTGACATACCTCTGCTCTTTTAATGAACTGTTCAGTGGCAGCTTTTTCATTCTCTTTGTGCCCTCTCCAGGCTCTCAGTGCTGAGGCCTGAAGGGCACGCCCAAAAGAGAAGGTCAGAATCCAGGGTTTAGGCAGTGGGCAGTTGTTGATGGCATTGAGGTGGACTGAGGCCTCCTCCTCACCCTGACCACCAGAGAGAAAGGCGACTCCTGGAGATTAAAAAATAAATAAACATTTGTTCATTGAATTTTGTGTTGTAGGCCTGTATGTAAATGGTTTTATATATTAAGACTTTCCTGTGACTGCTGGAGGGACAGTGCGCCGGATGGCAGTGAGAGTAGCCATGGCGACCTCCTCTGGGCTGTACTTGGTGAGGCAGCTGTGTCCAGGGGTGACCATGTTGGGCTTCAGGAGAGTGCCCTCCAGGTAAACATGGTGCTCTGACATGGCTTTGTAGACCGCAGCCAAAACCTAAGCTCCACATAGACAAGACTAATTAAAACACCACTCTTGGCCTACAAACAAATAGACCCACCTTCTCAGTGACAGACTGGCAACGCTTCAGATCATGATCTCCATCTGGCAAAATCTCTGGCTCAATTATGGGCACAATACCTTGCTGGAAAAAGAAAATAGCTTGTTATATTATGAAACCTAAAAAGACCATATTACCAAAAGGTCTGACCTGCTGACAAATACTGGAGTAGCGTGCAAGTACATTGGCATTCTCTGAGATGGCTAATTGGGAAGGATTGGTGTCACTGATCTTAAGCACACAACGCCACTTTGCAAAAACAGCTCCATCTTTTTTGTACTGTGCACAACGCTCCGACAAGCCATCCAGACCTACAAAAAAATCCACACTTTTTATTACATTATGTTTATTATATTTTATTATTTAGAAACAATTAAGATGAAATATTTAGTGTGCTTAACCTTGTGTAGTAGTTTCCCCAAAAGTTCCCGGCAAAGGAACAACACCCTTGTCAACCTGTGTGAGAGAGGCATAGAAGTTAACAGATAAGAGAGCACCAATAATAGTAATCATAATCATAATACACTTACCTTGACGCCAATCATGATTCCTCTTTCTCTGATCATTTTGACAAAGGACAGACCACTGTCTGAGTACTGGTAAAGAGTCTCATGGAAAAATATCACTCCTCCAATACAGCTGTTAATGCGATCGTCAGCACTAAACAAGATCTGCCTGAACTGCCTGCGGTTCTCCTCACTGTTCTCCACTCCCACCTGTGCCAGCCGCTTGCCCATGCTCCCTGCAGAGAAGGATGCAACTATCAGTCTATATCAGCTGTACAACAACTGCTAAAGGTATATTATAGTATTGTAGTTGTACTGACCAACTGACTCATCTGCAGCCAGGATGCCCTTCCCTGGAGAAACAATACGTAGGGCTGTCTCATGTAGTTCCTTCTTCTGAGTTTCCGAGAGTGTTGGTGGCATCTTGATTGACTGGCTACAGAAAAATTAAACTTCTGGTTAACCATAAGAGAAAAGATTTTCAGATCAGAATATAGACAAAGGAATTCATATAGCATATACCAGCAATGTGTAAATCTGCAAGGTTAAAGTATGAATGTTAAAAATAAAACAAATCGTATAGGTCTTACCTTAGATAAGGAAAACAATTATAAATGTCCAGATCTGTGATGAACACTGACAGCAGCTCTATGTCGACTTGAGTTTGTATTGAGCTGAAGTATGTCACTCACTGTACGCCCACATCTCTAGGCGGGACATTTACGCCCACTTTTGCCCCAAATAAAGATAGGCCTATATTTTTGATGTATCACGGTTTCATATTCTTTATATATTTAACCATTTAAACTATTTTCCACTTTAAAATCTAGTATTATTAACTTCAGTTTGACCATGATATAGAGTAATATCCATTTGGAGTTTGCCGATCAATCAACCAGAGCCATATTTAAGGTTATGTAAAAAGTACCCATTAACAAAGTTTTGTGTAATATAAATATATTTGAAAGTTGTCGCGTGAACCACATTTTATATTGATCATTGGCATCCAGTGCCAGAATAAATTTGTATTTGTATATGAACAACCTAATTTAATTTCACTTCCCATCCCCATACTGCACCTTACCATGAGCTATTTCTATTTTAATTAGGAAAAGCATGCCCCGAGGAAACGTTCAAGTCTCTTGATAGTTTGATCCTCACCCTTGAATTCTCTGGGGTCCTTACGTCTCAGAGCAATTTTTGCTCTTGGTGGCTTGTGAGCTTTAATCGGCAAAGTCTGCAATTAGATTTGTTCAAAATAGGTCTTTCTTTTTAGAATGTGCACAGGAAAAGGTCAATTGTCATGATAAAATAAAATATAACAGAAAATATTTCAATTTTATGTGGCATTTATGACTTTGAATGTTATGGATTACGGATTATTTGGGTTATGGATTAATTTAATTATTAATTAATTGGTCATTGGAGTACATTAATTTAATATATATATATATATATATATATATATATATATATATATATATATATATATATATATATATACAGTACTAATTTGATTTAATTTTAAACTAAACATAATTTAGGTAAATGTAAACGTCTCTGTTATCCAGTTACCCAGATATGGAGTATTGATATTGGAGTAAAAAATATAGTTTTAGAATTAACTGTTTCTACAGCATAACTATAAGGCCACATGGTAACATTAAAAGGTACCATATAAAATTTTGATTTCAAAATTCTATAAACATGACCCGTGTCCTGAAATAGCAAGTAAATAAATGTGTTGGAATCAAATATTGCTTTTATTGATGCCAATTGAATTGAACTGAATTGAACAAAAATCATTGGACATGAAAATGAGTTGATTCATTTCAAGGGTTTTTTCCTCATGAAATGTTGAATAAATAAATAATATATATATATATATATATATATATATATATATATATAATAAATCACATTTTTGATGTTGTCATTTGGTGTCATTTGGTGTATCCAGATATTTAAATTAAATTTGAAATGTTGTAATTCTGACAACACTAGTTCAAGGTCCCTGCAGCAATGTTGTAATATGAACATATTGTGAGGAAGCTAGGCCAGTCTATAGTAAAAGCTATTAAAAGAATTGAGAAGACTTCTTTCTTGATTGTGGGTCAGTGTGTCTGTGAATGAGATGTGGGTCAATAGACTGGCCGCCATGAGCCACAACGCAGACATGAACTGATCAAAGACAAGGGCCTGAGAGGGAGGCAGTGTCATTTGGCAGAAGCAGAGGGAGATACCATTTAAATATAGGATGCTTTAAGGAGTGCAGCAATTATACATGACTGTCTCTGCTGGGACCTTAGCAATTCCTCTGTTACCCAATTAAAAAGATTTAATAACACTGGTCTTTAATTTTCTGTCCTATTAAGGTTGTCCTCAATAGGTTTCTGAGTGTGCCGCTAAATGGGTCATATCAAGACAGTGTAGCAGAAAACGCATGGCTTGAAATTGTATGTTGTATTCTAAATAATTGAAAAAAGAAAGTTGCATTGTACAGTGTTGCAGTGTTTATAAAAGTTTTGGGGAAAAAATATTATAAAATAGTATTTTCTCATTCAACAAATTATTTACAAATTTCCTTTGCATTGAAAATGCTGTAAACTTATGACAAAATACTCATGCAGTAAAAGATGTCTTAAAAATACAGGCCACAAAGACAAAAACCACTGACAACATTGTCACCTGTCTTTGGCTCTGTATGCTACTTTTCAAACACTTAAATGTTATGTACACTCAGTGTTAAGATCTAAAGAGCCACGTCCTTGTTGGATAAGGATAGGGATCCTTGAGAAAGATATGTGGGCGAATGATGGACTTTGTCACAGTCAAAGTTTTTCAAATAGTCCACAGTAAGACCTCGCTTTGCTTTGGCCGACCAGTCCGGGTGAGTCCTGAGTTTGAGAATGACCTCAATTGGAGCCTTCTGCAGAATTTCCGAGTCAAACGAAGTCCCCCTGAAGAAAGCCTGCATTTGAAAGCAGTCGAGATTACGGAGGCGGTTCACAGGGTTTTTGGACAGAAGCTGTAAGACACAGAAACACTATTGTACTCACGACTGTTGTTTGTGTAAAATGAGGAATGTGTGCAATGATATGTACACACCTCAGTGAGAAGTACAGTGAGTGCAGTGCTGCATGAGCTGGGGATGACATAAGGGCACTGCCTGACCTTGTTCAACATGGCAATGTGGTCTGACTCTGGAGGCACTGGAAGCTAACATGATCAAAATCAAGATTCATGACATTCCAATGTCAACTGAATCTTTAAGTACTCAACAAGGACCCTTACCTGACCTGTTGCCAGGCAATAGAGCATGACACCAAGTGACCACCAGTCAGCAGCGTGGTTGTACGGACCTCCACCTAGAACTTCTGGGGCTGTGGAGGAAATGGGTATAATGTGGCTATAGTTGCCAAATACACTTCAATTGATAATGTGATCAATCTTCATACCCATGTATTGGATAGTGCCACATATTGTAAATGTTCTTCCTCCACGCTTCAAACGACGCGACAGTCCAAAATCAGACAGACGAAGATGACCTAAATAAACAATCATAAAAATGTAGGATTATGAAGAAAGTTGGCAAAGACAAGCAAACACAAAATAAACAGTAGATTTAATGAATACAGACCATGGTCACTCAAGAGGATGTTGTCCATCTGAAATGTAATAGAATACAATTATTATCATTAAGTTAGAGGAGCAGGCCTATTCAGTAAAATGTCACAGTGAAAGTCAAACCTTTATGTCTCTGTGCATGATACCCAGGTTATGCAAGAATCCTATGAAGACAAAATACAAAGTTGCCTTTTGTGTGTGAATTGAACAGAGACTCAAACACCTTACCCAATGCACTGGCCATCTCTGCAGCAAAGAGCCGGATGTCATCCTCTTCAAACTTGCCTTGTAGTAACCAGCAGGTGTACAGGTCTCCCATGCCACAGTAATCACACACTAACATACAAGGACACATAAATTACAAACAAAAAACAGACAATATGTTGCATGCAATTAATACTTAAAAAGGATGTTATTACATGCTAAACAGAAAATATGACAAAACATGCATCTATCAAGCAGCAACAGTCAAATTTGATAAATCAATTCCAAACATTTTGACACAAATTGTAAGGAAGATAAAGGAGAAGGTCGCCTGTTTGTATGAATGAACTCACTAATGAAGAGATGGTGCTGTGTCTGCCAGCAGTCCTGAAGGTTATGGATGAATGGGTGTTTGAGAAGCCGCTGAAATTCAACAGTCCATACAGTGAAAATGAAAGTGCTGATGATAAAAGATGGTTTGTGAGTTTGACTTCTTAAGTTGTGATCACTTTTAAAGAGTATTTATATGCCAGCCATTCCATGGGGCTGATTACAGTGTAATCTAATTTGAACTTGAAACCAGTGGTTCTGATCATAGACTTTATCATCCATCTGACTGAACCATCAGTTCTTCTGATTAACTGTTTTCAATGTTTATCTTGAACATATCTACAATAAGACCATACCTGAATGATTACCTCTTCTTTTGCCTGATCCAAACCTCCATTGTTTAATATACCAGATTTTGGTAAAACCTAGTAACAAACAGAATAATAATAATAGCCAACACACAATGGACTTCAACTTAAAAGTAGGCATTGCCATCAAAATAAAATAAACTTTTACATAACTAACCTTAACTGCATAGATCTTGCTAATGGAAACATCTTTTATTTTTAATATAGGCCCAAATGATCCTTTGGCAATAAATCCAAGGACCTATATATGTAAAAAAGAGCAGTATACCAGTTTATAAAATGATCATTATTATTTTTTGTGATTTTTTAATTTGAGTACACCATACCTGGAATTGATTTTGTCCTGGGAAATTACGAAGCGGAAACTCAGGCAGAAAAAGAGGGACGGAAGATTGAATCTTACTGGTTTCAAATGTTTGTAGTCTTTCTTCAGTGGAAGAGGACGTGTTTGCCATGGGCAGCTGCACAGTCTGAGAAAACGGCCCGCGCCGACTGAGTCTGTGCGCCACTGACGCCCCAAAGTTTGTGAGGAGTCCGTGGCTCAATCTGCGGTGATGCGCCGCTCCACCAGGCTGTGGAAACATTGTGTTATTATTATTCCTAGACAGCTGTAATATCGTGTCATTGCTTTTTAACTCGTCTAAAATATTTAGAAGAGACTAAAACTAAACCACCAGAAAGAATGTTGTGCCGATGAGCAGGAAGGACACGGGCACTTAATAAATCAATATGATTCTATTTTTACTCCATTTTGATTGAGGGCATTGCACAGCCAGCGAAAAAGAATTACAAACATACCTTGCTGTATAACTTCCAAATATGTGCATTTTAGTTAAACGTCAGTCCAAATATGCATCTTATTATTGTAGTTTATGTTAAGCCGACATAGGGTACGGAGCGAATTACTCACATTTCGTCTTCTACTCTCGTCGTTGCCCATTGCATCTTCAAATAAGCAGAACAAAGCACGGCCACAACAGTAGGGTAATAATACTAGTGCAGTAGTACTAGTGGATCTTCATCGGTTTAAATATTCAAAGGAGCGCTGCAGATGCACGTGTCGGTGTTGTGTTTACGCCGCTTGGTCCGGTCTGCGTCACGCTCAGGACGAGAAGCAGAAAGGCTCGATCACGCTCCAGTTCATCCTGTCACATCAATCAATCATGGCTCTGCTGTTCAACTTCATTGTAATTCACCGAACTCACTTTTATTTATAATGAACAATTTTAACATCCAGCAATAAACAGAGAAAATGATTTTATTGACAGATAAACAAGGCCACAGAGATAATGACAAGGGTCTTATCTTATACTTTATTCTTTTAACGGCAGGTGAATAATAAGTATATTTAATAGGAGTTAGATTAAAGACAGAAACACCCATTTTGTACAAAAATATCAAAGTTCTATTCATTAAAAGTGCTTAAGTATTAAAAGTACAGACAGACAGATTTAACGGCAGCACGGTTACACTGTATTGCAAACTGAACTGTTCTAACTTTATGTGGCGTGAGAAAGGAGGCACAGAAGTTTGCTGAGCAAACCAAGTGAAATGTTAAAATACTTGTGCTTTTTCAGACCGTGTGTGAAGCATCCATTTGGACTTTTCATTAGTAATGCAAGATATTAAATACAAATATATAATAATTGGCATTATTCGTTAGGCTTTTAAGTTACTGTGTTGTTCCTGAACCAGCAGGAGAAGGTGCTTTCAAATTTTGCATCTGAAATAGGTAGAGGATATAGTAAGCTACATAATTATTCCTCACCATTAAATATTCAATGCAAAAAAAGTGGTTTGAATACAGTATTGCGTGTGAAAAGTAGAGCAAACATTTAAGTGGCACATACAGAAAAGATGCATTTGGTCAAATGGCACATAAATACTGGCATATTTATAACCGTAAATAATTGCAAAGTAAGATATGGCTAATCAATTCAAGTACTGAGAAAAACAAAATAATCCTATAATCTAAGAAATTCTATTCAGCAGGCTCTGACTGTGATCAATCCTTAGACAAACACTATGATGTATTTGAAATAATTAGACCAATTCCCTTCTCTTCCTTGAGTGGCAGCTGCTGTGATTCTCCACAGGGTTAGTGCGATTTACAGTTTGTCTATAAATGTGTGTGTCACTTGCGTCGGCTGAAAATGCTCTTTTTGCTGGAGCTCTTGTCTGCGGTGCTGAGGCCAATGAGCAGCCGAGCTTTCTCATCCTCCTCCTGCTGCTGCAGACTGTTGTCACTCTTCACCTCTGAGGCTTTCCCTCGCACATCGGAGCCTGCAGCCGGCTTTAACCTCAGCTTTTCCTTTATCATCTGTGCACAATGCAGTCATGATGTTAATGCAACATGGTAACCAGACAATCCATCTCAATGAGTGACAAAGTAATAGTACCTGTGCTACCAGCGCCTTACGACTGTCTCTCTTCACTGCCATGGCAAAGTCCAACCATGTCCAAGTGTTGTTGTGATATTCCAAACAAGGCAAGACCAAGTTTAAATCCTTCCAGTCCACACTGCTTTTCTCTCCCTTTGAAAACAGTTAAGTAAATTAATTCACCAACAAAATGTAAATGTTACAACATAACTTTAATGCAACTTGCTGGACTTACCTTGTAACTGACACAGAGGGGAACTTGAGGAATCTTTATGTAAATGAAAGAGTTGTTCATTGCAGCTCTTTCCTTCATTTTATCAATGTCGTCAACCGGATGCTGGTGTGGAGATTACACAATGTTTAAATCCTTGTTGAACAAATGTTATGAATCACACAGGGCTTGTTACTACCTCTGGTGGCTTTCTGAATGACCGTCTGACCCCTGCAGTTCGGTTCAGTCCCTGGGTCATGCCTTTGCTCGGACCAATGGGCCCAATGGTGTCCTCTGACGACTGCCGAGGCTTGACAGGGATCCCTGTAACGCAGAGCAGCTCTCAGCACTGTGACCTCTCAGTTACTCTACAGCCTGAACCTTATACTCCCACTGGACACCACACACACCACGCGCACACACATGCTGGGTTTCGATGCAGTTTGGAGACTGATATTAAGTTTCCTGATGACTGATCCACACCTTAACCAGTTACTACTTTACTTAAGTTTTATTGCCATTGTCAGTAAACAAAATTCACAACGAGAAACTTGCTTCTGCAATATGGAGCAACATGAAACAATGGATTTTAATAGTAAGAATATAAAATATGATAACATGGGCATCAAAAATAAGTGTTAGAATAAAATAGACTTGAACACAAAATATACAGTATGGACAGACAAACAGGCAAATACAGAATTACTTTAAGCCATGTTGTTGATCAAATAATAAAGAATGCATGTGATGGGGACCTGTTTTTGTCCCCAATAGGGAGGAAGGTCCCAATGAATGTACACAGATTTAAGTCCCCACAATGAAGTGAATATCTGCCCATGCATGACACACATTAAAACACACTTTTAATACCCTGGAGCCATGACCAAACTGGCTATTCAATATCACAAGCAGATCCCACAAAGGAAACTAAGAAGTGCTATTGATGGAACAGACAACGATGAGTTAGGAAGCACTAACAGAAATCCTTATCCTAATTACTGAAAGGGTAGAAAGTACATACCTGTGGTGACCAGTCTGAACTTGTCTTCCTCATCAGCAACTTCCTCTTCCTCAACATTTCGACCCGGAAAGAAAAATCCCATCATCCTTTTGAAGAACTGGTACATAAGCTGAATCATTAGGGGCACGACATTCACCTGATAATTCAAAAGGGATATAGTTTTATTTTAAAAGGATGTCAGCAAATACATTTCTCAAAAGGAGTTCTGCATCAACACTCACTTCAAAATGCTCCTTCACTGATATTCCTCCTACAGGGGGGCGCACTTTACTAAAGATGCGCAAGGCAAACTGACGTCCTGATTGGCAGGTACTTTGTGGCCGTAGTACAACCTATGACATCAGATGCAAATTCATGTTTGAGATTTATTATTTTGCACAAGTAAAACAAATTACATGGACTGTGTCATGATAATAATAATCAAAATGTGGTATGAAACAACAAGATGCCCACTACCTTTAATGATATCTTTCAAATACATGCATCACAAAATGAAATATGCCACAAGTGGATACACAAGACGAGCTGCACATCACGTTAGTTTCATGTACATACCCTCAATCGCTGCTCAGAGGAAGACCAGGTAAAGAAAATGCATATGAAACAAGAGTATTTAAGCGGTTTGTGCTGCAAATTATTTACAAACTACAATTACATTTTAAAATAAAATGTATGTATTATAAAATGATACCTTGTATGCGGCATTGGGAAGAAGGTTGTTCATTGTGAACCAGCCAAGCTCCAAAAGATGTTCTGCTGTGTCATCAGACTTGTTCAGCTACATTAAAAAGGGATTTGTGATCACAATAGACTTCTTTACAAGAACCATGCAAAAAGTTAATACAACAATTAGCTAACCTAGTAGTTACAAAACAAAGATTTGTGATGCGAGGCGAATAACAGACTGGCACTTGTACTAATATAAATGTAATGTCATATTGACGCTGACCTTGCTGTACATGAATCTCTGCAGCTCCAACTCTGCGATGCCGAGCTGTCCGTCTTCCTCGGTGAGACACCAACGCGCCTGAGCAAAGTAGATCTCTGTTCTCCTCACCACGCTCACATCTTCAGGGGGCTTCCGCAGCTCGAGTTTGTTGGCCCTCTGCAGCTGGAAGTCCTTGAAACACCTAAAGTTTAAGACAAAGGATTAACTGTTTATTGCAAGACCTTCTGTAAGTGATAAATTAATGATGTAATTAAAAACCTGATGAGAATGTTCAGCTCTTCACTTTTCATCTGCATGTCATTCTTCTCCTGGTTCAGCTGATTCTGGAGTCCTATGTTAATTACCAACACGTCATTAGAGCTAATGTCTTCCGGTTGAGCCTGTTGGCAATCAAAATAAAATAATAATAATGTAATTAATTAAAACTCCCATTTTGGTTAGGCGGTTAGTGTATCAAAATAGTAGTAGACCCTGATATTTGAATAGATCTGCTTCTCCAGTCGCCTGATTTGAGCCAGGTGCTGCCTGACGGCCTCTTGAAGGTGCAAGATACTGCTGCGCTGCTCCTCAGGGTTACTAGAAATCTCCAGCTGGAAACGCACACGCTGCTTTTTCTCGCTGTGTTCCTAGACAGAAGACAAAATGAGAAAAACAGATTAATATTTAAGATCTGAAAACAAAATAATTCAGACAATGGTCTGGGTCAGTTAGCCTACCTTCCTCCTGGGCTCCACGTGTAGTAACAGGTTGTTTACAATATCCAGAATCATAGCATATTGAACAGGGTTTGTTGATATCTCAAGGTCATGGTGAATAAGGGTGAATGTGTCCACTGCTCCTGTAATAGAAAATAGCACAACACCATTAAATAGTCATAGCATTCCCTGTGCTTTATATCCGTATATACAATTTTCTGTCAAGGACAACAATAGTTCAACAACAACATGTGCATTACACACCAGCTTGTTTCTTCAGCAGGTCTTCTTTCTCATGGGTATTTCTTAGCTCTGGAGGTTTAATTTGTGTTGCCAGTTCAGGGTTTATATCATGACTGTAGCTGATGTAGTGCATCCGGCAGCTACAGCGGGATATAATTCGTTGAACCTGTTGAGTTTCATTGACCTGGGCCGGCTGGTTCCAGTCTGTACAAGCAAGGATACATGGAACAACTCGTCAACATGGTCATTAATCAAATTAAATAGTAAGGCACTATCAATCAATCAAATTGTATTTGTATAGCGGCATTCATACAAAATGTAACTCCGAGTGCTTCACAAGTATTAACAGATAAAACCAAAGTAGAAAATACTTAATAATGCCAGAAATTAAAAACATAAATAATAATATCAGAAAATATCAAGGAGAGTAAAATGAAAATAAAATTTCTTCAGTCATATGCACAGCTAAAAAGAGATGTTTTTAACCTGGATTTAAACATTGTTAACCCTCTAAGCGCCACAGTTTTTTATTTCTACTTTAAGCCTCAATTGGGATTTAGTGGAAAAAAACAAACAAACCCCCCCTCAAAAAAGAAAGAAAGAAAGAGAGAACGAAAGAAAGAAAGAGAGAAAGAAAGAGAGAAAGAAAGAGAGAAAGAAAGAAAGAAAGAAAGAAAGAAAGAGAGAACGAAAGAAAGAACGAAAGAAAGAACGAAAGAAAGAACGAAAGAAAGAACGAAAGAGAGAACGAAAGAGCGAAAGAAAGAGCGAAAGAAAGAGCGAAAGAAAGAGCGAAAGAAAGAGCGAAAGAAAGAAAGAGCGAAAGAAAGAAAGAGCGAAAGAGCGAAAGAGCGAAAGAGCGAAAGAAAGAAAGAAAGAAAGAAAGAAAGAAAGAAAGAAAGAAAGAAAGAAAGAGAAAGAAAGAAAACATGCAAAATCAGCTCGAATAATGCACTGGTGTCTGGGGTAGAATTTGAAGCCAATACTGGTGCAACAGGGCTCCAGAGACAACGAACTTAAGAAAGAAAGAAAGAAAAAATAAAGAAAGAAAGAGAGAAAGAAAGAAAGAAAGAAAGAAAGAAAGAAAGAAAGAAAGAAAGAGTGCTGCTGGGGGTCTCTAACAAAGTCCCAATAGAGTACCATATCCAGAGTACCATATCCAGAGTACCATATGCCGCCCATCGACTTAGTCATTTTTCTGAGTTTGTGCAGACAAGGTTCGGGAGTCCCGGCTGATTAACGCTGCTCACGCGAAAAATCCCCTACGCTGCTCCCACGCCAACTTTGACATTTTGGCGTTGTTCCAAGGGATAGTCGGGCAGTTTTGGGAAACGACGCTTTTGGCGATTGACATTTGCACAAATCCTGGTTCTATGCATGCCTGGCACTGAGCTCTGTCTGTGGGCATGAGAGATCCGCTTTCCTGGGCCTTTTTTCTGGTTCTATTGGCCCTGAATGTCCCAAAAATGTGTCCCAACTTTAGCAGTGTCTCTGGGGTAAAAAAAAAAAAAAAAAAAAAAGGAGCATAATGCCAATGTAATGGGACCCTGGTGCAATGTGCCTGGGTAACGCTGCTCTCATTATGAGTCATGCCCAGGGTACAGTGTGAGTGGCTGGGACGGGCCAGCCCCATCCAGGGTGCATGGTGTGAAGTGTGTGACCCAGAGCAGTGTCTGGTCCTGGGTAGTGATTTGTGAGCAGTGGTGTTGGAGCTGGAGTTCTCCGCCTTTGGGCCTCTGGGGAGAGCTGAGTCCCAGGATCAGTTAGGGGTTAGGTTAGGGTCAGGCTAGCCCCAACCAGGTGCATGGTGTGAGTGTGTGACCCAGGAGCAGTGTCTGGTCCTGGGTAGTGATTTGTGAGCAGTGGTGCTGGAGTTGAGTTCTCCAACTTGGGCCTCTGGGGAGAGCTGAGTCCCAGGATCAGTTAGGGTTAGGGTTAGGGTCAGGCTAGCCCCAACCAGGGTGCATGGTGTGAGTGTGTGCCCCAGAGCAGTGTCTGGTCCTGGGTAGTGATTTGTGAGCAGTGGTGTTGGAGTTGGAGTTCTCCAACTTGGGCCTCTGGGGGAGAGCTGAGTCCCAGGATCAGTACCTGTTCCTGGGTAAAGCTGCTCAAGCATGTCACCGATGGATTATAACAAAGTCCCAATAGAGTACCATATCCAGAGTACCATATCCAGAGTACCATATGCCGCCCATCGACTTAGTCATTTTTCTGAGTTTGTGCAGACATAGGTTCAGCCCGGGAGTCCCGGCTGATTAACGCTGCTCACGCGAAAATCCCTACGCCGTTCCCACGCCGTAACTTTGACATTTTGCGCTGTTCCAAGGGATAGTCGGGCAGTTTTGGGAAACGACGCTTTTTTGGCGATTGACATTTGCACAAATCCTGGTTCTATGCATGCCTGGCACTGAGCTCTGTCTGTGGGCATGAGAGATCCGTTTTCCTGGGCCTTTTTTCTGGTTCTATTGGCCCTGAATGTCCCAAAAATGTGTCCCAACTTTGAAGCACTGTCTCTGGGGTAAAAAAAAAAAAAAAAAGGAGCAGAATGCCAATGGAATGGGACCTGGTGCAATGTGCCTGGGTAACGCTGCTCTCATTATGAGTCATGCCCAGGGTACAGTGAGTGGCTGGGACGGGGCCAGCCCCTGATCCAGGGTGCATGGTGTGAGTGTGTGACACAGGAGCAGTGTCTGGTCCTGGGTAGTGATTTGGGAGCAGTGGTGTTGGAGCTGGAGTTCTCCAACTTGGGCCTTGGTGGGACTACTGTCTGGTCGATGTGCAAATGTGGCCCACCATCGCAGGGCCTCTGTCTTGTTTTTATCTTTACAGATGGTTCCTGTGCACTGTGGGTCTAGTTTTATGTGGGAATGGGAGTCCTAATTTTTCCTACTTAGCCCTCCTGGCCTCCCTATGGGGAAACTGGTCCCTGCAGCAGTGCTGGAGTTCATTGGTCTGGTTGTCTTACCTCTGTGGTGGCGCCAGACCTTGTATGTGGCATCTGCTAAGGTTGGCTGTGCTTAACGCTTGGCACCTTGCTCCTCTCTGTAGCAGGACCTCTGCAGATCATTGGGCTGGTTGTCTTACTCCCTTTGGGGTGGCACCAGACCTTTATTTGCGCTTGTCTGTGGGTCTACACAGGTAAGCTGGAGGTATTCGCGCTGCCGCTGGACGCTTGGCATCCTGGGCTCCTTCTGTAGCAGGACCTCTGCAGTTCATTGGGCTGGCTGTCTTACTCCTTTGGGTGGCACCAGACCTTGATTTACATGTCCGCCGGCCCACAGGTAGGCTTGGGATAACTATGCCTTGAGAAATTATGTGCTTTTCAGAACCACAGTCCTATTGGAAGCGAGACCAAGCTGCCCAGTCTGCCTAGCGTCCGACATAAAACAATGTTTCAAACCCTTACTAAGAGCAGCTCTAGCTCTGGGCGCTGGACACCTGCCAATGGGCAGGTCACATTGGTGTGAACACCCTAGGCCTGCCTCTGGGTGTCTGCTGCCATGTCTTGGCAACAAATCCCCCCTATGCCTGGTTGCTTACAGGCTTTCTGATAATCCAATGGTAAGTCTGGTGCTCATGTCGAGTGTCAAAATCTGGGAAGTGCTGCTGCAAACAAGAGTCGGACACTTTCTCAAACCTCCATATCTTGATACTTATCCAGCAGGGATGGTGACTCCTATGGGGAATACAGACCTGATTCTCCACAGTTGAATGGGAAATATTTGAATGGCTAACATCCAAGGAAGAGTTATGGATGCAAAAGAATGGCATAATAAGAGTCGCGTGGACTCTTTCTCAAACCTCCATATCTCTATACTTATCCAGCAGGGATGGTGACCCCTATGGGGAATACGGACCTGATTCTCCACAGTTGGAATGGGAAATATTTGAATGGCTAACATCCAAGGAAGAGTTATGGTGCAAAAGAATGGCAAATCATCCAAGGAAGGTAGAAATGTTCCTGTGGCCATTTCCTAAACCACGGCATCCCGTGGTTTTTGAGGTGTGTGTTACATTACAGAGTACCAGGTGCCTTCTACCCAGTCGGAGTAACAGGGTCGACCAAGGGTGTGTAGCCCGGGAGGGGTGCTTAAGGGTGGGTACCCGGTTCAAGTGGTGCACCTGGTTGTCTGAGTCTTCCAGAGCAAGGCATTTGATACGCTTCCATTACTTTGAAATATATCGACAGATCCGCGACTTGGTACTCCGCCTTCTGGACACCAGAAGAGCAAAGTAGCAGGGTCAAGGCCCTGATCGATATATTTCAAAGTGTGGAGCTGAGTACTCAGGTGCCTTCTACTCCAGTCGGAGTAACAGGGTCGGACCAAGGAGTACCAGGGTCGCTGGGCTCCAGGCGTGGGTGTCCAAGTGGGTGTGTAGCCCGGGAGGGGTGCTAAGGGTGGGCACCCGGTTCAAGTGGTGCACCTGGTTCCAAGGGCCATGATGTATAGTGGGACCCGGGAGAAGTAAACCCGCCCTGGGCCAGGTGAGGGGGATTTTCACGGGCTGCTGGAGGTCCTGGGGGCCATTAGGTCAAGTGTGGGACCCGGGAGAAGTAAACCCGCCCTGGGCCAGAGTGAGTGGATTTTCACGGGCTGCTGGAGGTCCTGGGGGCCATTAGGTCAAGTGGCGGGACCCTGGGAGAAGTAAACCCGCCCTGGGTCAGTGAGTGGGGATTTTCACGGGGCTGTGCTGGAGGTCCTGGGGCCATTAGGTCAAGTGGACCCGGGAGAAGTAAACCCGCCCTGGGCCAGGTGAGGGGGATTTTCACGGGGCTGCTGGAGGTCCTGGGGGCCATTAGGTCAAGTGTGGGACCCGGGAGAAGTAAACCCGCCCTGGGTCAGGGTGAGTGGGGATTTTCACGGGGCTGCTGGAGGTCCTGGGGGCCATTAGTCATGGGACCCGGGAGAAGTAAACCCTTCCTGGGCCAGGGTGAGTGGGATTTTCACGGGGCTGCTGGAGGTCCTGGGGGCCATTAGGTCAAGTGTGGGACCCGGGAGAAGTAAACCCGCCCTGGGTCAGGGTGAGTGGATTTTCACGGGCTGCTGGAGGTCCTGGGGGCCATTAGGTCAAGTGTGGGACCCGGGAGAAGTAAACCCGCCCTGGGCCAGGGTGAGTGGGGATTTTCACGGGGCTGCTGGAGGTCCTGGGGCTAAATTAGGTCAAGTGTGGGACCCGGGAGAAGTAAACCCGCCCTGGGTCAGGTGAGTGGGGATTTTCACGGGGCTGCTGGAGGTCCTGGGGGCCATTAGGTCAAGTGTGGGACCCGGGAGAAGTAAACCCGTCCTGGGCCAGAGATTTGAGAGATGCCAGGCCATTAGATATTTTACCACCCTTTCTGACAGATGAGTTTTGGAAACCTGAAATAGAGGATTATTGGGCAACAATTTGTCTTACACAGACGCCTGGTTTTGGGAGTGAAGTGTCTAGAAGTAAACCCGGCCCTGGGCCAGTGTGAGTGGGGATTTTCACGGGCTGCTGGAGGTCCTGGGGCCATTATCTCAAATATCACATATCTAAATGACACAGTTTATAGTTTTTGACAGTATGGTATCTCTCATTGCAGGGTACAGCACAAAGACCGACACCACACTGACGGCACCTGTACTTTGTCTGGCGCCTGCCTTTTACACGAGAACGGTCTGAGCAGACAACACAGTCTGGACGGCTCCTCTGCTTCACAAAGCCAGTGACGCTCTGTGAGCCTTTGTGGTATTACCCTCCCTGCTCTTGAAGGCCGCCACCTTTGCTACCCACCTTTTTGGTGTAACCAGCCAGCAATGCATCAACAACGCCCTGATGTAGGCCTTCAGGGCTTTGTGTGGGCCCGTAAGCATTTAGTGTAAATAATGTGTGAGTTGACAACAGAAATACTGAGGATGGCGCGAAGATGTGATACCACTTCCTGACCGGGTGAACGATAGGTTTTCATCCTCTGGTCTGATGTGTCTACACCCCCATGTACATATTGTACTGGTTGACACACAGTGGTTCGTTTATTGCGCCGAAGCCAGTTGCATTTGTCTTGGACCTGATTCTTTTTCTGAACACATGCATTGCCATGCAGTGTAGAGAGCATAGTGACACGCTTAGTGTCTTGCCAAGCACAAGCCAGAAGTTTACCTTTCCTCATAAAAACAGTGTAATCTCCCTTTTTTAGATGCAAGATAGGTTTCCCCAGGCTTTTAGGCATGCCTTTCCTTTGTTTCACTGTACCACATAGTCCGTTCCGAAATCAGCTAATTCATTTGCAATTGCTGGTGAGGTATAGTAACTGTCCATGTAAATTTCGTGGCCTTTTCCAGTGTAAGGATTAAAGTTCACGAACAACAGCATGAGTTGCACTGATGTCGCTGGCATTATCTGTGTATTGCCCTGTGTGCAAGGACCAACGCAAAACATACCCTGAACTGCTCTCACTCAAAACATACACTCTATAGCCATATTTATCTGGTTTATTGGGACTGTAACATTTGAGTGTTGACCTCCCCTTGAATGCTATTGTCATCTCATCTAAAGAAAGTTCCTTGAGTGGACTGTAGACTGCTGCAAATTTGGGAATAATCAACTGTATTATTGGACGGACTTTGAAAAGTTTATCATGCCCTGGTTCACCTTGTCTTACATAATTGTTATTGTTGACCAAATGAAAGCATGAAAGAATAATTTCGAATCTATTTCTAGACATTACACTCCCAAAACCAGGCGTCTGTGTGAGCCAAAATGTTGCCCAATAATCCTCTATTTCAGGTTTATCTACAAGGCCCATAGACAAATGCAATGCATCATCTCCATTGCTGAAATGACCTGTGCTGCATATCTGTTTGTTTCATCAGCGATCAGTTTCCAAAACTCATCTGTTAGAAATAGTGATAAAATATCTATTGGCCTGGCATCACCAAATCTCTGTCTCCGTGTAGCCAACAACCATATCAAATGGTTTGATCCACCCTTGAAAATCCGCAATTTCTCTCTCAGCTGCTCCCAGCCCTCATCCCCACTAGTGTCGTGGCTGTCCACCACCTCTGTCCCTGCCCCTGGCCTTGCCCCTGCCCCTGCCCCTGCCCCTGCCCCTGCCTCCGCCTCTGCCTCTACCACTCGGTGTGTCTTCTTCACTTGAGCAATCATTGTCAGTCTCAGGAAAATAATTTCCCTCAGAATCTGAGTCTGCTGTGTAGTGAACAAGAGAATCGTGTGTACTTCTTCCAGCCATGTTTGTTTGGGTTTTTTTTCTCTTTTTTTTCCCCCCTGCCGGCCGTTATTTATAGGTTTTCAAATGGATGTGACGTGTGTATCAAAACTATGAAAGCTTGTTATCAACGATTGGAATGTTTTGTGGTTTATTATTTATTCATAATTTTCCTTGCACTTGAAAAAAGTAAGTCGCATTACTGCGACGAGGGCGCTTAAAGGGTTAAAATAGGGGCCCATCTCACAACCTCAGAGCCTCGCAGCATAATGCTGAAATATCACTTCCCCATGTTTAGTACTGAACCTAGGAACCAGCAGGAGGCCGATCCCTGATGTTCTCAGAACCCGTGAAGGTTCATATCGTAGCAACATGTCCGAGATATATTTTGGCCATGAAGAGATTTGTACACAAGAAGAGCTACTTTATAATCTATTCTCTGGGCCACAGGAAGCCAGTACAGGGACCAGGACCGGAATAATGTGATTGTATTTCCTGGTACCAGTCAGGACTTGAGCAGCAGCAGTTATCTAGCCTACTAGAAACTAATGCATGAATAAGCCTCTCCATATCCATTTTAGACAATATATTTTTGATCCTGGCAATGTTATTTAAATGGTAAAACGCTGCTGATGTTATTGATTTTATGTGGCCGTCGATGTTCAAATCTGGGTCTAAAAGTACTCCTAAGTTTCTCACTTGATCTGACGGTTTTACAGAAAGAGACTGGAGGTATTCAATAACTCTTAACTCTTGGACCAAAAAGACAATAACTTGTGTCTTGTCTGAGTTCAACTGTAGGAAGTTGTTTTGCATCCACACACTGATCCGTCGGATGCACTCGCAAAGTGAATCCACTGATCCATATTCACCTGCCGTCAGTGAGACACAGACCTGCGCGTCGTCTGTGTAATTGTGATAGGACACCACTATTAACGCATCAATTGCCCTAATGGCAGCATGTATAGATTGAATAATAGTGGTCCCAGGATTGACCCTTGGGGAACCCCACAGGTCAGGGCCATGTTATTTGAGATAAAGTTGCCAATTTCAACAAAATTCTTCTTCTCTTTTAGATAGGACTTGAACCAATTTAGGGCAATGCCATTTTTAAATATAAAATTCTTCTTTATACAGATGTATGTCCAGGTCTTTAGAATGCACAAATGCTTCAGCGGGTCCGTCTAAATCTGACAGTGTTTTAAAGTTACAAGGATTTTTATTCTGTCAAAATGGCTGCCTCATTGAGAGGTTGTTATGACCACACCTGATGTGTACAAATTCTTGAAGCAACTTTTGATCCCAGATATGTCCTGATGAATTTGGCTCAGTTAGGAGGCCATCGGATGAAAACCCTAGGACAAGTTTGTTAAAATACGAGGGCTAGATTTCGGAAATCGTAATTTTTTTATTCAAAATGGGAGCCTTTCCGTTGAAGATAGGGTGTGGTCCCAAGAGACTTATTTGGTCAGGGCCACATACACAATGTGTGCATCAAATTTCATTGGATTCTGACAAACGAAATGTTTTCACTTTTCATGGACTTCTTTGAAGCATGTCTGTGCAAATGTGGGAGGAGATAGGGGTGATCTTAATGAGCTTTTTTGTTCAAAATCCCATAAAAGGGTGTATGTACCAAATTTCACAAGTTTAGGACAAACACATTTTTTGCCCCATTTTAACTTCTTAGGGCCATTTTTAAAGATAGAGGTTTAAATCACACATCATTATGTCCATCTCTTTAAAATACACAAACGCCTCATTAGGTCTGTCCTGATCTGACATAATTTGCAAAAGTTATCAAGATTTGTCTTCTTTGAAAATGACTGCTTTGTTAGGAGCTATATATTATAACCTTGAGACTTGTGTAAACTCTTTGATCAACTTTTGATCCCTCATTTGTCCTGATTATACTCACTCAGTTTGGAGTCGCATAAAAACCCTTGGACAAGTTCATAGACATCTCAACTTTGAACCAAAATGGCCGACACCCTGTGTGGTTTAGGGCGCGGCCATAATATACTTTATCCACCTTGAGGCACTATGTATGTTCTGAATTTTATGTGTCTGTGATGAAAAAAATAGGCTCCGCCCCCTCAGATCTTGTAATGTATTTTAATTTTCCAGAGGGTGCCACTGAACGGACATTCTTGGCGACTTTAAATTTGAGTGGAGTTCTAATTTTGTGCCAATGTTCATGAGTTTATGTGCAGATTTAGGGTTTAAAAACTGCTATTTATTTGGTAGGGATAATATATATATTTTTTTTCTTCTTTTATTTTTTTATGGTGACATTGTTCCCCATTACAAACACTCTTTATAAATATTTTCATACAATAAACAAATTTGCTTTTATGAATTTTTAAAAATCTAATTTGAAGGAGGCGCTAGAGAGCCATCCTATAAGATAGAGCCAAAAGTAGCATATCATTACGTCCAGCTCGCAAATCTGCATTCGCGCTCCATTGGGTCCATTCAAATACAACAATGTTTGGGAAATTTTTTTTTATTTTTGAAAATTTTTGAAGAAACTGCCATATTGTTGAAAAATCAACATGACCATGCCCAATGTTGAATTTAAAGTTTAATTGATAATCTTTTATCGCACATGGGTTTTGCCTGTTTTGACCAAGTTTGAAGTGTTTTTGATGAAAATGTTGGAGTAGATGTCAAAAGATGATGTGTGACTTTTTAATTCCTGGGTTTGATACAATAGAGCTCTCGCATTAGTACGAGGCAGACGAGTCTCTGACTCGCCACCCTCACACATTTGTGCTTGGGCCTTAATAAGTGTAGGGTTGAGCCCTTTTTCAAAGTATTGTGATTATATATTATATTAATATTATATCGTATTGTATTCTATATATTTTTTTAATTTTAGATCGATACACTTCACTGTGTATATTTTAAACAAAATTCATACATAACGGATAAGGAATATGCTGCTTGTAAAGAACATTACATGAACTGAATAACTACTGCTTTTGCGATTTGCAGATGTGGCCATTCAGATTTGTCATTTGTCAGATTTTTGTCATACCTGTTGTGGTGCTAACCATTCCTCCCACTGCTTGGCCACTCTCCATCAGCTCCAGCACAGAGTCTAGATTTCTCTGCCTATGCTCTTCAATATTTTTAACCTGAATATCACAAAATATATTTAGCGTGTGAAAACTGGTGAATGCTCAATGGTAAATACTTCTACATACTTCCAGCCACAGCTGCCTGTCCTCGTCTTCGGATGGATTGAGCTCCATAGTGGCAAAGTACTGCATACCGTCGAGCAGACATGTCCACGTGGTCTTCTGCTTCAGAGTGTCATTGTACCAGGACGGATGGTGTTCACACTGAAGGAGCTGAGCTTTGGCTGCAGACACAAGCACACAGCCGGCGGTCTCTGTCCCACGTAACATCATCTGTACAAAAACAGGACAACAGTAAAACATTTTTAAAAACTAATATGCAGGAGGTAGTAAACAGTAAGTAATGTGAGATTGCAAAACATATTGATAGAATAAATGTATCAATTTATGTAGCTTTTACAATTAGGAATGTATTTGTTTTTCCTTTTATAAACAGACATACAAGACAAGACATACATTTGTTTGTTTTTTTGTAAGGCAGAGCATACAATATTATGCCTTCTGATTACATTGCTGTGATGTAGGCCTAAAAGAAGTCAAAAGATCAACCGATTATTGAAATAATAATCAATTAATCTTTTTCTGAACTATACACATGCACTGTAGTTAATTAAATGTTCCTTATAATAATGAATTTGTGTTTTGGTAAAAAATTGAAATAATCAAGTCAAGTAAGCATTGGTCCATTACTGTTACCTGGCAGTTAACCAACTCAATGAACCAGTTACGATTGTAGACGTCATCTGTTTGACAAGCTGCAATCCCACACAGCTGATCGCTCACACCTGAGTCTTCTTCGGAGAACACCACAAACTTATCAGTCTCTTCAATCAGCTTTTGGAGCATTGATGTTCCTGTAAAGAGAACAATGAAAAAGAAGGATGGTCAAAAATGTCATAATGGTTTTACGATACTGATAAATCATGAAGGCCCTTGCCTTCATTTCGTTCTGCTCGACTGAGGGTGCCGCTTGTGATGGGTGTGGTGGGGGCAGTTGTTGGAGAGTAGTTGGAAGGCGTGCGTTTGAGCTTCTTTGCCTGAACTTGAGGGTCAATCTTGAGTCCCTTTAAAGCTTCAGTGGAGAGATTCCTCTTCAACACAGAAGCCTTTTTGTAGCCATCATACAGAGCAAAGGCAATGTTCCTGTTTGTGGTGGTCCAGGATGCACGCAGATCCACAAGACGCAGTTTATGAGTGTAGGAAGCATTTGTCTCATCCGTTGAGTTCACCTCCTGTGCACAAAACAGGGTTACTAAAAAGACTAGAAAAGATTTATACTACTGTTGTGTTTCCTTTACCTCCTCCATGTGGTTGCTTTGCCTCTGGTAGCTCAGAGAGGACAAACTAAGGAGGTGGGTTTTCTTGACCTGGGCGTTAAGCTGGTGATCTGCCGTCTCGTCCCATGTAGATGCCATAAGGTGGACAGTCACCTGGGACAGCTCACTCACCATTTGGGTCACGTTCCACTCAGAGATCAGCCTCCTCATCACAGTCCCAGCTGTTGGTGACAGAATTCAACTGGTACTCAACCTGAATATACAAATATGAGTGTAAATAAGGAAAGAGCATACCCTGTGGAATGAGCCTCTGAGCCCCTCTAGTGAACACATGACCCTTGCTGCACTCCACTTGGATTCCTCTTTGTTGAGCAAAGGACGCCCAGTAAAGCACCTAAGGAGAGCGAGACACGAATGTAAATACAGCAAGCTGTCATTTCCAACATTCAAATGTTCTGCTCACAAATGAACACTGACCTGTAACTGAGGGAAAGCGGCTGTGTAAGACATCTGTTTGTAATGTTGACCCAGCTTCTTGCGAACAGGTTTGAGGCTCTGGAAGAGCTTGCCTCTACATATTGGTCGAGAGACACTGGTCCATGTGGCCCAAAAGTTCTGCATCCAGCGCAAAGTGCTGCTATACAGTAGGATTTTAGGTTTGGAGGGCTCTAAAAGACATTGCATTTGTTACACTTTTATAAAAGATTTTTTAAATTAATCTAGAAAAATCCCAACACACCTGAGCTCTGATTGAGATCCATGGTGATGGAGAGATTGAGGTTTTCTGAGCGAAAAGCTCTGTAAGAGTCGTGCGGCTGTCCTGAAGTCACATCTGCAATACTGTCTGCACAGCACAGTGTCACTGCATGGTGATCGTGAGGGTTACCATGGCAAAGCCATTGAAGGTCAAGGGTCATACACAAGTTAGGCAAGTTTAGAAAGCAGATATCATCATACCTAAAAAAAACCCACTATTACTATTATTTTATGGTTTTGAGTTACTTTTTCAGTGCATTATATTTACTTTGAGGCAGTCCGAACGTTCACCTCCAAGTCACCCTTAAATACAAATTGCCCAGGATTCC
Source organism: Rhinogobius similis (assembly GCA_019453435.1). Classification (NCBI taxonomy): domain Eukaryota; kingdom Metazoa; phylum Chordata; class Actinopteri; order Gobiiformes; family Gobiidae; genus Rhinogobius; species Rhinogobius similis. Next base: position 18,289,056 of record CM033625.1, on the reverse strand, counting down.
AGTCAAAGTTGAGCTTAGACCATTCCCAGTGCAGGTTTTCTGTAGTGTTGTAAGGGTCCTATAACACAAAATATTGTTTATTTTTCCCTACAATATTAACTTATTAAGCTATGCAAGGTTTCAAGTATTAGGTTACTTCTGTAGCCAGCTGATGAAGACTGGCTTGCTCAATGTCCATTGTCCAGTGACCATGGAGAAGGAGTCGACTTTTGTCCCACCAGGCAAGGAGAGGGGAGGGGTCAGCAGTTGGTTTGGTTAGCAAATCGACAGACTGACCAATTAGAGTCCAGGCAGGGTCCCAACAAGGTCCCCAGACAATGGTGTACAGAGAGATGGTTGCTGTATTTTGGAAAAAGGCAAAACATTGCTTCGGATTACTAGGAAATTAACAGTAAATCTATTTTTTCAAATAAAACAACGTTTGCTCCAAATTAAATATAAATAAATACAAGTTTAGACCCAAGTTACATTTAAAGTCATAGTAGAACTTGAGAGGCGGAACATTTCTGTGGACAGTCACATCTCCCCATGGTGGGCCAAGTGGGACAATCTCTTTGCGATGACCTCTTGCTAATCCATCTTGTTCTGTCCCAACAAGCCGACCGGACAGCTGCCAGTCACGGATTTCAAACAGATATCGAGGGTAGTCCCGAATTCGCACTGTAAATGCATATAAAAGTCACATAACCATAAACAACAAATACAGATACATTTTGTTAAAATATACCCAAAAATGCTGCCAGTTTGAATTTAACTGCTCGACACCACTGCACCACCAGGGGGAGTCCTTCCCTCGGGAATGGGCTTATCCAGTCGATGTCCCTCAGCTGCTCCCTCACTCGCTCTGGCCCATGAAGAGACTCATCAGCCAGGACTACCAACTCCAGGTCTGACACAGTCCAGGTCAGCAACGACTTCCTCATCGGAGTGTTGGCATAGAGACGACGAGATCGCTGGATGTAAATCTCGATGTGCTTTTTCTCCAGTGAACTATAAAGCTCCTCTATTTTTCTAGCAGGCAGAAGTTCTCCATGTTGCTTACGGAGATCAGCAACTTTCTTGTCAAGTAACTGCAGCCGCTTGGCACTTTCTTTACTCTCATCCTTCATCAGCTCATAGTTATCGCGCAGCTTAATTTCAAAGACATCATCAAGGAAGACAAATGAAAACTGAGTGATTTTGAACACAAGATCAGGAGGCAAACATTTAACACCAGCAGTTTGGCTTTGGGACAAATGCAGTGTTTTTAACCATTTCTGAACACTAATGGCCATGTCGAATGTGTTGGAGAAGTTGTACTGGTAAGGAAACTCCACAGCCAACGAGGGACAGGTCAGGACCCAGACACAGTTGCGAGGCGTGGTCAGGAAGGAAAAGGCGTCTCTGTGCATCGTAATTTCTGTGATATCTGAATGTGTCTCAATATCAAGGGATTTAAAAGTGACAATGTTGTTTCCATCAAAGTTAAAAATAAGAGATGGGGATTGCAGATGCATGGAACCAGCATGCTTTGAAAGTATAATAGCTTCTGCATGGAGCAAAATGTAGTTTTCTTCGCTCACATGGGCTGTGACACGTGTACAGCTAAGCTCAATGTGCACAGTGAGACTTTTGCTTTGGTCTGAACTATTGTCATTTTGTTTATGGGGACTTTCCTTTTGAGTTCTGCAAAGCATAAACCAACATGCTTGTGCCTCAGTCATGTGCTGATACAAAACCATGTGATCTGAAGGTGCCCACACAACACTGAGCTCCTCTTGACATTGGACCTGAATAACATTATTGATAAAGATTAAGGATCATTAATAGATTATTTGACAGATAGACAGTTGTAATAATGTGTTTTCTTACCTGAAATGTGTGGATGGTGATATGATAACAAAAATCTACAGTAGCTAGTTTCAAAATAGGATTTGGAGTCTCAGCGGCCGAACAACAAACTTCCATGTTCTCCGTCACGGTCCTGATGATTGACAGGGCAGCACCTTGTAGCGTGATATTACAGCTTTCTGCAGAGCTAATAACACTTATGGTGTCCATCCGCATAGATACAGCTCCTAAGACCAAATAAAACATCAAAATCCAACAGCATCGATTTCAGATCATATTCTGTATTACACCTACCAGCCAGATTAGACAGTGTGAACACATTGACATCTTCCAGACAGAAGTCCAATTTAAAGAGAAAGTTGAAATGAGATGGAGTGATGGTTTGGACGGTTGAATCGTTGAGAGCAGGCGCTGCCGAAGCCTCTGAAATTTGCTGGTCTTTTACAGGAGGAACAAGCAGTGTCAGAAGGCGAGAGAGACACAATGCACAGGTCTCAGACAGCTCCACCTGCAGCCCCTTTAGGCTCAATTCCAGACCCAGACATGGCAGCTGGTCACAAACCTCAAAATGAGGGCGGTTCAAACTCCCCTGGATGAATAAGACAAAAGAATTTACATTTTATTCATTAATTGGTTGTCAGATATCACAATAGAACATTTACCTTTAGAGTTAGAGAGTCCAGTATCAGGGCTTCTCCCCAAACGTGTTTACCAGGCGGGTGCGGAGCCTGTTGGATATGAGAGCCTTGGCCCACTCTCCACCAGAAACTCTCCAAGACCAGAGAGGCGCGCTGGTGCACATTCTGCGGCTCTGAAGACTCATGGTCTGTTTTCATGTCAGGCAAATGCTTCAATTCTGAAACAGCAATTACAAAAGCATGTGTTTTGGGTTTTGTTGGTCACAAAGGAACACATGACATGAAAAAAATGTCTAGTTTCATTACAGCATTTTGGACTTCAATTAATACTTATACTATTTTAAGGGTAACACATGTCCTGAATCAGCAAATATACTATATCCAGAAGTTAAAAGAATGCTTTCATATTGAGCAGTCAACGCTGTGGTTAAGGTGTGTTTAGTTAATATGTAACATCCACAATTTGCAAACCACATTATCTAACCTTGACTGCCATTATGCATAGAGCTCTTCTAGATGACATGACTTTCTTTATAACACAAATAGTATAATAAGGTAATTAGATATTTAGTAATATGAAAGCATTTACTTAACAAAAATACTATAAATTAGTACATCAAAAAGGCAACAGCTAATACCTGCATTGACAGACAGGAATCCTAGAGCAAAGGGTGTAGTGTCTCCCAGTTGCACAGACACATTCACATTGGTCACACTAGATGTGAGCATTACAGGGGCGTCAAGGTGAGGAACACGCCTGAGGAGGAGGAGAAGGAGGTTGGGGAAATAAACTAAGGAGCTACACAAAATAATGTAATCGTTAAAGTTAAGAAAAAAAGAATGGTACATAGGCACATGGGTAAGAGTAGAAATAGCACAGAAATACACATTAGATGGCCTTACTTTTAAATATTTGCCATACTTTCAAATAATACATTTAAAAGCCCCATTGTGTAACATTTCAGCCAATAAACAGACTAAAATAAAAAGTATTTATTTAGCAAATTATCACTTCAATGCATATAGACAAGCAGGTAGCGTGCCCATGTTACGCAGTGGAGCTTTTAATTGAGTGCCACTTGCCTTTTTCTATGTGCCGTTTTTCTGTGTAGAAGTTTTTCCCATGAAAACAGATTAAGCCAATGGGAAAACTCCTGATGGCGGTAGTGTATGATACAAGTGTTGACAGTGAATGAGCAGGAAATATCCATAGACGAAACCTTAAAGGAGAAGCCAGTTAAATATTAGATCTTCATTTAGAAAGTGGTAAACGGCTTACTCACTTGCAGTGCTGTCTTCAGCGTGTTCACACAAAGAATCCTTTGTCTGCTTTGGGAAAGAAGAAGTCCATCTGCCAAGAGAAAATTGATCTGCATTGCAAGTGATCTTTGAGTAAATATAAATATGCTTTAACCAAACCTTCCAGTTGGATTTGGAGGTGACTTTGGGGAAAGCTCAGCTCAGGTGTGAAGCTTTTCAGTGGATGTTGTTCGTTGTCTCGTCCATAGCAGAGTTTCAAAGACTTCAAAGTCCAGTTCAAGTGCCTGAGAATAACGTGGTTAAGAACACTGGGTATTCAACTCCTGCGCCTCATTTTTTGTAATGCAGAGTAAATTATACTAAAGGTATGTGACTTTAGTACACAAACACCAAAATGTACAATCTGGCAATCTGAAGCTCATTACACATTCTCAATGGATAAATAGCTTAAAGTCTATGACAGGTTCGATGACACATTTCACTAAAACGTAGTAAACATGATTATATTTAAAATTTGCCTTTGTCTCCAGTTTTCGTAATGTTTACAATTGCACTTCCTGATTGAACATGGGCCACAAATATGACATAGGTTGAGGTAATTACCTAGCAACCATTTTGAAAACAAGAGGCAACATCCATATAAATTACACACTATATGTGATTTGTCAAATCGTAATACCTGATAACCCTTTTATTTTGGTGAATGCCCGTATAAAATCAAAGAAAAATGTGTCAGTGGTCTGTAAATTGTCTCTTTTTGATGACATAGGTAGAGGGATTTAATTTTATAACTCACCTCTACTTCCTGCAGTTTAATTTAAACTTATTTTTAAAAATTTCTTCAGACACTACAACTTCACAAATGTAAAACTATGTTAAATATTTACCACAGGTGCAATCCTACCAAACGAAGTCATAATTAGAATATCACGAGTCATATAGACTTTAAGAACCAATACAAAAAACATGCACAAGCTAAACAACACATGGTTTACAATTTAAAAAAATTAAATGTTATAAGTGAAATAAATATTTGGTTTGTTTACTTCATTTCTAGCAATACACATGTAATAATACACATACACGTCAGAAAAAAATAATAATTTTTCATGTGACATGCTTTATAAAATTCTTGCATATACTACCTTTATGTTACTTTAATGATTGTGAACAATACATATTTAGCAAACCACATAAAACCAAAGGGAACAGCTGGCTCACCTTTTCTGGCTGTGCATCGACAGAGTTACATTTGTATTATCAAATTCCACATTGACCTTCTCAGGAACGAGATGATGAAATTGTTCCACATCCTCTGTTCGGATAAACTCACCATCTTCACAAACTAACAAAAAAAAAACCAAACAATAATGATCAACACAAAATAGATTTTCAGTAATTCTTTTGAGTTGAATAATTAACTTACTAGAGTTATCATTTGCTGATACGGTTTTGTTAGGAGTAGAAGGAAGTACGAGTTGACTGAGGAAAAGTCCTTCATGTAGCTCTCCAATGAGTGTCCTCACACACAGTGATAAACAGCCTGGCTTCAGATCAGGCAGACTCACATCACCTGACAACAACAGGCTCACGGCAACCTCAGCCAGACATATGTCCTACAGAGGAAAGATAAAAATAATATCCAAACAATCACATTTCCATTTAACAAAAAATATATACAGTATATTTACAAAATAAATAAATAAAAACTTACCAACTGGCTGCTTTTCAGAACTTTACTGCTTAGTTGCCCCACAGAAAAATTCCATGACAATCTAAGACAAAACACAAGATTTAGTGAGTTAAAATCAAGATATAAGCAAGAGAATAATGTTTTTGTCTTACTTTTTGTTTTGATGGTCAAGTAGTAAGGTTATGCCAGTGATCGTCATATGCCATAGTGACTCCGACAACGCGAGATTCAGGACCATAATATTGACTGAACTAATGTGGAATGATAATAACTGATAATTGAAACAAAAAAAAGGAAACATTAAATGGGCCATACATATTGCAAAATGAATGTTGATCAAAAGGTAACATACTTGTGAGAAAAAGCGAAGTAAAGTGGGGTTGACTGACACTTTCCCAGATTTCTTGCCATGGCTCTTTACCAGCTCCGGACACACTGGTGAATGCAAGTCAAATCTGATCCGTGTTTCTCCAATGCATAATCCCAAGTATCTCCTGCAAAAATAAATCTGTGTGTCATATGATCGTGTTGTATAATATCAGATTCAGTTTGTTTCCACTCACGGCAATCCTGGGTTGAAGAGTTTACTTGATATCCATATTCTGTCAATTTCCTGTCACAGATAAAGGTCCTGGTTAGAAAACTCTAGAGATAAAATTGCTTCAGTACCTGTCTGAACTTTGTATGGGTATGGGTTAGTGTATGCAAAAAAAAATATATATATAATAATAATATCACAGTTTTCTTAAAGCTAGATCACAATTCATGTATTGCCTTTAAGAGCAAACTCGAGACATCTCCTGCTCTTGGGAGTTCACTTTTCACTGTAATTGGTTAGACTGACCAATAGAAGAAGTGGGTGGAAAAAAGGGTCTTGATTTTGAGCCAAGAGCTGTATTCAATTGAGAATTAGTGCATCACAGTATCCCCAAAATAGCATATCGCCCAGCCCTAGTGCGAGTTAGTATTTAGTGACATATTGCTTGCGCTTACCAAAGTGTGCTGTGGGTGAAACTGGATGACAACTCCATTTACAGAAAACAAGCCAAATGAGTTGATCTTTAACTCTGCATTAAAGGCAGTTCTGAAATATTTTACAGCCAACCTACAAAGAAACCACCTGCAAACAGTAGATACAGAGTTTTTCAGCAGTTGTTGTAAAATTTGACAAAATGCATATAATTACCTGATCAAAACCCATAACAACAAGGCTCCAAAAAGAAATAAAAGAGGTAGAGTTGTCAGCAGGAGAGACATCATGTCCTGGGTTTGGTGAACATGCTGTGGCAGCTCCTCTTCTACCAGCTGCTGTCAAACACAAGCCCACTTTAGAATAAATCAGGTGTTTATCTAAGTTTATGTGTCTCCATTATTGAGATATGGGTGTTGCTGATTGCATTTTAGCTGGACCACAGGAACTAAGACTAAGGTTGCTGTTATGAAGTAAACAAGGCTGGCTAAACGGTTAGCAACACGGAAAAGCAACATCATTCCCTAATTAACGTTAAGACAAATATTGACAATCAAAAAAATGTCTATCTATATGGACAGAGGTTCAACTCAAATAACTTCGCCCATGAAATAGTTAAAATATTTTCAGCCGAGTCAACCCAAAAATCAGTGGCCAATCTCAACGGTGGGCTAATGCTAATGCTACTGCGCTAGCCCAGTTAGCACAACCTCACTGATAACTTACACTTCACACGATTAACAATGAACGGTTTTAAATACAGTCCAAATGAACCCACCTGGCGTGCCAAAGAGTCACCCTCAAAATAAAACACTTGAGGAGACACAGACTGATGTGGCAGTTTGTGAAAAAGTAAACACTGCTGCTGTGGTCCGCCCTTTGCTGCATCTCACAATCTCCAGCTCTAGTCAACACTCAAGAGGTTGGAGCAGTGCCATGCTTTCAGCTAAGTTGAAATATTTATTATATATACAAAATGACAACAATTCAGAAATAACAATATCTTAATTATTTATTTAATCATTGTGGTACAATGTCACAAATGTCAAAATATCCTTATAATAATAATAATAATAATAATAATAATAATAATAATAATGCAATAATTAGAGAAATGTAAACAATTCAAGGAGGAGCAAAAATGAAGTGAAAATATAGCTTAATGCCATCAATATGCCTTCAATGGCAGTTATCATGTCAAAACAATTAACACAGGCACATAAAAAGACAGTGCAGTGTTTTCTCAGGCAGTAGCCTTCTGCCTGTTGTGTTTGGCAAACCACTCTTTACTTTTATCTTCAGCCATAGCCTATAAGCAAGGAAAAATATTACATGATGAACTACTGTGCAATGTATTTTACGTGAGACAAAAACGGAGTTCATGCTCACTTTATTAAGTAATTCATTTCCTTGAGGATCCACCGTAGACAATTGTCTAAAAGCCTCATCTCCAACAAAACAAATTTCATGGCCATCCTAGTAAAAGATGAAGGCATATTATTCAGGTATTTACTTATTGAAACATATTTATGACATAATTAATACATAGTATTACTTACTGGATCTGCCAGAATGACCACCTCCACAGTGGCCTTTCCTGGTGTGTCAAGACTGACTAAAGGTGTCAGAATCTTTTGATTTTCTTTTTTCATCAGCGCTTCGAGGTTGGGCAACTAAATATGTTTACAGATGGATTACATGCTTTTAAAATGAAAATTCTTCTCCATGGTTAAAGCATTGTTTAATACCTGATCTCTTGGGCATGAAAATGCAATTCTTCCAAATGCTGTTCCATGATCTACTGGTCCACAAACATCATGAAGCTCCAGCTTACACTTAACAATAATAGATATAATACATAGATATAATACAACCATAGATGTAACACATGTCCAATTAAGATCATTAAATAATTCTGGATCAAATCTTTATCCTCTTACTTGTGTATCTGCAAATCCCATTAAAGCAGTTTTCCTCTGCTCATTTCTATCCACGACTTTCATTCCCAGGAGTGTAGTCCAGTAGTGGATGGATCTCTGCAGATCTGACACAGCCAGACAAACCTTTTGAACTGGGTCTATAAAACAACAATGATATGTTACAGTAGCCTATGTGTGTTGATATTTTGAATGCAGAGGATATAAAGCGTCACTAACCACCAATAGGCAGTTCTTTGTCTATCAGATAGAAAGGATAACCTCCTGGAGCGTGGGTCAGATAAAGGTCCTCTTCCAGCTTAGTCAGAGGCCAGCCAAGATCTTTAGCATTACTGACAGCTTTACTTGATTGTAGAGTAAGGCCCTGAAATTTAACACAAAGAACAAACATGTATTAATTTCACTACAGCAGACTTTGTAAGAAGCTTTTTGTCAGTTTCTTACCAGGAAGTCATTGCCAAGCTTGTATTCTCCAATACCATAATTGTATGTGAGCTCTGCAACAAAATGTTCATCTTCTGGTCCAAAACCAATCATTGTCTTGCTCCACTTTCCATCATACGGACTACAGGAATGCATTGTTTCCAGAGCATATTAATAACATCCCTTTTACACGAGGTGCAAAGTCCAGTTGCAGGATATTTCATACGTACCCATTACATGTAGCTTTGCAGCCTTCTTCAAACTCCTCATGACGTAAAACCTACACGCACACATGTAACGTTATATACATTTTATCTATGTATTTTGATAAATGTACTTGCATTAGCAACCAAAATAACAGAAGACTGCTGCTAGCATTAAGACCAATCGTAGCGTTAAACTATGGCGTATTAGTTTTTACCAAGCAATTACCTTCATCCCAAGAACATCTCGATAAAAAGTGGCTGTTTTGGTCCTATCGCCAACTTTAAAAACAAAATGTAAGGGTCTCCTCAAAGCCATAACTACTGCTGTCTGACGATACTTGATCCTTGTGTAATGCTCGATTATCTTTCCTAGCGATCGAGGATTCGTCCATCAAAGGGGATGAAAACATATTATAACCCGATTTTGACTATTTGGAGTGTAGAATAAATCAAACATACCTCTAATAAAATAATAAAATATGTCATCTTGTTTAATATTTAGCATTAAACAATACAAAAATATGTTTTTGTTTTGTTTTCTAAAACAACACACGATGGCAGTGTGGGCCATGGACTGGAAACAGCGTATTAGAAAACTAGAGGGATATTCGCCATGGTAACCAAAATTCAGTTCCAATACAAAGGCATGTTATGGGATGAGAGGAGCTCAGAGTAGAGCTGCTACTCCGCCTCCACGTCGAGAGGAGCCAGCTGGGGTGACTCAGGTGTTCCGGATGCCTCTTGGCTGCCTCTCTAGGGAGACGTTCTGGGTCACCCCATAACAACTGCAGGAAGTGTCTGGGGTTAGGGAACTCTCAGTGTCTCAGTTCAGATTGCTGCCCCTGCAACCTGGCCCTGTTGAGGTGGATGGAAATCTTCTTTCATATTAAAATAGCATGAAATAAACAAATAATTATCAGTGGTAATGATACATACTTTCTTTCTGCATAAAATACCATATTTTTAGGGCGAATATTCATTTTTAAATTAAATCATAATTGAGAGAAAAAATGGCTTGACAAAGACAGATGAAGGTTCTTGCATGAATGGGAACATAAATATGCCATTCTATGTCAAGTTAAAGTCTTAAATCAATTAAGTTCCTGGTCCTGTTTTAACATTACGCTGCTCTTACAACTACAAGATGGCCGCCGCACTTGTCAGCTAGCTTTTTTTTTATAATCATACCACAGAGAACAAAGAAGAAGAAACCAACCATGGCCGCTTACATGAGAAGCGTGTTTTGGCTACTTTCATTTGAGAGTAAAGCTTTTTTACTAGGAACCAGACGTAGCAGACCTGTTGTGGAAAGTAGACGGTATGTACGCGGATTGAGAAGGAAACCGGTCAACGTGTTATTTCCAGAAGATGACATTTCAAAAGCAATCAAGCAAATATCTGCTCCCAAACAGCAGCAACACGAGAAGATAGAGAAACCCACGAAGGGCACGAAGAACACTGAAGAAGAGGCGTTTGTCAAGGAGAGGAAGAGTGTACAAACTTCTCCAAAAGAGGCCTTTAGACCGAAAGTTATCACACAAGATGAAGTCGCAGATCTTCGTTATGAGAAAGCTTTTCCTGGAGACAAGAGACTGTCGTGAGTTCATCACACCTGTCATATAGTACCCTGTTTATGTTTTGGAGTTTTGGAGTTGTAACCTTTCTGGCGGAGGGTGAGATTACTTTGCCCGTAATATTTCACTGTGCTTATATATCTTGCTTTTATTAAATGACAGGTGTTTTATTTCTACCTTAAACATGCATTCATACTGTGAGCGAGGTCACCTCTCCACAGATCTGATCTGTAACTTGACCTGGTGGTGTCTGGTGGATCTGCTTGTCTCCAGCAATATTATCTTCATGGTGACAAGCAGGTTACGGACTCTCCACCAGAGTTATATAGTTTACCTTTAATGTATTTCTACTTCTTGTAGTGCAAAAATCTATTCTTATTCAATTCATATTGATTTTCATTATCCATACATTCGCAACTCTTAATTAAATTCTTTATTTGTCTTTGTTATCGATTGTTATACGCGTACATTTCTTATGCCTCTCAGGAGAGTGGCGAGTGTGGCTCGGTCCAGGACTTTTCGGGAGCACCAGGGTAAGATCCTGTTGGAGGGCAGGCGATTGATCACTGATGCTCTAAACGCCGGGGCCAAACCTCAGATGGTGTTCTTCAGTTCAGTGGATCGCCTTTTGGAACTTCCCACAGACAAGCTGAAACGGGCCAGTCTAGTCAAAGTAAAGTTTGAAGATATCAAAATTTGGTCTGATCTAGTGGCCCCACAAGGTGTAATAGGTAGGTGTTTTTTACCAAATGTTATAAATTTAATGTTTCATTAATAAGTAAAATATTTATTTTTGATGTTTCAGCCATATTTTCTCGTCCAGACTCGTCAAAATTAAATTACAACAGTGATTATTCAGTACCTTTGTCTGTGATATGTGACAATATTCGTGACCCTGGGAACCTTGGGACTATCATAAGGTGTGCTGTTGCAGCTGGTTGCCACAGTGTCCTCCTTACTAAAGGTATGTACTCATTCATGATCGTGACCATTTTTGTTTTGTAACACTGATAGAAGCTCTACAATTTTATCCACAGGTTGTGTTGATGCCTGGGAACCTAAAGTATTACGTGCTGCAATGGGTGCACATTTCCGCCTTCCCCTCTTTTCCAACCTGCATTGGGAAGATATTGAAAACCATCTGCCTAAAAATGTGACTGTCCATGTGGCAGACAACAGTGGAGACAGACTGACTGAGAGTGCAGAGCCAAAAGCCGATGAACTAAAAACATCTCATAAAGCAGGAGATTACGGCTGGGTCAGAACACGGTCTAATCACAAGCAAGCAGACTATGATGTCTATGATTCAGATTCGGATGGTGAATTTGAACTATCTCTTCCCAGAGTGGGCACAAAACTGTACCATGAGCACTGGGCTCAGAGCCCAACAGCTCTTGTGATCGGTGGAGAAACACACGGTCTCAGTGTAGAGTCGGTGCAACTCGCTGAAAAGACAGCTGGGCACAGACTTTTTATTCCTGTGGCTCCTGAGGTGGACAGTTTAAATTCAGCCATGGCAGCCAGCATCCTCCTGTTTGAGGGCAGAAAACAACTGACACAACAACTTCAGTCAACAAAGAAGTCCAAGTCTCAGAGTCTGAGTATGAAACATGTTTTGGCTGAATAATGACAAACATCAAAGTGAATACAATGAGAACCAACAATAAATCATGACCAAAAGAGTGTCTTGATGTGTTGTAGTTCTGCCTTCATATGCATTTTCAGGATAAACATGTGTTGGCTATCTTGACTTGACTTATTAAACATTGAAAGGAGTAAATGAGTCACAGCATTTTATTAGTTTACATAAATTTGCCTTTACTTATAGTACTCATTGTGCTTACCAGTGCAATAAAATAAATGAACGGTCGGGTCAAGGGAGATACCAGAAGTAACAGAATTAGAGGAATATAAATACATTCAACACCTATGTGTTTTGTGCCATCATGAACATGATTAAAGATTATCCCCATAAGAGGAAGTCCCCTTAAAAATGTGAAACACATTAAAACTTGAACAAATACAAAGGATTGAAAGCTTCAGTCATTGGTCTGTAAAAAGCAAGCACATTGTGTTCTTAGGTGTTTAAAATAGGGCCCTGATGCTGTACAGCTACATCCAGCTGAGGTTTAGTGAAATGCGTGACAAATAATGTGACAGGTAAGTGAGCATAGGTCCATTAGGAAATCGGTCTTGATTACTCCACAATTCAGATACATCTATTATGTGAAAAAAATATTTTCCTCAGGCAAATTCCAAACAAAATCTCCATATATATTACTGTGAAGGTTATAGCCAATGCAAGGCACCACAGGAGAAAAGGACTCCATTAAAGATAATGTGTAAAAGTTAAAATGTCAGTAAAAAATAAGATGTGTCCAACAGTCTGACAACGTGGGAGAAACAAGGGAAAGAGCAGAGTGGACATAGCAACATGTCAGAGCTTAATGATACGAGTCCCATGTTTTTCTGCATTCTAGATGGGCTCTGGTTTGAGTTTCTCAGCCAGGAAGTCATTGACAAACTGCTCCACAATAGCTGGTGTAATCTCTTCGACATCGAGCACATACTTTGCCCGGGCCGACATGTCCAGGATCGTGAGCAGAGGAGCGGCCTCTGGGAGGTTGGTGTAATCCCGCAAAGAGTCAGTCATGTCATCCTGTAGAAGTAAATGAGTGAAAATCAGATTACCGTAATGATTTTTGCAAACATTTATTTCAATAGACAACAGCGGGTTATGAAAGCTTTGCATATATCCTAATGAAAAGATAATGTTAAAAATGTGTAAAAAGGCCTGCAATTTGACAAGTTCAGATTCCTCCTTCCTTCCAGAGTCTCATAGATCAAAACTAAGTAATAAACTCCCGGCATTAGTGCTCTACATGACCGTCAAACGACTTTGAGAAGTACTAAAAATAGGGGTGAGCAATACACCAACCAAAACTCGTCTGACAGTTTTCTTAGAACCTAGATCAGTTTAGATTTGGTCACAATTTTGAAACTCCACAGGTCACAGGGATTGGTTAAATTGCCCTGTTGCTTCCTCAGAACATGATAAAGCTGACCAACAGGAGGAGTGAGTAGGGAGAAAGTATGTTACTTTTACGTTTAACTTATTGTAACTTATGAGCTTTTAACCATGTTATAACAACATTCACTAATTAACTTACTTGAAGTTGTATTTCTATTGTTTCCTGAGTGTTGGAGTAATCCTGTTTTGTCCTGCACATAGACCATAGAGCTTGAGTGCTCAGAAAATTTCAGTTTTCACCTATCGCCGCATGTTCTTTGTCCTTCCATGTGATTGTTAAAAAAAAAAATGCATATTCCGGGTCATTTGTGTAGGGTTCGAAAATGTCACATGGCCATTTTCCAAAAATAAAAAAAATGTAAATTCGCTGCTTGCTATGGTGAAATACCATCATCAGGCATTTATTGTTCAATAGATCCAGTTCTACCATTAAACCTTTTTTTAAATAAATATTGCAATTTAATGAACAAAATGTAAAGTGGTGATAAGTTATAGTTTTGTACTAAATACCAATACATGCATAATATATGCATATATGTCTTTAAAAAAACAAAAAAATACAGTACATTCTCCACAGCAGAATTTATCAAATTCTCTGTTATATCAATAGTCAAGAACCCTCTCTGTAACCTTATGATGAAAATCCTCTTGAAACAAGTTTAAGCTTTCAGCTAAACTTTGTTAACCTGTGCCTGAGGCAAATGTCCACTCTTGAGGCTTTTGAATACAAATCAAACACAGACAGATTTGAACAATAATTCAAGTTGTCGGTTGGAAGTCCATGTGGAAATTCAGATCAACTGCTTCAATCATTTTTCTGATTTCAAGTGTCACATTTTGATACAAGGTTAGAATTTATCAAATGAGTCGAGCTACAACAACATTTTAAACTTAGATAGTTTTAATAAGAATGACAGATAACAGTACCGTTACCTGTAATTATATACAACATAAAAATATAAACATTCTAACATTGAAGATTGTGAACTAAATGTTTTATTAGTGAGTAGTAATAATGACCTCGGCCATTGTTGTTTGTGAGATGTAACACTGAGCTCAGTTCAAAACAAAAAGACAAAGGGCCTCTCAGCTGCAGCCGACCGTGATAAGGTTCGACATGTGTTAACAGTGAGCAGCCCACAGGGATTACTCTGCCTACTGATGCTCTGTAACCTTTCATACAGACCATCTGATAAGAGACGCAAAGATAAAACTCCCCTCTGACTGCTTCATCCATCTTACTTGGTAGCTTCTAGGTGTTTTGCTCAAACAAATGAGAGAATATTGTATACTATATACTTGTCTGACACTGAAATATTACATATCTAAAAATATTGATTTTCATTATTAATGTATATTAATAATATAACCAATATAACCATTTGTCTGTGTCTCAGTTGAACAGTCTAAAATGTTGCAGCATCAATACATCCACCAGAGGGGAGTGCTGAGTCATTTTCTTTGAGCATATTTTGATTAAAAAAAAAAAAAAAAAAAAATTGTAAATTTTTAGTCTCTTCTCCTTTACAGAAGGAAAACAATATGTTGGTTATTTCTTTCAACAAACTATTTAGCGGTTTCTCTTACCTCTCCAGCAACAAAAAATAGAAGTGGCGTCTCCTCTTCCTTGGCTTTGTATTTGGCCATAAGTTTCTCTGCTATTGGCTGGATCAGCTCCTTGGCCGGTTCCAACTCTCCCTGTTCTTCTGCATCTGAATTTTGGAAGAAAAAAAAAATTTAAGACTGAGTCCCATTGGAAAACAAGCAGTTAAATACAGAAAAAGGCCACCTGTAAAACACTGTCTAGTAGAGAATAGTTAATCAGAAATGTGTACCATTGTCTTTTCATTATATTCACTATATGCACAAATAACAGGTGCAGCTGGAATAGAATAGAATAGAAAATATATTAATTGCATGGCATATCGGGGGGGATATATGAGGTGCTTAGAAATGTAGAGCTCTTTGGCCGTTCATTGATGTTCATTAAAGGAAAACTACAATGCAAAGAGGTGAATGCTGTTGTTGTTTTGAAGCAACTGAGCCTATAAACTGGAATAAGTTGTATCATGCTTTCAACATTTAATAGTATTGCTTTTATACACATATGCAAAATGTGTTAAGAGAACAAACCATACATGTGTTGTCTACTCACCCACAAACAGTACAAGACAGGGCCCCTCGTGAAGCTGCACTGCGTTGGACTCGCTTAGCTCCAAGACGGGCCGAGGGTGCCAGGGGAAGATACGGCACTCCGGGTCATTTAAAACCTCCACACGGCCCTGTCTCGTGATCATGTGACCTTCTGTGTCCAATAGGATCAGAGTAGGGATACCTAGACACAGAACAAAAGATACAAATGCAGTGGGATGAGGCCAACACAGGAGGGAAGTTAACTGGGAAAAAGTGTGGATAGTGGTTGAGGTCATTTCCTGTCATTATAACGATGTGACGCAGACTGCTCACTCTCCCGCTGAGATGTGGTTCTTAGTGAATGCTTTGTGCCGTTTTAGACTTATGTGTCATTCAGCAGTTTCCAGCTTCATCCCTTTTCACTAAAACTAGAATTTGTTTCACACTTACTGGCCATGCAAACTCTGATTACTATCTTGTGGCCTTATTAACAGGCTTATCACAAACAGACACCATCTGGGAGCAAAGCAAAGTGCATGAGTCACTGGGTTCCTGTCTGGTCATGTGGGCCGCAGCAGAGGCAGAGGGGCATCATGGACTGTACGGCTGTGAGCGCAGGACTGCATAGAGTCGATCTTTTCTCTGTGCATTCCTTACATTCAGTGCAGGACAGGCCCCGAGCCAAGCACTGCCAGCTTCATCCCAACAGTAGGTAAATGAGAAAGGGCACAGGGAGGGAGGAGTAGCACAAACCCAACTCTGAACTTTATTATGCCTACATTCCTCCATGGGCTTATCATTAGCTGGACTATACAGACTCTAAAACACAGACAAGAGACCTTTCATAATAAAGACAGTGGCATTATTAAACCTGATTTTTATCACTAGTACACTTTTTTTGTAAATATTCTCTATCAAGAAGCCTCCAATCACCACATTTCAACATGTATTTGTATGATAATGTAACTAAAAGTTTCAATATTTAACATAAATATTTCTTTGTCTAGTCAACTAATCAAAAAAATTGCAGACTAGACGACTACTAAAATAATGAATTACCTTGTATTCCATAAAGTCTATTGAGCCGTGATCGCCTGGCTTCATCAGAGTATGGCACTGCTAGCCAAGGCATCTCACTGAAATATTGCTTAAAAGACTCCTCTGACCTGGAAGTGTGAAGAAACAAAAGCAGAATAGTATTATTGTAGTTGTAGGAACGATACAAATCATACTGTATATTAGTGAAGGCACTCACCTGTCAGCGCTGACAAAAACAATCTCAAATTTCTTTCCCGATTCTTTGATAATTCTGTACGATTCAACCAGGACCCGGGTCAAACTGCGACATGGTGGACACTGGCAAAAAAAAAAAAAAGTATTGGTATTATTAAATGCAAGTCAACATTTGTCCTTGCTTTAAAAATTGCTTTACATTCATTAAGCTTTAAACCTAAAAGCAATATAACAAATTCCTCAATAATTCTTGTTTACACTGTGTCATTAAAATGGCGTTAAGATGACATCACAGTGCACTGACGGAGGCCCTTAAAGCTTAGGGGTTTCACGCCCAATTTGCACTGTGTATCTTTCCCACAGATTCATACATCTACAAAGCAAGAATAAATAATTATGTCAATAATGGCAATGTAAGGTGCAGCTCATGATGAGTAAATGTGCATCTAAAGAATTCTGACACAAATGGTTAAATATTTTCCTCTGGTCACTTGACACCATTTATCTGTAATGCATTATTTGAAGGCATGTGTTTAGCTGTTTGAGGTTGATGAATTGTGTATTCAATTGATTCAGTCATGCTTACATACTTATCATACCAAAGTGTGGGAAAGTGAAAGCATAATCCTTCAGTTTATTTGCTTTTATTTAAAAAGTGGTGATTTGTGGTGAGCTCTAGCACTGCATTGTGATTTTTGTACCTTTTTTGACACATCGGCTGAGTAACCTGTATTTAGGTCTGCTTACAAAACACTAAAACCTAAATTTAGGCCATGTCTCTATTCTATGAGCCATTTAACGTCTCCATGACACACACTGCTTGCTGTTTACATGCATACCAACTCCAGATGCTGCAGCTCCACATCTACAACAATGACTTCAACTCTAGATAAGTTTATACTTGCAGTAAGAGTGATTTAGTGAGTGAAACTGGAAAGAAGGAAATCATGCTTTGGCACAACTTCATCCATTTATGCACATTTTAAAATATTGTGTGTAGGGCTGACAAGTTAATCTATTAATCACAACTATTCAACTGCTGAAATAATCGTCAACTAATTTTGTAATTGAATAATTGTTAAAGGGTCTCTACATAGGTTCCAAAACATGCTATGAGCTGAGAAAAGAAGTTTTATGACTCAAATTGAGCTGCAATTGCATGAAAATGAACTGTACTCCATCAGGACCTCGAGCGGCTTCACTTCAGCTTCTTCAGGGTCAAATTTAGTAAATTTAGTGTTGTTTTAACTTATCTAGAGATTTTCATTAAAATCCATTTGGCATGAGAGTTATGGTTCACTTCTTTACTCAAACCATTCGATCTATCCATGTTTTTTTTTTTTTTTTACCTACAACAGCTCCTTCACCTGTTATTTTCACATAGATGAAGTGTTTTGAATGTGTAAACCGGGTGTCCTTCACTTACCCAATGAGCTGAGAAGTACACGCCCACATAGTGCCCCTCCAGAGAGCTGCTGTCTGCGGTCTGCCTGTTGTTCCTGAGCAGAGGCCCTGCCACCACCTCCGCAAATGGCTTCGGTCCCCAGGGGAACTCTAAGCCTGCATGAGGGTCACAAATACAGGGGCAATGAGTAAATAGGAATAGATAGAGATCCACTACTCCTTTTTTTAAAAGACACAAATAATAAAACTGTAATATATTTTTCTGCCCTAGTTGGAAGTTTTTAATGGTTGGTGTCTTTGTCTCTTGGTCCAATGTGAGTGAAAATGGGTAGTCTTAAGTAAAAACCATTAGAGCTGCTTTAAAATAGCCCCTTTTAGAGAAGTTCGTCATGCAGAGCATCATTATAGAGCAATGACACATTTGTACTGCGGGAGAGCCACGGTTTATTGTTGCGGATTGTAAAAACGCGTTCTTATCTTTTATGTCGTGGGCTAGTCCGGACGCCACTCCACACAGTCTTTTCATTGAAACTGAAAAGCAGACGACTCTAAGTGTTTCAGCTGCCTCTCGCTTTCGTCTTGCTATATTCAAACACTCAATTGAGGTTTTTTTTGTAACTTGAACTGTGGTTGGTCAGGGGTCCACTAAGAATGAGCAAAGGGATTATATGTCTATATCTAATGGAAATAGAAGCGCAGTGAAGCTAAAGAGCTGGCTGAATGTTTACATAATCAACATAAACTGATAAAAGTACAACAAATTATATTAGAACCTATCTGAGATTTTTTTTAATTTTTATAAGAGCAACAAGTTAATTTGTAAATTGTGCTTCAATTTGTAGGCCTTGCCATTGATTTTGAAGTCTTGATGTTATTTTGATATCAATATTGGCAAATTGGCCACAGCAGCAGAGACACATATTGGACATTGCTATTGGCAGAGAAAGAAAAAAAAAAACATATCGGACCATCCCTGCTTTATTTGTTACTACTGGTTCACAAGCTTTAAGTTACTAAGATCAGATTGATGGTTATATTAAAACTACCTACACGTCTAGTCAGAAAATATGAATAAAGCATGGAATGTTAGGTCTGTGAAATCTATCGCAGAGCTCCTGGAAATCACATTTTGTTACTTGTATTGCTACTTCATTCATTCATTAGTTTTAAAGCTGCTTTGCCACAAAAGATATCTACACTGGAAAGGAAAGGTATGCAAGTCTAGTCAGTGCCTCTAACTTCAACGTTCAGAAATGATTGGTTTTACGCATGAGAGAGATTCAATGTAAGGACTATATTATCATTGCAAAAGTACAAACAAGGATTAGGCATTTCCTTTTTATACAATTCGTATAACTTAAGGTTTAATGATGTTGTAACTTGACTGATCATTAAACGGCTCTTACCTTTGGGGTCGTCTCTGACCACAAGGAGTCCATTTCGACAAACCACCTTCCCAGTCGTTGCGTCCACAAACACCAAAGACGGTATACTCGTTACTTTGTACTTATTCCAGAGCTTCATCTGTGGAGAGAAAAAAGAAATAAAAAAGGTTGAAATAGCAGCCATGAAAGATGACCCAACCTGTTCGTCTGTTTAATTACATCCCTACGGTACTATTTTCACCTGAAATATTGTAGCATTTAAATTGTATGTTGACTTTGGGGGTTTGGCCACAGAAGAGAAACGCATAAGGTATGGAATTTAAAACCTGAACTACCTTTAACTCCTGTAGTGTTTGTATTGGACAGTGAGACTTGCAAAGGTAAAAACTCATAATAATGCCAAGAATCTGTGTTAAACAGCTTGTACTGTAATCCACAAAAGCACACATGCTCAGTTCATTTTTACTGTCCGCCAGGTGAAATTAAGTGTTGATTTAATGTAGAGGAAACGGTTTACAAAAAAAACTCTATCTTTTATAACATTGATTTAGTAATATTTCCAACTAAAACTATAAGAGGCATTTGAGGTAACAACTAATATTTTAGCCAAAGATGTGACCAGAGAGAACATTGAGCAAGTTTGAGTGGAGGTCATTAAAGGACAGTACATTTATGAAATAATCAAATGTATTACCTCTGGACTGAGTCAAGCACTTTAATATCACTGTAACTCTAATTTCCCTGTCTGGACATCAAATGAAGTGCGGAGAACTTTCCTCTGGGTTTTGTGAAGTCGGCCAAGAGTTCAGTTACAAATGAGCTTTGGGTTGATGAAAACCTTTTGTTGCTGGTTTTGTGTTAAATCCGACTCCACTGCAGAAGCTTAGCCCAAAGACTTGAGTGACATCAGCTCACATACAGTCACTTGCACAATATCGGACAATGAACACATATTGTGCAGTAATGTTGTGTATTTAACCAACAACTGTACACCAAGAATATACTCAAGACTTAAACCACGTCACTGCACTATTTCACTTTTCACTTTCACTCTATATATTTTTTTTCTTTTGACTGATCAAATTGAAGCCAGTCACTCTCTTTAAGAAGAAATCAAATAGGACAAAATTTGGCAATTCCCGAATTGTTTTTGTGAAAGTAGTGCAAATTTTTCTCTCTCACGCAGAACTAAAAGGTTCACAGAATGCTGATGGCTTTGGATATGAAGACTTACTGAAATTTAAGATTATTATGATATTAACACATTTAACCTGGAAAATAGCTCTGGCCCGACACACAGACAGTATTTTCCACCAAATTTCAAAACACTGGTCTGAATCTATAGGTGGAGAACATTGTACTAAGATTTTGTGTTGAAAATGTATATATACAGTATATTGTGTGAAAACTGTTTTATTATCATCATGTTAATCATTATTATCAAGACTTTTCCTTGGTATTGCAAGTTTACACTTTTTCAGTTAACTTCATTCATCCCGCAGGTACAATTGGTTGATTTTAGTAGCGACGATTTTCCTACCACGTGAAAGCCGCATGCCAAAATACAATACAGAGACAATGCGAAATGATTGTATATCTCAGTATGGTAGAAGGCAGATGATTTCCAATAGCAGCTTTCATAAAAAGGACAAACGAAAAGAAACAGAACCTAGCATTGCAATTAACTTTTCCTTATGGATTAACTGCACTGCCAATATCATGACAGAAATAGATTGGTTAAATATATGTACCATGGAGCCCTAACCTATAACAACAATGCCCCGTTTGCAAACCTACAGTGACCTTTCTGACTCTACGTTTAGTCTTCGGGGTCATTCACAGGACCTAATGACAGCTGAGGTCACGCTCCCTTTGGACAAGACGACATGGAGCCGGCAAAAGTTGTGGGTCTGGACGGTCCTCAAAAGCAAACCGCCACAGTCAACGGCTTTTCCACACACAGCTCTGGAAACTCGATCGCTGCTCACAAATTGATGAGGTTTAAAGCATTAACTGTGACTGTCTCCAAAATCAGGGAGCAGAAATGACCCAATCTGGGGATATGACACTAGCAGTAGATGGCGCGTGTCTGAAAATCTGAAAAACAGACACCAGTGACCAGATGGAAAATGAAGTTGGTTTAACCCTTTTTAATAAATGAAACTTTCAGATCTTTTTACGACTCAACCACAAGCAGCCAGCTCTTTCGTCGAAGCACTTACAACCATGTTTTTAATGTGCTAGTAAAATATACTTTACAAAACTAAGTCCAGCCAAAATTCAGTCAAGTCTAATTTTACACATAATTGCTAAGCTTTTGTATTCTCCTTTGTCTCACCTGTTCACAAAAGTAACCAAAAATAATCTATACAAATAAGGAAGTGGCCAGGTAGTACCTCTCTCACAATGGCAGTAGTGTCAAGCATATTCAATGTCTTACCATTAATTTAAAGTATACCAGAGTCATACAATGGCTTTTGCAGTGAGATCAGAGAAGAGCTAGATAATAAATCTTTCTGGGGTTTGAGTTGTGCCTTTAGGATGAGATTGCTGCTGTGATTCCCAGGCGGATGGATAACCTTGTAACTACAGCGCGTACATGTCCTGAAGCCAGTCGCAATAAAATACAATTCACCTTGAAAGACTGGAATGGTCCGCATTAGGATCTCACTTTGCACTGATACAGGAAGAGTTAAGTTTCACTGCATCGGTTAAACTGCAGGTCAAGAAATTATCCTCTGCTAAGCATGAGGAATTTACAGAATTTCTGCACTGCTACTGCTCACTCTCTGTCTTTGCAGTGAAGAATAGTGTCCACTTCTGCAGAAGGAGAAAACAAATGTACAAATTAACCAAATCAAATCAATGCCACACACACATACCACATACAAGGCTTAATCTTTCCTACTTGGTCATAAGTGATGTCTAATATAAAACACAATATGCAATAAATGCAATACATAAACTATTCAGACATCTTTCTTGAACCAGCCATTTGAAAACTAATGTGTGAGAGAAAAAAACAACTATATAATATATATATATATATATATATATATATATATATACATATAACATAATGTGAAGGTGGCTATGGCTTAAACCTCATGCCCTGTGATTATGTTACACACCTCTTTAAAATATCAATAAGCCTCATAGAAAGCCCTCCTAGTGGAAGGGCTCATGGGAGAGCTGGAAATCCATACAACAATCCATTTACCACTGAAACATAAGCATTAGCCCCACACTGCTCTTCATGCTGATAGGATAATGCTTGGCGTACCATCCATTTAAGACTATTGTGGTTGGGAAGGCATCAATGTCTATGTGGACAGACCAGCTCTGCTCACAACAGTCATTTATTTAACTCTGACCTTTGCAGCGGTGGCTGATTGGCTAGCACTCTTGCCTCACAGCAAGAAGGTCCTCTGTTTGAATCCCGGGCCTTTTTGTGCAGAGTTTGCATGTTTCTCCCTGTGTCTTTGTCCTGACAGGATGGGTCAAATGCAGACGACAACTTTCCTACGGGGACAATAACGTGTACCTTAACCTTAGCAGTTGTGGTTAAGTTATTGCTATGGCAACCACAAAAATAATTGGTAGAGTATCTTCAATGAATTCCAATTGAATCAGAGCCATTTGTTTCTATAAGGAACTACACAAACAACAACACATTAGATTTATTGATTATTGATTTACTCTAGCCACAAGTTGGTGGACTGTGCCAGATGTGAACTTGGATAGACGGAAAGGACCAATGCCAAATCAAAATACGAATCTGTGCACACTAGGAGAAAGATGATTGGCTGGGCCACTCCAGAAAGACCAAAAGGATGTAGGATTTGTTTAATATATATAAAATGTGTTGCCTGTGCCACACGGCAGAGGAGAGAACAAAAGATGGTAAATATGGAAACCACATTTCAGTGGTAAATGTCATGCATGACGAGACCACTTTCATGCTTCATTGCACTGTTGCACTTTATGGCACCATTTCAGAGTTAAAAAGGGGATTTATCTTTGGAAGAGAAACCATGGTCCCCGCACCTCTAACCTCTGGATCCACATACACATCTGCTTCAGTTTAAGCAGTGTCCTTTTCAGAATTCGACAGCCCTGACCTGCTCTCAAACCTCTGTCAGCAGCAGGAGAGTCCACTGTCTGAGTGTCATGTTGAGAAAGCTGCAGAGCGAAGACTTTTCTTCACTCAGCATGGCCAATTCAGTCATTGAGCGCGGTGTCCTCCCATAGATCTGCATTCACCGGGCCAGGGGAGAGGGAAAGAGCCTGAGGCGTTTGCCAAACTCTGCTCCTTCTTTCTACAGCGCTGTCACCACAAAACAGGACAAGAGGCTTTTACAACCGCAATGCCCCGCCGTGTCACTGATAGCGCTTTATCTAGTAGAGGTATACACAGGAAATATTGTAACAGGATGGATAATATCTTCCAATCATAATAGGCCACGATCATGACTTTCAAATAACTCTGTTCAGATGTTTTCAGTTCTGCAGAAACAGTGGATTTGTGCAATTTAATTTGACTACACAGGAATTCTGGCTTGTATTACGGTCATGAGGTAAGAAAATAAAAATAACTCCATGCTTTCCATTGAAATCAAATGAATGTCTTTGAATGGGTCTTGAACCAGCACACACAATCACACAATATACTCAAAGATCTCATTTCAATTCACAATAGACTATCTCCTGCCTGAGATAACATGGTGATCAGTATCTCCTCGTAGATCATTGAGTGTGTGTGAGGCCACTGATAGGAGGCCGTCTCAGTTATAGACTAACCAACCCCCTGAAGACATGTTGAACAAAAGCATTTGTCTTTTAGTCAGACTTCTTTGTTGAGTGTGCCTGCAGGCCGTACGATCTCTGACCGTAAACATTTACTGCAGAGAGCATAGATTGTTGATTTTGGTTATTGGCAAAAAAAACTAAAAACTATTACATTCAGATAAAACAATAGACAGCAACAAAGGTGTATAGATTAACTGCGTGAATAAAATCTAATATCTGAATACATTATCAGTGTAAAATACATTTAAAAAGGTGCTTGCAAGTAGTAGTAAGTTAAGGGTTACCAACATGATACAGTAGACAAAGTAACATTGTATTGTCATTGTATACCATCTTATTTTAATTAATTTTTTTCATCGTTTCATTTCATATGTAGTCCAGATTTTGAGTTCAGATTGAAAACAGTCATGCATCTCATTGTAAGCAGCTTGAACATCTCTCTCTTCACTCACAAACTACACAATCCTCTCTTTGGCTCAGTCCCTGAAGCCAGCAGCCGCAGCAGCCAGCATTGACTTACATTCCTGTGTGCTCGATGGGCTCTCACACACGGTCTGTATCCACTTCAAAAAGCCTGTTACTGCTCTTCCCTGCTACAAAGACCACCCTCTCTGGTCTCCTCCTCTGCTCCTCTAACCGCGAGTGTGTGTTACTTAGCATGTCTGTGTGTGCCTCCTGACCCCACTATCGCTTTACTCTTCTGACAGAGCGGCTGGGGATCCCCGGTGGTGACATCTTGGATCGACGACAGCTGCAGTCGCCTTACGCTTGTGCGATTGACTGGAGACCCCTCTCTTACTGGGCGTTTCATTTGGCAGATCGTTTTGTGTTACATAAACATGACTGACACTTTCATCTGTCTATAGACCATCACTCATGCACCACGGTATATTACATGGAATATAATACAGTATTTAGTATAATGAAACTTTATCCAATGTTTCTACAGAGACTATGGTGGCACAGGCAATCCTTATTTTTATACTTTTATTCACGTTCATTTTAGTTGTGTGCTGCTTCTTCTGATCAAAGAGGGGTTGATTTTGAGCTTGTTTTAGATCATGGGGATAAACATTAGACTATGGGGGACTACCATATTAATGTGGTTCTACTCATGTGAAACTGCTTTACCACTTTAATTGTTTAGATCACCTATAATCAGGACTACACAGTTACTGGATAGTTGAAATCTAAATAATAGATTGAAATTAGTGTATATAATTGTGTCAACTTCTAAAGTCAAAACACAGGTGGTTTCTGTTCTCTGCTAATTTCTTGGCAGTGTATTCCAGTTCCCTTGCCAGTTTGAGGGGAGCTTTCCCACAGTTGTTAGAAAGATGTCTGTGTAGACCCTCAGTCGTCCAGGTAGGTAAAGGACGACTGAGGGTGTAACACAGACATTGCCCACCTTAACCCCAAGCACAGACGGACAAATAGTGTAATGCTAACTGTTCTTCAACCTAGAACTGTTTTCAAAGATGACAAGTCCATTTAAATCTCTGCTCACAGTGGCAAATTTACTGTTGTGACACCAGAAAAGGTAAAGCCAAAGGGAAAGATGTAAAAGATCAGAAGCTTGTTACAGTTCACTCATGACATTACAGAGCAAGACATTTTATACAGCAAGTATCAAAGATTCAAAAAAATATCTTATGCATTTGAAAATTCTTGTAACACACTCCATCCAGCCAAGCCATTTTTTTTTTGGAGCGCGACTCACTTGGAGGAGACACAGCCCAAATTGCTTTTTCGATGAAGGCCTCTTGTTACCATGGCAACCACACACCCCCGCTGCTGCCCCCTCCCTTCTTCTCCGCCTTCTCCCAATGCCAAAGTCAGGACATGTCACCAAATGCCAGACATATTGTGGGCTCTTGTTTAAAAATTCTGTGATAAATTAGCAGTTTCGGGAATCATAACAACAGGTGCCATGAAGTTATACAGGGCTTAAGGGGAATAAGACGATAAAATGTGTATAAAAGCCGCAGCAGACCAGACAGGCAGAAAAAGGAGGGGTCATCTACAGCTCGACTCCCCCAAGGCACAAAAGGCAGTGTCTGAATACAGCTCTAAACCCTAACTTGGACTCCCTGTGGTGGTGGTGAGAAGTTTTTTTTTTCCACACAAGGGGATTGTAAATGGAGTAAAAAGCAAGGCCTCAATAGTTATTCACAGCATTGTCCCTCTATGAGCATAATCTGCCCTCAAGGCTTACATTTGGTGAGGTCACAGGTCAAGACTACAGCGGTGCATGCCTCACTCCCGGCAATTTTAGTTAGATCTGCCTGTTGAGCACTTTACTTTAACTTTTCAGTTGTTATTTTGGGGAATTTTGATTATCCATATATGTCAAAGAAGATCTATAGTTATTGCAGTTTCCTATCCTTACTGATTTCACCTACAGGACTTCCATACAGGAGGATTATAATTAGGGATGGGCAATAAATCAGTTCCAGTATCGGTATTGGCTGATACTGATAATATTTTTTAACAGACTAATGAGTAAAAATTGAAGTAGAAGAGCAATTAGGCTATAAATATGACTTTTTATTTATTAAATCATTCAACAAATTATTTTGACAAATACAATCTGTTATAAATAATGATAGCAAATAACAAAAATAGAAAAGAGAAAAGTTAATTTGTGAACTTTACTTCAACTTAAAAGAGATTTGTGGATCTTGCTAAGGGTTTTAAATTTTTTTTAGAATCTAAATATTGGTATCAGCAAATGTTTATCAGCCACAGCAGCGAGCAAAATACCGGCTAAAAATATCTATATCAGACCATCCCTAATTATCATTTTGTGTTGAGATAAATTACTGCAGGGTCTTGATGCGACTCTTTCCAATAGCACAAAAACTGGATTTCATTACAACAACTCCTGACAGTCTGTCTTAAACAGCAATAAGTTACCATTTCCAGTCAGCTTGGCGTTGGAAGCCTAATATAGGTGTTATTGATTAAACAGCTACTCTCTCTTTAGGGGAAAATGAATGACATATTATAGAGAATGTAGTGATCACCTAATGATTTATTGCGGTTCATCAATGTCAGAAGCTTGTTTGGCACACATTAAAGAGTCGTGTTTCTCCAAACTTTGGCACATCACATCACCTCCATATCATGTTTCGGCCTGTGTCTGTCTCTGATGGAAGCAGATAGGAAATCAGTCATGCAGTACACCAACTGGGCCTGGTCTATCTGTTAGTCCAACCTTTAAGGCCAGTAAAAAATCCACAGTTGGAGAGACTACAGCATTTTTGTCGTGGTTTTGAAATGAAGTAACAGTATAACGGAGTGGAATGCATTCTGGCAAGTGTTCATGTCTCCAAAGCACTTAGTTCATTAACTGTATTGCTATGCCGGCGTTTGCTCCTGCAATCATCTTAATAATGAAACCACACATTTGAAAAACGCATGGCTTTTACACTTCAGCTCAATTAGCCACACACACAAACCAGACCCCAAACAGAGGGGAATAAAGTCTTCCCAAAGCCATAAGCCACGGTTTCCTGGAGTGCCAGCCACAGGGCTTAGACCCAGCTTCCTCAGAGTAACCTTTGTTTGACCTCACATTTAAGCGCTCCCTCCTTCCAACTGGGACCCTTCATGGGAAGTCTGCAGCTCAGTCTCAGAGCTCACAACACATTAATATTTATAGGCATTATCAGTCTGCCTTTGTGCAAAACGTGGCATTATACACATCTTAACAGGAAAAAACATGCATAACATTTAGTACAGAAAAACAAATTGTACTGTGAGTTAAATTTTCTTAGATATCCAATGTTTTAAAATATTTATTTGAAATTGTGTTATTTGACAAGCTTTGCTTTACACAAAATCAAGATTCATTTAAAGAGTTTGGGGCTGCATAGTTTGTGCTTCTTTAATAAGCAAATCATTTCTCTATGTTGTTTTTCAATAAACACAGTATATACAGCTATGCGTTCATGTTGGGGACATATAACTAGACACGGTGTTGCTGATATATTCCTGAGCCCATTGTAAACTCCACAGGCGGTAGAGAACCTCATAAATCACAATGGCACCCCTGGTCTGCTCAGCCTCATAAAACTGGGCTAGTCTAGTGACGGAGGAACTGTACATTCTACTACAGCTATAAATAGCTGGGGATATTTGACGACCACCGACTCTCCCAGGTGCTTTTCAAAAACGTCCTTGAAATCCTCACTAAAGTATAGAGTTACTACCATAGCACTGCTGTGGGCAACGGCACTGAAAAGCTGTCACACCAACAATGGCTGCCGTGCCCCGAGGTATGGGATGTTCTGCTTATTACCTGGGACTGTCTTAACGCCTCTCCAGTGAGACTCGTTTGCACAGTGGTGATTTATAGTTAGACAGCACACAGTAATTGTTACAGTTAGAGGTGGTAAATCAATTGAAAATGAATAATAGCTCAGTTGTTGTTTAGGCGATATGCAAAATAAGAATATTGAGTGTATCATCTATAATAAAAACTATTAAAAAATACCTCAAAAGAAACAGAAATGTCAAGTTTAATCTCCCAAATAAGCAGATAAAAAAATATTTATGCCTTTTTGTGGTCAATTTTATGGTCAATTCACTTTTTGGGCAATACTTGAACTTATAATAAAGACATTTACAGACTGTCTGAATATTGTCGTCGAGATGATGCCAAAAGAAAAGACTGACATATTATTTTGTGTCAATATCGCCCATCCCTGTTTGCAGTAACTAATAATGACATACTGGTAAAGCACTTCTGTTTAAACTAAATCTGGACAAATCCTTTTTACAGCAACTAATATCCACATTTGCTGATATCCCCATATATTGTGATTCTCATGGTGATTATCAATACCTGTTACTTCCTCTGGTCTTAATCTCACTGAAGTCACATCTGTTTAGAAGTGTGTGCAGACCGTAGCATTTTACAGCCGAATTGTACATCTGGACTGCCCCCTCTCCTTCTCCCTCTCTCGTGTCTCTCTCCACACCACACACGCAAAAGTCTTACACAAGGCTTATCCCGGCCCTTGACAGTTTTCACAGCACCAGCAGCAGATTCCCATAAGCCCCCTCTACAACAAAACTGCAAGCCGTGTCAAGATGTTCTCAAATCAGCGCACACAGGCCAGTCTCAAAACATATGCTTGGATTTAATTTCATACAGATAGATTTATAGTGTTTGTTGTTTATTAGACAAACATGCAGCAGGGTTCAAGCTTAAACATGGCTTAGTGAACAGTGTAAACACTTCTCTCAAAGTTCTGAAAAAAGAGCCAACAAAACCATGACCAAACCAAAAACCTAGAGGTGGCAATAGATTTTTTAAATTATACTTCCAACATCATCATGTTCAAGAATAGGCAGCTTTTCAATGTAAGGATGTCTCATACTGGGAGAGCAGCTACTGAGTTGATTTTTTTTAAGGTCACTCCAGTGCAGGGCAGTGTAAGAGAATTCTTATTAAGGGATTGTCAAAATGACACATAAGACTATGCTTACGTGTCACAAGCTGACTACCAGAATAGACAACTAGATGCTTAGTGCAAGCGATGTTGTTTTCAACCTTATATAGTGTTGTCTTTTCGACCTGTTTCCTATTTCTGTGATCAGCTGTTGTTTCTGACCTGCAAGGTCAGAGGAGCAACATAGGTATGCTGACCTATACTTGTTTAAACTGAATAAAAGGAAGAGGCTGTTGCTGGGACGAGCAGACGGAGGCGCCGCGGCAGAGAGTTGAACAGAGCGTCACTTCTGCTGTTGGGACGAGCCGATGATAAGCGCCACTCTCACCCTCTCCCCGTGCATCGTGCACGTAAAAAAGCCTAAGGGCCAGTATCTGATTACCTGTTTAATTCTCAGTCAGTAGAAGGTTGTTCTCTTAGACTGTCTAGGTTCAATTGTCTTTGTGATAATTCCCTGACAGGCAGAGCGAGTCCATAGACATAGTTCAAAGTTCAAGCCTTCAAGTCCACTTCTAAGTTCTTTTGACTCGGTCTTTTCCCCCAATAATAATAATGTTACACCTTTTAATACCCCCTCTTTACAAACTCCTTTAAAAATATCCAAAAGCAATCTATAAATCCTCACAGTGGCTGAAGTCTTTCCGCTGAGGTAGGACCATTTCTTTCTTCACAAAAGTGTGTTTGTGATTCTGCGGCAGCATGGGGCTGACAGCTCAGATCTGAGGCCTCCTGCTGTTTCTGACAGAGGTCACCGAGCTCGCCCCTCTTCAACTTCCTACACGCTCCTCTCATATCACATTTCAGATGCTCACAGGCTTTTTCAACTGGACTCCAGTCCCCTGACTACTTTAACACATTTCTATTATAAAGGTTTAATTTAAAGGGGAAAGATTATATGATATGTTTCACAGACTTATGCAACAAATGGGCACTTCAAATTATATATTTTTTCTAAATTCAGGTTTTATTTATTAGATAAAATGGGTAGAATAGTTTGGTAATGCTAAACCTGTATCTGTTTTTTTCCACAAAACATGTGACAACGATTCAAGAATTCAAGAATCAGGGCCTACATATTTCAATAGCATCATAAGGGTTTTATAACTACACAACTATATAAGTCACATATGTTGCTACTTTTGCAATGGCAGTAGTAAAATAGCTTTCAATCAGTTTTAGAAGTAAGTGAATCAATACTCTGAAAATGGTGCACAGAGCAGAGACCACTTGGCACTGGTTGAATGTTGAGGCTGTGTATCACAATTGGACCTCCTCCAATAGCTCTATAAACACACAGGAAATCTGCACGAGAGTCAAAGGTTAACTCTGTTCTCTAATAGTTTTTGCACATCTAAAAGGTTTACAATCATGTGTGTAGTTTAACCAGCCATGAGTGAAATGTTTGAGAAAACTTAGGAAAATGTGATGACTGTTTTCCACAAACTTGCAAATGCCTGCAGATTTTGGCAAAAAAGTCATACCTTTCATTGTTGTCAAGTCTCATAATGGATTCACTAATAAAATCAACCAGGGAAGGACCCCATAATGAATGACTAAAGTACATATGGCTATCATAAAAATAAACAAAGAGCAAAAACATGCCAATGATGTGTTCTGAGAGGGTCTATTTTGGTCTTCCATTTGGCAGAGGGCTGAGCGAGCATCGTGAGACAAAGACGTCTCACACGGCAGAGGTGCAGTGCTCCTGGCGGTCGGGAATGTGCCGGGGGTTTTACCAGTTTAAAAATAACCGTAGTGAGCAAGCGTGGGGCAGACACAAAAGAAGCTGCTGTTCTGCGCAGGACCATTCCCCCGGACCATTACAGTCCCGTCTGACTGCGGCTGTTAGCACTGGGCCTGAGTCTGTCCCAGAGCCTGCTGTGTCAGTGCTCCCCAGCAGCGCATTAGCAGCACTGACGACAAGGTTCAGCTGCAGACTCTGTGCAAGTCAATCTACTGGGAAAACAAAGTCAAAACACACAGCCACTATATCACTTCAACAAATGGTGGTTTTTACTAGATTTCTCAGTTTATAAAGGAGGTGAAACTAGCTTTAACTCTAATTGTAAACAAGAAACATTTTAATTACGCATACACTGAGATCAATATTAGTGCTAGTTTTCGAAGAATTTATGGATTGGTTATTGATTCCCTGTCTTCCTTTCCAATAATTATCTGATATTTTAATTAGTCATTAACAATTTTCAACCTATTAAATATTGGCATTTGATTCCTCCTTTTACTACTCAGAATGTACAGAATTCAAATATTTAGTATATTTTATAATGTCTTGCTGTTGTAAAGTGACTGCACAGGGTGTTCAAATAATATTATTGGCATATTATTACGGTATTAACAACTCTTAATATTTTTCAACAAGTTTTGACAGTAGTTTTAAGGAAAGTAATACTCAAAGCCCAAGTATTGATATCAGTATTGTAACTGAAAAAGCTGGATGGGTCATTGTTGGTTTAAAGTCTGATTGTTCATCAGTTCAGGCTGTGATTGAGGGCTTGTGCAAATCAATTAACATTTTGAAAGACTGTTTATATTTATGTATCTTAAAGTCTATATGAAGGTTTTGTGTAGGTTTTTTGTAATTATGACTTAGTTTGGTGGGATAGCACCAGTGTCTATCATAGTTTTAAATCCATGAAGCGTCAGTTTGTGAAGAAATTAAAAAATTAAAGGAAGTTCTAAAATCTATAATGTATGTATGTAATCAATAAACAGTCATTCAACAAAATAAAAGGTGCTATCCGGTACTATTTACTGTCATTTCCTAACTATTGTGTAATTTACATGGATTTAGGCGTTTACAGTATGGTTGCTATAACAGTTGTGGAATTACTCCTACCTATGTCATAATTGCTGCCCATTTCCAACTAGGATGTAAGATTATAAACTTTACAAACACTGTCAAACTGGTGACAAAAATCTTAAATGTTTTCATGCTCACTAGGTTGTAGTGAACATGAATAGTTTAACCTGTGAAGTGTGTAGTCTAACCTATCAGCAGTTTAAGAATAATAATTTGGTTTAATTGGTTTTGCTTTTAGAAATTATGATAATTCTGTTTTCTTTTTGTGTCTTAATTCTTTTGTACTGCTTTCAGAGCTCACTGACTATCACAGTGCAAAATATGTGTATGTATTATAGAAACAATTTTTAGTCGGGTTGTATTTGGCCATAAACCTTGTATATGGAGACTGTGTGAAACAAAGCAGCATGAATAACAACAGCAGGATCCCAGGCCTATAGATGATGACAAATGAGCATCAGTCACTAGTGACACCGGAGTCTTCATTTCCTGGTGTGAGCCAAGCAGCTGATTCTTGGAGCTATGATACACATCACATCAGCCCAGCCTTATCTCTGCTGCTTCTCGTCACCTTCCCCCATCCTCCATCCTCTCAGTGCACCAGGGACCAGTGGAATGAGCTAAAGATGGGGTGAAAAGGTGATGACTGCACAACTAGTCATACAGAATTTAAATGATTTTCTCCAGCACTCACAAAATGGAAGGCGATGTCCACATATGAAGCCTGTTTTTAGACTGAGGAAAATTGGACAGTGATCCCCATTTAGGTTTCCATGTGATCTGTCACTGACACACAATTTTCTATTCAAAGAATTCCCCAAAATGTAATTAATCAACCTCAACTTTGGCTGGTTTCTTTGGCTCTTGTGTTTTTATGGAAGTAACAGAGTCAATAATAGCTCTGGAAAGTGGAAATAAAATGCTTGTGCGTCAGATCAATCACACACAAGGAAAAATCCACAGCTCCATTTTATCTGCATTGCCTTGCAAACGAAAACTATTACATTATATATGAAACATACAAACATGCAAACTAACAACGGCTTAATAACAGAAACAGGTCCACTGACTTCCTGTTCATAACTGCACAACTGATAAGCCCCGCCTCTTCATGGTAACATTTCACTGTAACATGCAGCAGATTGTCATTTACATGTTTTTATTTAAGTGGCTACGTGACATTCTAGAACCTACATTTATCCTTCAGAATGTTATTATATACAGGGATAGAGGGTAGGTGAAAACAGGAATTTTCTGAGCACTCCAGCTTCAGATGCGGGACAATACAGGATTACTCCAACATCCAATCAAAATACAACTTTGAGTAAACAATTCATGAGGAAACACCATTGTAACATGGTTAAAAGCTTGTAAAAGTTGATTTTGCATAATATGATGTCCCCTTTAAACTCGAGGTACCCATGCTCCCTTCAAAAGAATACATTACCCTTTACCTTTTAGCAACTTGTAAACTGCCACTGGTCTTTGTGGACCACACATGCAGCGGATCTAATTAAATGCTGTTCCACACTAACAGGATTGAGCAACATTACACTTTTGTGGCTTCGTCCCGTAGCAGGTTGATTGGCAATCGGTGAAATGCACAGGAGCAGGGAGCAGGCAGAGCCCCTGCAGGACACAAGCGAATCTGACATGTACACACGCGGACAACCAGCAGACAATGTGCGAGGCATGGCCCAGTTTTACAAAGCAGCCTCTCTCAGTTACTCTGACTTTTGCAGGGCTACATTGTAAAAGTGAAAAACTACACCAATTCTACACCGCAGTAGAGAAAATCACTTAAATACAAACATTTCAAAACACAACTCTCAGAATAATTAACCGTGTAATACATCTGCTTACCTCCATGGCAAAGTTATTGGCTTGCCTGGAATGTCCCAAAATATGGCTTTAAACCATAGGCTGTAGGAGTGGACGTAGGGACACCATACAGTTTGATTCCAGCCAATTGCAGCTCGCAGTTGTAACGGCTAATATGGAGCCGGATTCCAATAGCAAAATAAAAATACCAGGATCATGTGGAGCTTTTTAATACCAACATTTTAAGGCCAGAACGACTGGTCTGACAGCAACAGAGGAACAGATATTTCAATATAAAGTGACAAAAATGTATCCTGATAATGACAGGCAGACAAAAGCAATATCAATCCAACATAAATATGTCAAACCAAGACTTTTAACATATTAGTTGAGGTGTAATTATTAGACAAATGTGAAATGGCTGTAAAATAAATCACAAAAGTAGAGAAATATCACTTCATACCCTTCTTTGAACATTTACAAGTTTTTTAATACCGGTAGTCTTTTTTTTAGCATTTTATACTCAATATTCACATTTTTCATACATTGAAAACTGCATTCATTCATTAAATTTCGATATATAACCCGCCTCTAATAATATCATGATTGAACGTTTTATAAGATCTGTAAAAAGTCACTGTAGTGGAGCAAAACGACCCATGGTTGCTTGGCTAGACAGACCCATGTCCCTATAAGATGAGGATGAAATATGAAAAGTGAAATGTTTGCAGGGTCACATTTCATACAAGCTCTTCAAATGTTATTCCCAAACCAGAATTTTGAATTTCAAATGCCAGTGGCAAGATTTTGAGAGACGATATTGCCATGAAGCGAGTGTTCCAAGGCAGAATGTGACGGTTTTGGGTGGCTTTTCTGTCACTCTAATTGCAGCTTTAGCTCTATCTCACATCTGGGCTAAACCTAATACACTCCATATTTGACTGCAGTCATTTTGTTGTCACTGGATTTCAGGGCTTGGGATCAAAACCTGTGTAAGTGCCAGTTCTTCTCCCCTCTGCTGCTAAAACCCAACCAGGAAACTGTGGTCTGTCTAACTCCCAACACATGAGGTGGCTTCATACAGAGACTGTTTGTGTGAGGCTGCATTCCCTTAAATAAACAAGAATCTGAGTTTGAATGTGGCTTATATACACACACAACGTGATGCAGTAGAGGGCAATATATCGAAAAATGTTGTCGTTGTCATGCAGATACACAAAAGCTGAGTTTTTATGCGTTTATAGAAAAAAAATGCAGGTAAATCTAAATCTAAAAAGTTCAAACAAGAATATGACGTTATAGGTCTTCACTTTTATGGGTATCATTGGGTAAGACATTTAAAGGCATGTTTAGCATTTTCATGATAATATTGTCTTAATATTGTTAGAGATATTCCAAAAAAGTATCAAGATATAAATTGTTGTTAATTTCGCCCACTCCTATGATGCAGTTATTGTAAAAACAAGCTACACACTCATAAAACCAGCACTTATCAAGTTTATCTGTCGCTCTTTCATGCATTTCGCCATGGATTCCCTGCATGACAAGAACACCTAGTTATAACTTACAAGTCGGAGCTAGTTGCTTGCCGCACAAGCCAGACTTCACACGTTGTTTGTCCTCAATCACAACTGTTTAGACGAACGACTGCTCTACATCTCATGAACTGCTGCTTCACACGACATCAGCAGTGTTTGTTTTCTTCAATAATATGTACATTTTCCTGACATATAGGCTAATGTAGCACAAGAACGTAAGTCTTTTACAGCATGTAGCCCTGTGCTCTGTTTTATGGGCTCAGAAATATTCCTGCTATTTCATTTACTGTTTACACCGTGTTCCACAGTAAAAACAGCGTGAAACCAATTCAGCTCTGTTAGTCTTAAGCTTATACACACTTACAGCCAGTAGTAATCAGCTATAGTCCAATGAATCATAACATTTACACAAAAACAGCAATTAAGTGCAAGGAGATGCATGTCTGAGAACAACTATTCAGAAAAATAAGAAGTCCATTGTTTACATTGGCATCAAACTAAAGAGAAAACTATATGGTCCGTGCAGTAAGATTGTATAACTGTTGTGTCATTATGGTTTTAATTGCACTATATTTTGGAGGAGTACTGCGCCATTATGGATATTATGGCATTTAAATTAACAAATACTGTATTTTAAATAACGTGTAATTGTTATTATTACGCAAAAAATGGGCTTACTCCATCATGAAGCCATCATTGCGCACTGACAATATGTCCCATGTGTTTTGTCTCTTTAATGGTTTGATTTTTCTAAAACTTTTTCCTAAACCACATTTTTGTAAACTAACAGGGCCAGGAAGGGGAGCATCCTCACATTGTGCACATTTGTTTTCATTATTCCTTTTGTTTGTGAAAAATAATTTGGTAAGCAGTTTTGCTACACAGTGCTTTTCCCTCGAGTAACACAATGTTCGCTTGTGTCCATTATGTCCAGCGCCTCTGTCTGGGTGGTCCGGCCATGTGTGTCGCAAATGGACCGCCCCGCTTTGGTTCAGCCCTCACTGGACTCTTGTTTGGGACGCTTTTCTTTCAAAACTCCATGCATTTCCTCTCCAGCAAAATGACAAACCTGACAATGCCGCCATTTTTCTGTTTTAATGAGCTCACAAACATCCTGAATTGCGGGACTGTTTCGGAAGGGATCTAGTCAGCACTTTTCGAACATCACTCCCAAAGCCTAAACTGTAGCCCACATGGAATTACTGTAGAGACTGGAGACAAAAGAAGACATGATGCAATGCCGTTTCAATAATTGATTTTCTTGCACAGTCCGTTCCACAGAAATCCAATAACCACTAATTGCTCCTCGACAACATAACCGCTTGGCATGTAATGACTCCACATCTTTCACACTCTACTCTTAAATCTCTCAAACTACAGCTCGCAGTGCGCCACAGCCCTGTAATTAATTCACACACAGCAGCCCTCCCCTCCATTAGAGCTCAATGATTAAGTCAAGTAATTGGCTCGGAGAGGTCCTCACACACCTGGTCCTTAGCAACAGCAATCTGCAGCCGCAAAACGGTTTCATTGTCAGTGAAAATACAATCACAGTTTATTTGCAAGAACAGACAGAATCGCTGGAGAATTGTATTTGGTAATAAACAAAATGAACATATATTGGCTGCAACTACCGATTCTGAGACTGCATTTTATCTTTACTATATTTGAACCTCGTCAAGCCAATCTCTCTCTTCTCACAACACATGACATATTCTAGAAGCTGTCTATAGTTTGTTAGTTGTTCAATTACCAAATTTTGACTGGCTGTGATAAATCTGTTTCTGTTAGAACTGCATGTTATAAAAAGAAAGAAAACACACTTCTACTCACACACACTTGAGTGAGGTTATCTTGTTCAATTCCTATAGAGTTTCTAACAGATTTAAAATAAAAAAAATATTGCATTGGATTTAATGCAGTTTATTTAGGAGTACTGACACACAGATTTTACTTGTCACTTTCATATTAAATGTTTTTGCAACATTGCTAAGTGCATATAGGCCTATTACTGCTACAATTCCAGCATGAAGTAAAATAATCAATAATTACTAAAATGTATGATCAAATGTGCCTATTTCTAAATCAGTGGTTGCACATTGCTTTGATATTGTTTCTTACAAAACATTCCATGGAGTAGTTGCATAAGCATCATACCCTTGGGAAGACATAATGTAGAAAAAGACTTTGTTCTTTATTTGATCGAATCCAAACAGTCGCTTAATTGCTGTAGTGTTGTGATGCATTAAGCTAAGATGAGGAGCACACAGAGACTATTCAAAGAGGTCTTTCATTGGACTGATAATATCACAAGCTAAATTTGTTAGACAGATGGAAAACTACACACAAAGACTCAACAATTGCCATTGGGGACGAAACGTGACCCATGATTGAGTCCACAAGAACGAGACACAATGGATATTAAATAAAATGTGTCTATAATATAATATGTATTATATCATTTTATAAGAAATAAATTGTGTAAAACAAATGTTTTTGTTGTTTTGGAACTACAGCTTTTCAAGAAAGTTAACCCAGTTTTATTTGAGCAAAATGGGAAAGAAATCTCATTTTCCACATCTGCACAAACTTTAATTTTATCTTGCGAGATCTCATGACACGAGATCTTGTGGAGCACAATGTCGCCGCTTGAAAATGTCCACATTTCCACAAGAAGAAAACATTTGTAAGTTGTTATTCTTACAAATGGGAATCACAAAAGCTGTCCTCCAGCTGGTACTTTATCGGCAGTAATAGACCATAGTGAAATAAATCTCTGGAACAGAGCTCTAACACTGATGCTTAACTAGCCCTGTCGAGAGACGGCTTTGCATACATTTAGCAGCATTGTAGCTTATGAGGCAGTGCATCATTCCCAAATACAATTCACAGAACGCACACATAGCAACCATCCGCAAGCATGGATCACTTTAACTATTTGTTTTAGAAGGTTCCGCCTCAGAGACCCTCATTTGTTTTTTGTTCAGTTTGAGGGGAAATGGGAAAGAAGAAAAAAATCAAGTCAAGTCTACTTTGAGGGGGAAAAAAATGATTGTGTGGGGTTTTGGACAAGGCCAGGATTTGGACAAGGCCAGGTACCAGCAACTACTACAGCAAAGTCTGACTTCTGAAGCAGCACATAGCCTTGATCTACCATTAGCCCCCATCACTCGCTAATACACCAAAGAACAGTCACTCGACTTCATCAAGGGTAAGTGACTGAATAATTACATTTTAATCACATGAAAGGAATTCAATAATGAAACGGATGGATTTGAAAGACAGAGTAAAAGGCACCTGGAATGCAAAAAATGTGCGGTTATAACCCTGTAATTAACAGTATTTTATGCCCACACATAAATTCTAACATAATGTAGTTCAGTGGTAAATGCATTTTACAGTCATAATTATATTGTAAGAGAATACACTGACAAGTACTGCCGTTGTTCTATATCCCAATTTGGTCATGGACAAGTGGATAGGAATGATGATTTATAAATGCTCAGACACAATTGAACCAAGAGGGCGCAGCGGTCTTTTCATTCTTAATAGACTGCCAAACTATATAGACCCAGAGAGGTGGACTTTCAAGGGCTGCTTTCATAAAATAATAATATGGACAAAAATGGCATCTGCTGCACAGGGCACGCAGCGAATCATTAATGCACCACACTTTGTTTTGAGGCTTAATGGACAAATCCACAGTCAAAGCATTTAACTTCCCTTTAAGAGCCTGCCATTGTTTCCAAACATTTCAGCGAGCCACGGATCTGGGCTGTGATTGGCTGGTGTTGACATTGCAGCGGGAGCATGGCCCGACAGACAGGGGCCACAGCAGAAGGTGGATGCGCGAGGGGACCAGGGGGTGTTAGTGCAGAGGATTACGAGGGGCCAGAAACCAGGGACCTATTGTTGTATGGCCTGAGAAAGTGTGCAGGAAGACTGGCACACAGGCGGCAGGAGATGTCCCGGATTGGCCTCACTGAGGAGAGAAAGGAAAACAGGAAATTCACAGATAGACCCTGTTTGCACGCTTTTACTACTGCTGCGATGTTATACAAGGAAGTCTGTTACTTCTATCTTAGTCAAACTCACCAACTGCTGCAGGCGATTTTTCTCTTTTGTCTTTGGCTAAAACAAAAACTCTGATATAACTTTTACACAATAGACTGTAATTTTCAACACAAAATTAAAAACATTTACATTTTACATAAACATTTGTATTAGTCCACTAATTATTTCTTCATAATTTATTCAATGATTAAAATAATTTATAAGCCAAAATGAGAAGCTATGGAGAGAGTTAGCTGAAGATTGTGGAGTGAATCAAAAATACACTGTTTAGTACTTTTCTGTATAAATAATTGTTTTTGCATGAACTTCTGTGCAGTTGTGGTCTCTTGAGTGCAGTTTGTGTCAGATACATGAAGATATTTCATTGTTTTGATTAGGGCTGCAACAATTAATCGACTAATCGTGACAAGTCGACTATAAAAATAATTGTCTATAAAATTGTCGACTAACTGTTAACTGAAGTACAGACTCTATAACACATGTAAAAACACCTTTTGTAACAAAGACTGTGCGTGACATTAATACATCAAAAAGAATAGATTATTGCATATTTCATCAATAATACACTAAATATTCTCTATCTTGAAGCCTTTGTTCACCGCATTTCAACCTTTATTTCGCTGACAATATTTTAAAATGTTTAAATAGAAATATACAATAGAAATAATTGTTTGACTGGTTGACTCGAATAATCACTGACCAGTCGACTATTCAAATAATCATTAGTGACAGCCCTAGTTTTTATATATTTTGCCACGCCTCCTTTAAGTCGACTAATCGGTCGATAGAGCAGGTCTTTTCGACAACCAACAATTTTAGTCGACAAAATACGACTACAAAATGTCCTAGAAAATTTTGTCCTATTTGACTTTTTTAAATATTAATACCTTCTTAAACAATATCTAGTTTCAGTAGTATTACTAGAATATGGATTTTCATACTTTTCACAACCCAACGCTATACAGAATTAAGATTATATTTCCGGAGCAATATTCAGTACCTGAGTCTGCAACAACTTTTCTGATATTCCTCAAAGTAAACGCCATTAATGCACACTCACATCATGCTTTATAATTCCAACAAGATTTGTATTTGCAGACAGAAGTAGCACATGGTAATACAGTATTTTAGTGAAACCCATTTTTTAAAATCATAATTTGGCCAGTGCATTTTCCTGCTGGAGTGTCGCCATTTTATACCGACTACATTTGGCAGGCAGGAATGACAGAGTGCTGCTCATCTGGGAAAATGGCCAGACAGGAGGATGTTTCTGATATGGAAAAACCCACCATGCCTGAAAATGCAATTATCAAATCGACCTCGTGTCCGAGCCACAGCACAGTCTGTTATTAAAACATGGACATAGTAATAATCTGATGGTTTTGTGTTTTAAAGACAAATATTTAGGAATTTACTCTTCTGTAAATGGTTCTCCTGTCCAACTCAAACCCGCCAGTCAGGTTTGCTTGGTCAAGTTTCTCATATTATTATTTCATTGTAA
The DNA here is from genome assembly GCA_019453435.1 of Rhinogobius similis. Taxonomy (NCBI): domain Eukaryota; kingdom Metazoa; phylum Chordata; class Actinopteri; order Gobiiformes; family Gobiidae; genus Rhinogobius; species Rhinogobius similis. The sequence goes on along the minus strand of CM033625.1, from coordinate 18,247,316 downwards.
CTAAAGGAGCAGTGAACCTAAAACTAAAGTTTGTGACATTTTATGAATAAGGTTGAGTGTGTGAGATATGTCTGTGTGTAATTGAATGCTTTTGTCTTGTCCAGTACTTACAAGTTTGATTGAATACATTACATGAAATACACTGCATAAAACAAGGAAACCTGACCCAGTTCCTTTGTGTTGGGTTGAAAAGATGGAGAAGCACACTACTGTAGAGGTGAAGGAGGTTATAAAACAGCATAAGTAAATGTGTGTCCAGAACAGCTGCCATTGTAGAAGTAATAACAGCATCTGCAGAGAACAAAATCGCCCATGTTTCCACAGCCAGAATCTTATGAATAAAACTTGCTGCTAACCCTGTAGACCTTTACATGTAATTAGTGAAGCAGTTAATATTTGAGAGAAGATGGAAATATTAATACCATAGAATTGCTTAAAATGTGCACGGTGAACATTTAATTTTACAATATGTTTTCCTTTTTTTTTTTTTTCCAAAATCCCTCAGTACTTTGTCCAGGATCCATTGTCTGATGTTTGGACTATTTCTATCACAGAGTAATTTCGTCCTTCCCGTTGTCCAAAGTAATATGAAATTTATTTTATGCAGTATAAGACAAGATATTTAGTTGTTGTGAAAAAAATTATGGTAATTCAAAAATGGCAGCCTTTGCGATTTGCTTTTTGCATCCAGTCAAACTCCAATTTAGATTCAGTTGTGATTAATCATGGAGCCGAAGGAAAAAAAACTCACCTTATTAATAGTGACTAAAGCCACAAGTGACTGCAAAACAAATTGATGAATTTTAGTGGATTCTTAGCGATGTGACAGGATTTGGCTCAATGGATAAAGCATTTACCTTTGAACTAGAAGATCTATTCAAAAAAAGTTCACGGCGACACTTTCTGTACTACTGTGAGGTCTGTGCTCGCTCAGTGCTCGTGTTTGTTAACAGCATTCATCCAATCCCGGTGTGACAGTGAGAGCTTGCTGCTGAAAAGCTTCCCGGAGCTACAGAACATCCTTTGAAAGTCTTTCAAATCAAACAGCTGCAGATTGGCGTTGTTGCACTGGTCTTGCATATTACAGTATAATTATTTCAGTCCTCTGGCATCTTCCTGCAGCTGCTCACACTTCAGCACTGGCAAACACAAAATGAGACCAGGATACACACGGTACGATTCAGCTTTGTGCTTCTTTCTCCATCACAGAATTTACTTGATGCCAAAAGCAGACAACAAGCAGCAACCAGCAGTCAGACACCTGCACTAACACAAAAGCCTGTTTCCTACACCGGCTGTTTATAGAGGGTGGTTGTACAGTGGTGGCATTAGTGACATAAACTGTGTAACAAAGGTATTGCAGAAAATGTGAATGAACTACCCTCATTTGAAAGAGTTTGTTTGTTTCATTTTTAAATATATCCCTCACCTCTACTTTATAAAACAGCCCCACTGACGTCAGAGTCCAGTGCAGTTCCAGATGTAAATTTCACATTCATTTTTCTCAAAGACTTTGCAGAAAATATGAACTAAAAGATGGAGAAAGCTATCTGACTAAGTGGTAGCTAATGTCTTTGATTCCGTCCAAAAGGCATACCTAAAATGTGTCTAAATGTTTTGTATACAGTTTAAGAAATATATAGTAAAGTAAATGATGTATCTTATGATCATTAATTGTAGTACAACATAGCCAATTAGCCTTTTTTGTGTGGAAACAGGAAATATTCACGGGACTTTTACTTTTGGGACCTGAGGAGTGGGTCAGACTGTCGGCTTTTGTTTAGAGTTTTACATCTAACTGATTATTTCTGGTGAAAGTATTTTATCTCAATAATTAATAATAATAACCAATTGTCCTTTTATTCATCAGTAAAATAAAAATACTCAGATTATTGTGATCAAAGTTATGCCTGAACAAAGAATTCTGCAGAAAAAATTGCAACACATAGCTGCAGCAAAAGAAAAGCTGACTCCTTGACCATGTGGCAGGGTAAGACAGTGAGAGAGAGAAAAAAAGAGCCTAATTAAAAAATAATCTTTGCGACAGTATAGCTTTTCAGGGATTAATAACTCAAGATTCTCAAAGGGAACAAATGATAAGACAGGGAGACAAGACCACCTCCACGACTCAGGAAATTCTAGTGGAAGGTTTTATCTGGTAAAGTGCACCGCCCACCTGCAAAATCCAGACAGGAAGTCAACAGTTTCCATAGGCATTTGTTTTTGCTGGAGCTGAGGAAGACAAAGGTATTTTTCCACTTAAAAAGATTACAGGTTTCATGTGGAGTTCAAAGAGAAAGTTTAAAATCGCCACGTGTGTTGAAAGTTTACCAATTTTTTTTTAATGTGGGAGCAGCAGGAAAGTGGCCACAGAAACAAACATTATCCTTCCTTGTGCTAGCAGACAGTTATATTTGCAATGGAAATGTTTTAAGCTTTGGGGCTAAGCCAGATACTTGAGTTAACTTTATGAGAATGGACTTGTAAACAAAATTGTATTCCACCTTTTCCACGAGGCATTCTCCACTCTGTAATAATGCCAGACGACAAACTACTCAATATGATTCGCCTGCTGGGAATGATTTAAAGACACAAATCACAAGCATGCAAGCAAGTTTGCCAATTATATTTTGACGCCAGTAATTAGACAGCATAATGGCTGGATAGAAAATGACATGAATTAACCATATACCTGCCAAAACAAAGTTCAAGGAGGACACACTGATGGGTCAGACCTACACCATACAAACGTAGAGAAATACAAAGTTGTATTAGTTTAAAGAGCGTCTCTCTAGGGTTAATTCACTGTTCATTTTGTGGCCAAGAAAATAGGTTCAATCACATTGTTATTAAGAGAAAACACATTGGAAATTATTTCTACAATATTCAAGCAGCTGCAATTGATGTTAACTTACTTTGAGAGTTTTTGCACATAATGCACACTGGCTCATTCCTATGATTAGAGAAAAAAGTACACCTTCTGGCTCTTGACGCACACTGCAATCAAAGTGGGTAATAGGTATCGTGCTTGGCAAACACACTTACATTCCTGACTCAAGACTTTCATCTCTCCACCAGCTCCTTCAAGAGCTCTGTAAATGCTCCGTCATTGATGTGGAAGAATAATGTCTCTATAGTGTTTCTTGGGGGAAAAGTGAAGGACAAAACCTGCTGCACACCTGCTGCGGGCCCAAAACAGCGGTGCTGTTAAATGAGCAGGTGCTGAGAGACATAGTGCTGAGCTGTGAGAGGAAGAAACGCTAAGTATTTAGTCTGTTTACATTTAACCTACTCAAGAAATGAAGCATGAGTCTGAATGCACAAGCCAGCAAAAGGGCACATCAATTATTAACCATCATCATTGTGTCAAACAAGCAGTATATTTTCATCCTCATCTCCAGCCTATTCCTGGCCTTCACAATTAACAATACAAGTCTGGTGCTCCCACAATAAATCTACTGCCATTTTAAAAGGTCGCCTTTAGATGGAACAAAGATCTCCAAGGCACAGTTGGCACAGTTCAGGGAACATTACTGGATTAGGCATATATTTGTTTGGATAAAGCGCTGTAGTGCACGATATTAGATGAGTATTACTTTGCTGATATTCTCCAAGCAACTGTCAAACTTGAAAAAAAAAATCAAGACTCTTCACCACTTTGCCAATATGAATTTAGTAAATGAATGAGTGACTGGTGATTGTCAGTAGAAATAAAACAATACATTGATATAAGCCAACAATATATCAATATGAAACAGAAACATCAAGATCACAGCATATTGTTTTATATTGAAAAAAAATGTACTTTGGGTCCTATGAATCAATAATACTATAACATCTGTCAGTTAACCCCAGGGCAGCTGCGGCTGTGGCTGCAGTGCCTACCACCACCGTGTGAATTTGAGGTCCCATGAGTGAATGATGATGGAAGACCGTAATAAATGATGAATATCCTGAAATTGCAAATACAATAATATCTAATTTCAATACATTCCAACTGTCAACTGTTAAAATCTATTGGAAAAACTATTTGCTTGCTTCAGCTCTGAGGCCCACTTTCCCTCATAGTATTCATTAGTGTCTTAACAGCCTTTCTGATGACCAAAGAGTTGGTGTCTTTTTTGTACTGCATCACGATACTGACAAGTCCCTGTGTGTTAATCTCTCTTGCCCTGCGTCACTAATTGCCTGAACTGTAGTGTCGGAAAGCTTTGCTCTCATCCCACAGTGAAAAGATGAGACCTCTGCTTGCTCCTTAAACGGCTTAAACTGATAAACCCTTTGATTCAACATGGCCGCGGGATTGGGCGCCGCTTCGAAACAGATTGGGTAAAAGGACGACTGGAAGAATAATCAAAACAGCGATTAGCTCCCAACTCAGCACAGAGCTAAGCCACAGCAGGAGGTCTCTAGGCTTCCCACCACTAAAAGTGTTAAAGAGGTGGTGTACTCAAGCCTTTTCAGCCACTGTAATGAAACAACATCACCAAAGAAATGCTTGGAATGTGCACCACAAGATTTTATTAAAGAACAAAGATGTAGAAGGGAAACTTTTAAATGGGATGTGACAGCTGGAGAAGCGTCGACTGCAGAGTTAACAGCTAAAGTATAATCTGTCCAGTACCACGGTTTGCCACTGTCTTGTTGTGTTCAAGGGTACAAGCCCCTTTCAGACAGTCACCACTTTTCATTATTGCCGACAACACAGACGTTTTTTTTTTTTTTGTATCAAACCATTACAGTCAATGTTTCAGGCAAAAAAAGCTAAGAAAAGTGCTACTGTTGTATATGATGCTGTCAATATTAAGTTAAAAAAACATAAACAGTTAGTCAATGCCATTAAACGCAAAAAAAAAGGTCCAACTCATTCCCCGACTCGAAAATTCTATTAAGTGCACATTGGGCTGAGTCAGGGTGATTATGGCAAAAATGAATGGCTCCAACAGAAATGTATAAAACATGTCTTCAAACTTTTAATTATCAGGCAAATGTGAGAGAAATGTGACCTTTTACCCTTATTTGAAAGTTTATAACATCACTTTTTTTATTTTTAAATCAGCTCTTTTTGTAGCATTTTTTTAAAACTCTAAACGACATACTCGATCTTAAAACACAATTCACAATATTATCTAAAAATTGATATATTGTCCTCCCCTTACTGCATCCCTATAGTAGCTAGATTCAGACACTGGATCTGAATCTAGACCAGTGTCTGAATTCACTGTTCATCTCGTCAATAAACAGACAGATACATAATAAACAAATCAATATTTTGCCAATTAAGAGTATTCAATTCAAATGAGTTTTGTTTTTACAATTAGGATTTATCAATATTTATTTGATATTCGGTTCAACCTTCAAACTACTGTACACTGCAGGGGGCAGAAATGGCATGGCAGATATTGCAATGTTTCTCCAACATTCATACAAATAAGTGTCAATATTTATGACAAGATGAACAATGAGTCCCGCATCTGGCCGCTTATATTCCACATAATCCAGGAATAGCAGCGATTCATGCTTAGGCAGTACTGCTTCATTATTTGTGCACAAGATTAGCTTGGCCAAAGGTGACCTTAACTAATGGACCAGATGCATTGTGTGGACACATGTGACTCAGGGATGATGGCGAAGAGTGGGGGCAGACAGAGAGCCGTGCACAATTTCAATAAAGTCACTGCCTTAAACAATAGTAAAACACGTAATTTGCCATTTTATGATTATGATTTTTAACTTTACTCAAAGCAGAAAAGAAAAACTTAAAAACTGAATCAAAGCCTTGACTTGAAATCTTGCTTTGTGTCTGATCTATAATCCTCGAGACTGCACTGCCATTTGACCCTCATCAGACATATGACATACTTATCCTGCTCATTATTTTGCTGGAGATTAGGAGCACAACCACATCTGTCAGGTCTAAATGAGGATCAACAGTCAGTTGGTGTTAATGAATATGAATTACAAAAGGTCAGCAATGTCAATACAGGCTACTTATCGGCTAAATTTGAAATATTTTGATGCGATTGAACTTTTAATTTTATTTTGTGTACATTGAAGACAAATTAAAGCTGCATTTTCCAATTTTAAACTGTGAAAGGAGGAAATTACACATTTCAATTTGTCTAACTAGCTCTCAAAAAATTACGCATGACGAAAGCTCATACATGTGTGACAATGTATAGCCTGGACATAACCTTATCAATGGAAATACAACAACATAGCTTTTAGATTGAAATAGAAATGCTACAAAAGGCTGAGCAGACTGGCCGGGAGAGGCTGTGCCATGGTGCATGCAGAGAGTCGCTCTATTGGTTTGACCTGAAACCAGGACAGTGAGGTAGCATGAGCATTAGACATGCACGCACAAGCATGTTTGTGTCATCCAGGAAGCAGGGTGATCATATGGTGAGTAATGATTTATCAACATTTTCATTCGAAAACCATTGTTCTTTGAATAAATTTACATGAAATCAACTGTGTATCACGAAGCTGAGTAAGAAATGCAGCAGACAAACATGCAACCCTTTTATGTCCATTTCATGTAGTCTTAGAAAAACAATAAACATTGATGACGGAGAGGAAACTGCAACCTCAAAGGGACCAACATTCAACAGAGGAGAGATAACAAAGACAGGAGGAAAGAGGGCAGCCTTGGATGGAGAGATGCCCCGGGGGTGGCATTACTGTTATTATGTTGGTGAGGGATACTGAGCAGCAGTGCAGGGCCATTAGAGCCACGAGGAGGATGCGATGGGGGAGGACAGACGAAACAAACGGTCCGTGAAGAGAAAGAGGAGCTATCCTTTTAGCTTCATCGCTTAAAGCCAGAGACAAGTCAGTATGCTCTCTCAACATATAAGCTTTCAAATAGAAAATTGTCTAATCGGCACCCAAAGATGTTTTATTGTTTAATTTACTCAACTTGCATCCACAGACTTTTATGAGACATTGTTTCAAAAGCAGTTTTCTCAAAATGCATTGTTCTCACATAAATATCACTTCATAAAGTAGAATATGTATACACCAAACTTTCCAAACAAGCCCTTAACATGATTTTGATGGATTGCACTGAGAAATTTGTTGATATCTAATTCCAAGCTTGATTTATCAAAGTTTTAAACTAAAAAAATGTGGTAAAATTTGAGTACTTACGACAATTTAGTTTACTCAATTACTCCATGAAATATTCAAAATCTCCTTCGTAAATTTTGCCATAATAAGCCTATATCAACAGAATAAATGGAATTTAAACCTGGCTCAGTAAATGTTTAATTTATTTCTCCCAGATGTGTGTCATTTTAGCTGTTTTTATAGAAACATTTTTATATGAAAACATTGCATGATGAAAAATTGTATTGCATCTTTTGACATTTCTAAAGCATGATTTATTCCTATCATACTTCCGCTGTCTCGTCTTAAGTGAATATGGCAGCAGTGGATAAAATAAGAGAGACAATGCAGGATTTATGCATTGATTGGAAAATCTGCCATCTGCTTTTTCCTCCGAAAGAGACGGAGCCATTTTCCTGTCATCATCAGCATATTTCATAACTGATACAAAATTACAGCAAGAAACATTTATAGCTGGAATTGTTTGGATTTGACCATCAAGTATGTGAGAATTAGCGTGGTTAGGTTAAGGATTAAATTTTTTTTATTCGGAGGATAAGCCCCTTGAGATGAGATGAATCTTGTTTTCGATGGAGTCCTCAAGATTACAACAAAAGATGGATACAGTAAAAATAAACTGTAACATTGAAACTTAAAATACAAGACAATGACAAATGACAGTGACACACACACACACACACACACACACCCAAACACACACACTTACTGTTAACTCTTAATCATTAAATGTGAAAAGCAAAAATATTAACAATGGATCAATTATACAAATAGAGAGTGAAACAGCCCGCAAATAATAAGGCAGGTCAAAAACAATTACATGAATGGTGCAAATGTTGCAAAAGGCTGTTCTTGAACAAAGTCACAGAGGTTAAAGAGCGAATAGATGAGGGGCGATTGTTCCAATCAAAGGGAGCTTTATATTTAAATTAGTATTTTCCAGTTCCCTTTTTAACTGTTGGGACAAGAAAGAATACCTGATTTGCATGGCGTAAGTTATAAGAAGGTCTAGATGGAATTAAATACTGTTTAAGATATTCAGGAAAACTAAGATTAATGCATTTGGAAATGAAGTTGTCGTTGGGAGGATAGTGGGAGGATAGGATAAATCGTCGGAGGCTAAATCTATTATTCTCATTTGGAGAATTGCAGATACTGTGGTGAGCATATAGTCCAAGTCCATAACAGAAGTCAACAATGTATTGAGATCTCTATTGTCATATCCAATAATGTACCACATGTTCTGGTAAAAAGACATAAAACACTGAAAGGAGAGTAGTAATCCAAGTTGAGATTTAACAGTTACAAAGTCATTCCTGTGTCTCATGAACACACTTTTCTTGCCCTGTGGCCTTGAGCTGCTTCAGTGGAGCAGGTGTCTCCCCACATTCTTATAAGCTCTTGTTAAACATAAAGCTGAAGCAACAAAACCTTGCAGCAGCACACTTTAAATAGTAAACATGATGGCACAATCAGTTTCCAACTTCAATCCGTTTTGTAAAATCTGTTTTCTATGTCTGAGTAAATGCAGTCCAACTAAGCTATTCAAATGATCACATCACATGGGATTTTGGCTTCCTTTTGTTGCAGTTGTCTGATTGAGCAAAACCAAGTAAGTAATGCAACCTCAAAGTATCCTTCAATTATCTGCAAAGCTTTCAATTACAAACTGTACGCTCCACATCACTTAGGCCTCAAATATTTCACATTTTGTTACCCTGCCAACCAAACATACACACAGAGAAATCGGCCTTGAAAGTCAAACGCACAACAGTTGTAACAGCAGCCTACACGGCACATTTCAGCAGGTCGGTGACATACTGCAGCCCCTGGCACTGAGCCAAGCGGAGAGTAGACTGCAAAAGTCAAGGCCTGCAACAAACACAACCAGAGAGGAAGAAAACAAGAGCGGAAATGTAACGTGATCCTTGAAGTTTACATGTAATGAAGTGTGCTGCATTGATTTATATTGCACTATCTCACTCCTCCAGCTCCAACTCCATGTAAGGCAGCGTAAGACAGTCCAGACACACAGACAGCTGGTCAGCTACAACTGTGCTATCAAGGACCCCAGATGACAGGCACTGCAGGACGTAAAGTAGGTGGATTCCAAAAACAATTTAACTACAGGGCCACATAATTCCACACACAAAATGTATGATATACTATATAGAAAATAAATTATAAACTTGGAACTGTTCACATCTCCTCCAGTTTAAATTACAGAGTGATCTTCCCTCTAATCAAGAGCGTTATCCATTCTTGATTAAAAACCAAACATTTCTTGCAACCGGAAGAGGAGGTTAACCCTTGAGTGCATGACACTGTGAGCCGATTCCACAGGTCTGCCCAGAGGTAGATATGTAGCTGAGCACAACAACACAAGGAAGGATTCGGGAACAATTGCCTCATTTGCAGGATGAGCTCTGTTTGAGTGAAGGCTGTGGATTCAGAGGGAGAAATGACAGGGGCACAGCTATACATGACCAGTATTTGTCCAACAGGATGCACTATAGACAAATCTTTTCACAATTTTACACTCAATTTCGCAATTAAGGAAAAGACTCAATAATCGATACAGAGTTTGATACTACGATAATAATTAAAAATGTTCTTTTTAGACAAAAGACAAAAAATAATAGCGCTTTCTTCATATTACCATTTGGTCTTACACTTTCATTGTAAAAAATTCTGTTCTGTTTATGTAATCTTTTCCGTATTCATACCTCCTCAAATGAGAATCTAGTTTGTGTGCATCTAGTGTGAAAATAAATTCAAACAACAGGCCATAGCATAAACAACTGCATTATTTCCATAAGTCCAGGACAACTACAGTCTATAGGAAAATAGACTAGTGCTACGTTGATGCCATAGACCGTACATATCAAGATATGCACGGTCTATGGTTGATGCCTGTTATTTTGCACACAATAACGCCACACGAAGACGATGTTAATGTGTTGTGCTCCACCCAGACAACACACAACCCCCCGCTCCTGTCATTTTTCACTTGTGCCTCTTCTGTCTCTCTTGGCCTTCATTATGGAAATTATTGCTGCATTATGGATTAAAATAAAAATGCTCAAAGACACCAGAGCAGGCCAAATTAGAAAACTCCAAATACACTTTTATTAAACACAACATTTTAATATTTTTGATTATTTACTTTTATCTACAATTTCCTACATTTTTACTTTGATACAGTCTTGGCTCCAACAGTAACGTACACTTTTATAGAAAAAAAAGAAAAAAACTACACCCCTTACATCTAATTTCTTCCAGAAATATAACAATTATATTGCACTGTAAAGTAAAACAATGTTTATTTATACAGTGCCAATTTAAACTACATATGGGATTTTTTAAATCTCTATTGTTATGTTTCTATTGTTTTGTCTGTTTGTGTATTTGTCAAACAAGCTTTGTGTCCCTGTGGATGATAAAAGTGATAAGTATTGATGAATAAAATGTGTGTATTATTTGATTTAGTAAATAGAGATGAGGCTTCAGGTGTTGTACGAACACAATACACCTTCAACACCACACACTTGCTACCGTGAACAGAACAGTGTGATTCTACAAATTATGGAAAATGCGATAGCTTTTCTATCTCAATCTAAGTAGATTTTTCTTGTATGCTAAATGTTAAGGCACTTGTGTATAAAATGTATTTTATTCCCCTGACTTAATTTAGTCTGTGGCCTGCATGCCACACTAGCCTCTGTGTAACACTACAGTGGGATTTAGAGATGAGATGCTGCAAAGAGTTAAAGAGCTATTTCCAAAATTAAACTTAATTAAACTAAGTCTTTATGTTACACTTGCTTTTTTCATTTCATGCATGCTGCTTCACTAAGAGTTTTTTTTTAACTTGTGGTTACTCATTATGTCCACTGTCCTTTATGAAACTGCCACACATGATGTGATGCATAAACTTGTTATCAGCAACATTCTAAAATGTGTTTTCAATAAGCTTTCTACTTATTGGTTCACAAAAAGTCACAACTTCTAGATCACCATCACTTTCTCTTCTTACCTTTTTGTGTCTATCCTTGAAAGGTAACGCGGGCCATGGCATCTCTTGTAAAAAGTCTTGCCAATGTTTCTGGTCTTGATCAGATGAAACAAAGACGATTTCCAGTTTGTCCTTGTGTTCCGAGGTCTTTTTAAACCTGCTGTAAAACTCGCACAGACTGCCATTGAACTGCTTGCACGGGGCGTTCAGGCTGCATCCAAAGAACAAGCCGACCAGGGACAGCTTGGCGCCCAGTGACTGCACGTCCACCTCGGCTTTCTCGCTGTTGACGAGCCGCTCTCCGAGTAGATTCACCAGAAACTCCGACATGGCAGCATGCACAGTCCACGTTACCTCAGCCGAGATTGCTCCTCATATACGCGCTGTGTTGTGGGTTACAAGCCGCCACCTCCGCCTCGGCTGAGTGGTCTGAAGACAGAGATCTCTCGCCCCGGTGCCGCGCCGTGCCAGTGCGTAAAGACGTGTGGAGCCGCTGCGCTTCCTCCACGCTGCGAGCGCTGTGCAGGAATGTGCTCAGCTTAAATGGCCCTGCCTGTACCAGAGCAAATCGTGCTAACGCTTACGTGACATCTGCTGGTTTCACTTCAGAGGCTACATGCTAATGTTTCAAAGCACCATGGAGTGCACGGATTTCCCCAAAATCTTACAAAAAGATTTCTAAGGGCAAATTGCAAAATCATGGTGCGTACAAAACAGAAGAATTGTACTGACTTTATTAAACCAACGATACACAGTTTCACATTTTATAAGAGAGAAATTTATTTGAGTTCCAAAAAAATCGCAGGCTATATGACACTCATGGTAAGAGCCTGCCACCTAGTGTACAAAGCATATAAGTACAATTAGGTTTGAGGCATTAAATCTCAAAACAAATCAAATCTAAGAATTATTCCCAATAAGACCTTCCAATATTGCAATATTTGGTTTAATTAGTGTATCTAGGTGTAATGTTATGTTGTTGATCATGGGGGGCCAACATGGCAAGTGGTGACACGTTTCGACAAACATAAACACAGTAGGCCATTGTATCATTTTTCTTCTTTTTTGTCTTCATTCTTCGACAAAAATGTAATATTTCACAAGTGGAAAAAATCCAAATTATGGGTGTATAGAAGGCATTTTTAGTCTTCAGTGAACATCATTCGCACGAGATCTGATTTGAAGCATTCCTCTTCCACAAGTTTCTGAGGCTGAAACAACATTATGGCAAATGGGTAATTGATACCCAATTGGGTAAATGATTGATGAAGAAATTGAGTTGTAAAAGAACATACCTAATCAATACTATGGCACAAGAAAAATAAGAAATTCACTTTTTTGTATGTTTTTTGTTTTTAAATAACTATTTTGTGTTCAAAATCATGTTGTTTTCTTATTAACACCGGTATCAAAGAAAAAGAAATAGTATTACGACTACACTATAACAAATTGCAGATTATTTTGTTGTTTTAACAAAATAAGCAACAAAAGCATGACAATTGTGAAAGGGAAATTATCAAACTTAACAGGAGAAAAACACAGAGAAAAGTCTTACTGTGCCATATCGCAGAAGAGTTGGAACCCCAGTCAACTTTAATGTCTTCTTGAAGTCGTTGTTTGGATCCTTCCAGCTGGAAAATAAAACAGTGCATTAACAGCGCAAAGGTGCATAACAGACAAACACACAATTATCAAAGTCAAATTGTTATTAAGTTGGTACATGAGCAAAAGAATAATCAGGCACATAGTCTAGGGCACATAAAAAAAAGAAAAGAAAAATTAAACAAAAATACATAATATGGCAATTTGAAAATCTACTGACTATGCTCTTTCTCCAACTTGACAGTAGATGAAAACAGAATGCTCAGGAAGATGGCTCATTTCTCCTCTGACAATAGGTTCAGCTGAAAGGCAAAATTGTGCATTGAAACAGTACCATCACTATGCAAATTACACATTTCTAGAATCAGCTATCTGTATGAAAAAGTTACCTTTTACACAGTCCGGACACCAGCTTTTCCCACTTCCATCTTTATCGCCAGAGAAATATGCAAAAATATCCTTCCCCTTTCTGTCATCCACAGCCTGACAAAACTCTTTATAGCCATGCACACTGACTTCTTCGTACTTAGACATTATTTCAAGACACTATTCTTTTATGCAGCGTCAGTACCCCAAGAGCCACGTCTAATGTGCTGAAGTCAAATTAAATGTTTTTATACTACGGGTAGGCACGAGACGTGCAAAAGCTGACTCCACTGTATCCGCTTTGGTCAAGGGTTCTTAAAGGGACCGCCTACCCTGGTTTTATTTATTTTCTTCATTTGCAATTATAGTACTTTAGATGGATAAAAATTCAAGATTACAGATATTTTAACTCATAAACTGACACTTTTCTTCTGTAGTGCTGTAAATATTTGTTTATTTAAGAATTCATATTCAATACTTTTTTATCCTTTTAGGGAACCGTAGTGAAACAAATCTACTTCCGCTTAAAGCGCTTTGTTGTTGTCATGGCGGTGTTTCAAAACTGTGGACATCAGACAGAAAAGTAAAAAGATAATCATGTTATTACAGCCATAAAAGCTATACTATTTTTATTTAACTACCTCATAAATCTGTGATATCGATACAATTTTCCAAGATAAAGGTTTACGGGTTTCAGCCGTATTAATTTGTTATTAACTTTTCCAAACGAGAGTTGCTCGCTAACGCCTACAGTCTACATGTCGTCCACTCGGAATATTAACGTTATATGATAATAATCTTTTAAAATGTTTTTGCAATCATGACGGCGGAATACTTGCAAAGTAGTCCAATGACTAGTCAACAAAAGGGATGGGTTATTGTTAATACAAACCGTAATGTTAATGACTGCAGAGAGTTGTCACCATCAAAGACAGGATCTAAGGTAAGCAAACAATCACTAACAGGAACTCAAAATAACATAATGAAAGGGATTTATTGCACAATCGAAAGTTATGAATAATTCTAACGTTAGCAATTAACGTTTGTAGTATAATGGTATAGGAGATATTATGTCATAAAACGCAAAAATGAATGAGCATCGTCAGTAATAATAAATAATGATATAGCTAAACAATATGTTGTCCCTTCAGTTATTATTCAATGAAGCCATCCCTGCATGTACCAGCAATCGTGCCACTCGTGTGGATCCACCAACTTCAATAGTGATAGAGAAGCTGTTGCCTTTGCCAGAAGAGCACACATTTGAAGAAAACAGCAAAAGCTCCATCAACTTCACAGCTTTGTCTGAGGAGCAGCTGAATGCAGCTGTGAAAATGGCCAAAAGAGACTTGAGACGAAGGCGGTTTGATTCAATTAACAAATCTCCCCTAAACCAGATGCAAAAAGCCTTGTTCCTTGAAACAAGTGATGTAGAACTGGTGCAGGTATGATATGATGGTGTTGTTAGTTGTACTAAAATATTACATTATATCAATGTGACTGTGGTTGTTGTTATCCTTCACTTCTTCCAGGAGCATGGAGCTACGCCTAGTAAGGTTAAATTAAAAGCTTCTAGTCCAAAAAACAGAGAAACTAAACCTAAAGGCAGATTGATAGGGCACACGCCTCATAAATCCCCCACAACTCATAGACCTATGGCTTTTAAGTCACCACCATCCAGAGAACATGGTTTACAAGAACACAATCATTTAGTTCATGAGCTACACAAGCTGCAACGTGAGCTGGAAGTTTGCATCAAGAAAGCAGAGGAGCTTGCTAGCAGAGGTATTGAGCCCATCCACAACAGTACATTACTACTATTCGACTTATAAATGTTATAATATTGAAATATTTTTTCACCATTTTGAGCAGAGCAAAAAGTTCTGGAACCACTAGAGCCAGATGAGCAAACCAAGCTGGATATTCGCAAAAAGAAACAAGCTGCTCGTTCTACAAGCATTATTTATACTCTGCAACATCAGGTATCTTTTTATTCTAATTGACTTGACTTGACTTAATTGATTTCTGACATGCATATTTGTGAATAGGTAAAAGAAGTTCAAGAACATTTAGACAAGGAACATTATCAGAAAACAAAGGTATGTACTTCACATTTTAACAACAGCTGTTTATCTATTAGAATTCAATAGCATGTGCTAGTAATGCATTTTCCATCATTTAATTTAGTCCACACCTCTGCGGAGACTTGCAGCAGCTCATCGTGGTGCTCTCCGTGCTCTACATGTTTTCATCCAGCAGCTCTCAGATACGACTCACTGTACAAATCTGCCTAATTTTAAAGATTTAGGCCAGCTTATTCGCCAACTGTGTTTGTGCTCTACTAAAGCTGAGTTGACTGAAGGGTCAGTTGTGTCTCAGTCTGCCCTTGACATACTGCAAAAACTAGAGGTAAGACTCTTTTTTGTTATGAACACACTGTAAATGTAGTTTTAACCTGAATTTTTGGATTTCAATTGTCATCCTTTTGTCTTTGTTAGACTTTAGATTTAGCCCTCAGTAAACAAGACAAGCTCAGAAAGATGCAAGTGCAAGCATGCCCTCCACCCAGGGAATCTCATCACAGCACGTCAGTCACTGCATCCAGAGGAACCAAAGCCTTTATTCATCAGACTAAACCTGCAAAAGCAGCAAAAAATGTAAAGGGTAAAAGAAAACAAACAATTTGTCTCCCACTGTTAGACAATTGCTGTGTTTATGCTGAAGATTGTAAGGAGTGACAAAGAAATTATGGTATAACAAGAGCAGCATGTATCCCCCCTGCTGTTCTAGTCACTTGACTCCTGCAGGTTTTCATTGAACTGGGAAGCTCCCTGCAGAAGAGATGACATAAACACATTTATTAACATTTACCTAGTTTCTCCAGAGACCAGTGTCCTTGCCACCAGGCGAACAGCCCCTTACATCAGCCTGAGCAATCATTTGGAACTCAGCTTTTTTTCCTACTGACTATTTTTTTAATTAGATTGAATTTAACATGGACGATTGCAACAGGGGAAAAAATTTAATAAAACTGTTTTGTTCATACTCACAGCTAAGAAACAGGCCCCAAGAAAACACAAAGCTGTGTCAAATGTTCTGACACACAGAAGAGATGTTCTACAAGCTGGTGTGGAAAAGCTTGCCCAGCAGAGGGAGCAAGAGAACAATGCTGATGGACGCCTTAAGACAACTCAGAATAAAGTAGATGTGAATCCAAGAAATGGTGCTCATTTGAATAAGGTTATTATTTTTGTTAACAGTCATGAACAGAAAATAAAGGGCATACAGCTCAAATGAATACAATTATTGTTGCCTTTATGAAATTTGTTTTTAAATTTACATAAATATTTACTTTTCTCTTAGCATAATCAGGCGCACAATACAAATTTCCTGCAGCCTACAGTTTCATCTCGGCTCAGAGAGAACCAGATCCCTCAGAAAACACAGTCTGTGCCCTGGATACCTACATCACCTCACTCTCCTCCTCGACAGCGGTGAGCCTTTTTAAACAGTTTAAAGGTCTTTTCTTCTACAATATTTACAACACACATTCTTTATACTTTTGCCCTGTATACATGTTTTTATTCAGATCCCTTCAACCTAAAACAAGACCAGTGCCCCGGTGTCTTTTTTCTCATGAAAAGAGCCCACAGCGCCCAGGCAAGGTCAGAAGCATGTTCAAAGCAGAGCCACCTTTAAACTTAAAAAAGAAACAACAGGCCCAGGAAGAGGCAATGAGGTACAAAGCACAATTCTTCACCTAAAACATAACATGAATATAATTTGAGTGGCCTTTGATGACTGGAAAAAAAAGGAAAAAATATCTTTGTTAGATCTCCGTTGAAAGGCACGTTAGCGTCTTGCTCATGATAGTGGTGGGCTGAATTAATATGATTTAAATTGCCTATACTTTACAGCTTATCAAACGCCTTCTTAATTGGGAAATTGGACATGTATATTTTTGGGAAAGTTCAATGTTTTCATTTAACTGTTACTACTGCAGGAGAGTATGGTTGGATAAGATGACAATGCAGAGACTCAAAGAGCTTCAGCAGCTCAGAGAAGAAGAAACACAGCGCCTCCAATTATTACGGTAACCTGTTTTGTTTTAGGTTATTCATTAAAGAAAACTGTTCCTTATTCTATTCACATTGAATGTAAAAACACACTTGACATTGGTCAATATATAACACTGACTTTGATCATTTAGGAGATCTACAGCAATATCAGCTTAACTAAGAAATATGATGTATAGTCTCGATAATATTTTTTATCTCCGTATGTGATGTATAAGCTGTAGTCATGACAGATGCATTGGGGGTGTTTTTTGGTTTAAAGGTCTACGATGATCTCACCAAACCAGTGGGCTGAGGGAGAACAGAAGGCCACTGAAAATATACAGCCCCTTCTTGAGCAACCACAGGTTTGTGCATTATTTTAATTATTTTATTTATTTATTTATTTTTTTTCACAAAAACTTGACTTGCTTTTGTTTTTGTAGACATTTGGTGATTCTAGGTTCAGAACTGCTTCCCCACTAAACAACAGACTAACTGAACATGTTGCACAAGGGGTAGGAATGTATAGCTGACTTCCATCAATAAAGTTGCATTTATGAGATAAGAAAAAATTTAATTTGGAGTTGTATAGACACGGTAAATATACATTTTTTTCCTGAGCAGTCTGCGGAAAGTGCGGAGCAGCTGAATGAGGCTCTCCTGGAGGACTTGATGGAGGACACGGCTCGAGCGGCGTGGGCAGTGCAGACAGATAGACAGTTGGAGGGCATGGCCCAGTGGAGGATGCAAACAAGCACCCTGGAAAATATGCTTGTTCGCATGGAGGAAATCCAGGTGAGGCTTCCGTCTGAAACACCCACCAAAGAAAGGGCACTCTGACCAGGGAAGGTCATGCTCTGCTCTGATTTATTTATAGCATCTATCATGTGTTTCTGTCAAAGAAGCTAGTTATTGTTTTGATCTCAGGCACTGATTTTTTTATATATATTGTGATGTGTTTGAGCAGAGGGACCAAGAGGAAGTGAGGAGACGAGTTACATCTATTATATATTCAGATCCCATTAACTGGGACAAAACACAAGACTCAGGTAACATATTATACAAGATAAAGTTTAAAAGTCAATCCTGTGGGTGGAGTCAGCACACCAGCTGTCATGTTTATCATAGTAAGGCTTTAACGCTTGTTGGCTTGTCACATTACTCATCACGCTTGTCCACTTTTTCTTGCTCTTCGCTCTTCCAGGCAAAGGTCCTGGCACCAGGCCATCTTCTCCTCAACCAATTAGACTCACACAACCAGTGCTGAGGCAGAAGCCCGCTGCTGATATAATCCTGGAGAAACCTTTGGAGACTGGGTGCGTACTATTTGCACTTAATCTGCTCATTTCCATTGCCCTTTTATTTGTCACTTAGTATTAACTGAGTGACAAATAAAATGGATAGTATTACTAATGTATTACCTGTGACAATGACTGATGCACTGATGCAAGTATTTTTGCTTTTGCACATAACATGACTTCATCTACACGCATACAACCTCTGTAGTGCTTACACCTTTACTACAGCTGCTCTCCTGAATCAGAGAATGAAAATTCAAAGGCAAGGAGGGTAAAATAGAGCTGGGGTTATTGATAAAAGACAGGGCAGCTTTTGTAACAACAATTAAATACAATAGAATTATAACTGAAAGTGTGGTTTTGATATCTGTGTCTTATTGGATAAGGTTAGCCCGTAGGGAAATTTGTCCTCTGCATTTGACCCATCCTTCAACCAGTACCGAGTTTTGGGTTGCTTTCACATGAAAGTACAAGAGATAATACAAATAATTATTATTAGGTTTAATCAAACTGGAGCAATCCCTCTTATGTTGAATTAAAACGCATAATGCAATATTGAGATGAATTACTAAATAATATTATTTCTTGCTTTGTTTTCAGTAAGGGTCAAGGGTTTGGTATTCATGATGTAGTTAAAACATAGGCTGTAGGTTTTTTGTTGCATATGGAGTCACTTCATACGTTACTGAATGAGCACCATTCGCCTATCTCACCTACAGAGCGAGGGAGATGCTATTGTTCTTCCACACTGAGGCTGACAGAGTCCTATTTAAGAGTTGGATTTGCTGTGTGTGTGAGGATATTTTGCCATGGTTGAAACATGTCTGAATGGATTGACACTGAACACCTGTCCTTTGCCACTGACAGAAATGTCACTGTCGTGAAAGGCTGGAAATTTAACAAACTGATGTTGTTTGTTGGCATTCAGGGACTATTATTTAGACTTTATTAAAAATAGTTGTCAAATTCTTGAATTCAAATGTGACATGATTAATAAAAATACATAACAAAATACTGTAGTGTTGCTTCGATAATATGAAAACAATAAACAATTACACAATTAAACAATTAAAAGTGTATTCTGGAAATGATTAACTATAAAATGTGTAACACAACATTTCACACTTTTAAATGCAGGCTCTCTAAAATGTACCTTCTGTTCTATGCTAATATATCGATATGCGCCTGTACAATCAATCCAGCATGTGAGTGGGTGATTGAAGAGCTTTTGTCACCAGAAAGATGCTGTTTTATTCATGGCAGTAGAACACAGAGGCCTGGAATAAAAGAATGTTTTTTCAGCTGCAGCAGCGTGTGGCGTCTCCTCACATGTGCTCACTGCTTGTTTAGAATGGCCATTTCTCATCACACACACACACAGGCACACACACACACAAGCACACCGGATGCGGCAACAACACAAGCAAATAATAAAAAAAAATCATATGGCAATTATGCAAAGGAAATGTGAGCCAGCTTTGGGGGCTTTGGGTGCTGCTTCTAGAAGCAAACACAACAATTAGGGTCATATTATTCATCGTCATCGTATTATTTTTTAAGGCACTTCTTATCAGATGCTCATTATCTCCCCAGAATAAAAACATTGTAAATGGCATTGTATCCTCATAAAATGGCATCTACATAAAACATAGGCCATTACTGAAGCTTGTCTGTGTTTTGAGAAATTGTATTTTTCCAAACACGGGCAAAGCAGCAGATAAGATGTGTCTCCATGGTGAGGAGCTGAGCCTTTTGAATATTGTTGACTGACCTGCTACAGCTCTCGCAGCAGGTCAAATAAATTGATGAGAAGAAACACTGCGATTACAGTTAGATTTGCACATTGTTCACATTTAACATATGTCCAGGAGCGTAAACGTTTAAGAAAAGACTGAAATATGAACTGAACTGAAACTAATGAAAGAATCACATTCACAGGTCTAAACTACAGAGCAGCTTTTAGAGAGAATAAAACAGAATATTTTGTTGTTTGCACAGGTAACAATGTCACTTAAATAAATGCGACTGTTGTGATTTGTTAATTGTGTTCGTTAAAATTGTGATTTTGTTTAGATTCTGATTAATGTAAATAAAAACATTTTAACGTGTTTTTTAGGTGAGCTATTCCGCATTTGTTATCGATCACGTTTTTATTTACTATAAGGCTTACTATGAAACGTTAAACAGAATGCCAGTACTAATCCTGAATTATAGAACAAGGTAGGGCATCTTACATAAAATCATTGTCTACTGTGCTCAATCATTCAAATTCATACAGCAGATAATACTTTAAATAAATAATTTATTTTATTGTGACTTGGTATCTGCAAGTAATACAAAACTCAGAAGGGGGGCCACTGAAAAGCATAAAAAAAAATCTAAATTGAATTTGCGCTTGGCTGTATTGTGCTCCTGGACACATCCGTCCTCAGATGGCCACTCGACTGTAAATTGACCTATTTTGCACTCGCAGCATAGTCGCCTGTGCTGGCACTTTCAAATTTATGGCGCCCCCGTGGTGTGTAGCCTTTACAATCAAAACAGAGGCAAGTTCAGTTGAGGCCCAGGAGCACAATGGAGCAGCACTTTGCTTTGGGAAACTGCAGCGACACTAAATATAGCTCTGAGAGTGGCGTCGCCTGGGCAGACTGATTTGTCCAAACAGAGGGGATTATAAAACCAGACCATGGCAATGCCCAGCTGAGCCCCTTCTCACTGCTTGCACTCTGACACCTCTCCTAAATTCATCGTCCTGGGTTTTGTATTGAGCGCAGCAAGTGTCTCTGCTCTATCACAGCACTGCACTCTGTTCTTGTTGTCTTCTCAATAAATACATTTGTTTCCTCTCTACAGCTTCTACCCTGAACAGATCATTCAAACAGCGAGGATAGAGTAGATCCAGATAAATGAAAAGATCTCACTTTGTGCATCTTTCTCTTTCCTGGCTCAGAGTCTTCTTGGAGACCAGCTCGACAGAAGAGGTTAGGAGCAGCACCATGTTCCCATTCACAGTGCAAAGGGGCAGAAGTGCTGTTCTCTCTGTACCGAGCCACACGCTGAGGAGCATTCGGCAATATCGGGAAAAGTACGAGGCTTACCGGAGTGCAGTGGGTCACAAGAGCACTGGGGGTATTAGTCCTTGGGCCATTGCGGACAGGTAATTACAGAAGATAAACAAGGTTGGATTCTCTAAATCTCTTGTATGCAGTTTATTTAATCAACATAGAATACTGTTTTTATTACATTGCTGTCATGCTAAAAGCTGAAAAAATTCAATATCAATATCTTAACGTCCTTTCAGAGCTACTGCAATTACCAACTCATTACTACACTCCCAGAGGTGTCATACACAGTTTATGGTTTGTGTAATTTCTCTCCCTGGTTTTCACTGTTGTTCATATCGCTCGCCCACTGCATCTGATTTGCATAACTAAGGGAATTCTTAAGTTGCTGCAGTGCAAGATTCAGAAGGCTTGTTTTGAACTCAACATACTGCGAAAATATTGAAGAAGTTATTCGGACAAAATACAGTGTACATGTACAGTATATAATATGACATGGCTACTAAAGTACAGCAAGAATTGCAGCAATGTTTACTGTAATTGGTCAACCAAGTCTTCTGCTTTGCACACAAAGTCAATGTCTAATGGATGGAGCAACAGTGGCTCTTTTAGAGTAGAAGGTCCATACGGTGGCTCTTTGTGTACAGTATATAAGACACTTGATCAGCGATTCCCATGGCCCGCTTCTGTCCATGTAATAGGTAGGGCATCCAGTGTAAAAATCTACTGCACTGCACAACTGGTTCATTGTGACCTCTTCTGATGAAAAAAAAGATACAGTAATTCAAATGTCAAAAGATGGATTGCCATGATATTTTACCCCAAGGGATGAATCTGTCTGACACCACTGTCACAGCTCTTGCATCACTGAATTGATGGATTTACACTAAACTTGTAGTACTTTTGACCCTTTGTCCTTATGCAACTAGCTAGTCAGATTGGTTTGATTGTGCCTCTTGTCTCTTAGTCTGGCAGAGGAGCTGCTGGCGGAGGCATTAGCGGATGTGGCGGCTGAGTTCCAGGATGTCGTGGAGGAATATGCTGAAGCCGTCTTCACATCGGAGTTCCTACAGCCGGTTCAGTCGCCCACTCCTTCAGCCCAGGCAATAACATAATAATGAGAATAACAATTGATTTTTGATTCAGGGTTTTTCAAAGACTGTTTTACACACCTTTATTTTTGTACCGTATTATGAGTATCTTAATGGTTTTGAATGTGTCTATTTCAGTATGAAATGTTTTGGTTTATTTTTGAACATTATTTGATGCCACTGTCACACAGCAAGCATTAGTCACACTGAGTTTCTGTCTCTACCTGTATCTGTGATTTAACAGTGATGAGTTATGTTTTTGTGAGCTGTGAGGGCCCATTAAAACATTATTGAGGATTATAAGATTATTGCATTCCCTTTCCACTTTGTATAAATATCTCTGGGGATTACTCTCTTTCCATTTTCATGTTGCAGTTTGAAAATAATTACTAGCATCTGTCCCTGCATTATCAGAGTGACGTAAACCCATAATGTATTTAATCTATTGTTTATCTCCACTTAATGTGTCAAGAATGCTTAAAGGATATGATCACCATCTCACTTAGGAGAAAGAAAAATATTGCTTCTTAGTATATTATTTGGAGGACACTTTTACTATTTACCAATTGACCGTAAATTAATATGTTAATGTGTCTTGCTGAAGATTACATAAATAGATGGACTAGTTATGCCAACAAAATGTCCCTTAAGCATCAGATGAAAGGCAGCAGAGCGGTGGGAGAGCCCAGTCGCTGTGATTGTCTGTGGGGACTCTGTTCTGACAGAGGACATACACTGACTGCATGAATTAGCTCACTTTGACTCAACCTCCCCTATTTTTTCGCAGGCGGGGTTTGTGTGTGGGCGGCTGGATACGTGCAGACTCTCACACTCATAACAGATCTTTTTTTTTTCTAGGACAAGTAAATGAGAGCACACAAAGCAGGGGGGGAATATTGCTTTGGGATGTGCAGGATTGAGGGTGTTGATAAGGCTATTGTGGGTATAAACAGATGTGCTCATTTTCAAGAACTGATTGAGAGTAGTTAAATTTTATCGTTTTGTTAAATTAAATTACAGTTTTTGCACCATCTTAGCATTTTGAAGCACGTCTTTCTTAAGCTAAAGTTGGCAGTATACTCATAATCACCGATCACATCATTTTAATTATATTTTGAAATTATTTTCTGATCATGTCAAACACTGTTTATTTCCCCAAATGTAATGGACTAACATTTACAAATCCAACTCTTGCCACAGGCTCGGTTAACTGTAGACGAAATGTGCTTTTATATTTATACACTATATCTGCCAACCTAATATCACACCTTATGCAACGCCACTGTGTAGGCTGCAGTGTATTTTGTTAGAGATTATTATTATCTTTTTAAAATTGCTATTAATATGGAGCTTTGTTTGTTATCACTGACTCAAATGGTTGAGCTTTTCCACCCACAATAACAGACACATAACAAAAACAAATCCTCACTTTAGGCGCTATATTGAGCCTTGGTGACGGTTTAATGGCTCCTATAAAGTCTTGGTCAGCAAACGGTGGTCGCATGCATTTATAAACTCCCCATTCCTTATTGTACAAGTAATGTGTAATGAATGTTGTATCTCTTTTGTCAAAACTGAAAATGATCTTCTTGAATAGTGTTCTTTTCAGTGAACCTGTTGCTGTTTGTTCTTTGTTTCTACGGAGATGGGAACCACATTGTCAGCAGTTTATTGCAAGATCCTATTTTCAATTTTTTTCTTTACTTTATGTATGCTTATTCAAGACTAGAGTTTATGAGAAAATGCACTGGGGCATTATATCACACAGTGTATCATTTAACCTGGAAGCGTCTTGTCCTTCAACATAAGCAGTGCATCAGTGGCATAGTGTAATTTGAAGGTGACTGTAGCGTTTGTGGTGTCCAGTGACAAGGTGACACCTGCTGCTTCCCCCACAAGTTGATGACAGGGACAGCTCAGCCAGAGCGTATAGTCCCAGCCATGCAGATGACGTGATTTATACACGACGTCCTTTTCTAACATATTCCTATAACGAAACTACTTAAATATGATCATTTACAATGTCATTACGGTCAACTTTTGACACTGCAAGTGTCACGTCGACACTGGGCTCAGGGCACACCGCTGGAGGCAGTGGCGCTGCAGAGGAGTCTTGTTTGTTAAAACTCTGGCTGATAATCGCTACAGACGGAGGCAGGAGCCAGAGGTGGTGGGCTGGGCATGCCATGTGAGCCAAGTCTGCACAGAGACAACACATGCACAACTATGTCTGCGGCACGGCAGTCTGGACTCTCGGGATTTGGTACAGGTGAATGAAACATCACCATATTCAGATTTTTCTCTCATTCCCGCGGTTCATCTTCCCGCGGTAAAAGAGGAGACCGACGCGTCGGCTGCAGCTCCAGTGCCATCCAGGTCCATCATCCCGCAGCAGAGCGCTTCAGCCCGCGGACGACAAGGTGCAGGGGGCGAGAAACTGGCACATGAAGCTGTGCTTTTTGATTTGATGTTCGACATAACAGCTGCTCTGAAAAACGTGACGGCTTTTCCAAGTGTGTCCAGAAACAGACCCACAGCGGAGCCACTATGTCCAAGGAGACAAGAGGCAGAGGTAAGGGACTCACGCTGCATTCATGTTAACAGGTAGATCTGCAGGAATGTGCCGCGGTAAAGCGGCTTTAAACACCGGGCTCCAGCTCAGTTCTCACACCGGTCCTGAACCATGTGCCCGTGTCCTGTCCGGGACTGTGTCAGTGTCGCAACGAGATGCCCATGAAAGGCACCTCTCATCATTTTGGACCACATGAACTCGACCAATATTTGCTGTTGTTTTAGCCCATTTACATTTACATTCACCCTCTCCACCTTTTCTCCACAAACCCTATTATAATTCAAAAATGCAATTTTTAATAAATATTTGGGCTGCAAGGTGTAACTTCAGCACACAGAGACCTGTTAAAGCCCATTTTGCACAGTAGTGTATTATTTAATAACTTGAAGGTCATGCTAATAAAGAATAAAACTAAAGTTGCTATTAATAGCCTCACCTGAATCTAGGGCTGCATGAGCTACAGGCTGTGCCACAAATCCATTTTAATTTGCTATAGCTTCTGTGGTCTGTGGGCAATTAAAACTCCAAATGATTTAAGACATGTTTTTAGCTGGTAATCAGAGCTGTCTTTAGGTTGTATTAGGAGTACCAGATGCATATGACACATTGGTTGTGTATAGCCTACACAGCTCTTCAAAAATGGTAAACTAAAATGAATTCTTAAGTAATTTAACAGTATCATTGCTACAAATGTTAACAAGTAACAAGACAATGTATAAGCTATGTTTAAATGCACACAAAAAATCAATAATATTGAAATGGCATGTTAAAAGTTACTCATGTGAGACTTACACTTACACTTAAGTACGAACCTGTAGTTTTGACAAGGGAAATTATGCAAAAGGGATAAACTAATATGGCAAAGACAAAAATTAAAGTTAAAAAAAGGAAAAATGTAAAATTCATTGTACTTTGTCTTCCAAATACATCAGGTAATCTTAAATCTATGAATACATTAGTAACTACAAAACATGTCACCCGGTGTTTTGATCACCTTTCTTTTGTGCATGGAACCACACACCAAAATCCGACCCAATTACTGGGCTGTCTGATTAGGGTTGGGTTGTCTTTTTATTATTTTGTAATTATTTTCTCAGATTTTTACTGGCCATTCCATATAATTCAACCTTTGAGCTTGTCCCACATTACTCGTAGGTTGAAAACAATCAATTTAAGAATAAGTCCTGTAGACTTGTTTACAGCACGGTTCATCGTCAAAAAATCAGTGATGGACTCATATGGCATGTCAAAATAGTCAAGAAAGAAAATGTAAATAGCATATAAAGACTTGCAGCCTGCCAAGTCGGGAGCAAATGTTTTAGTGGGGTTTTAGATATTTTCGCAGGACTGAAACAGCCCTGCTGGTAACACACAATTAAATCAGAACCATTCCGATTTTATAACGCCTTTGTCACATAACAGATCTGAGATGGCTTTAAGTGCTTTAAGGGCAAGGTTGTGTGTTTCTAAGGTTTAGTCTCTAAATTGTACTATTTCCCTGTTCTCGTCTTAGAGCCAGTCTTCTGTATTCATGGTGTCTATCTATGCATTAATAAACATTTCCTGAACCGTTTTCTACATTCATATTTCAGTCCCAAGTCCCCATAGCAAAGCCAGGTCACGTTGCTATTTTGTGCACGTATTTGACAAAGAGTCAGCTAAGGTTATAGTTTTATTTAACAGATGAAGGGCCTGCAAACACTGCTGTAACAAAGAATGATTTTAATAGTTAACTAGTTAGTTCATATTTTTTCAATTAGTCAAACAATTATTTCTATTATACATGTCGTTTTTTCCTCCAGTTACAATAAAACCTCTTGACAGGAGTGATCTCTGTGTGTGTAGTCTGCTATAGGTGGTCAAAGAAACAAGAAAAAAGTGGATGAGACAAGAGGTTAATGTGGTAAACTGAATTGTCCCTGAGGGGAAATTTGTCCTCTGCATTTGACCCATCCTTCAATGAGGCAGTAGTAGAGTAGAGAGTATTGGGCAGCCTTAGCGCATTGCTCAGGGAGCCTTCTCCGGATGTTAGTTAGGGCTGGTCAGGACTGAAGGATTTGAAACCCAATCAAACCTACAATCAAGAGGTGAGCGGTATGCCCCAAAAAAGTCACATCACAGAGCAAAGATCGCATTATATACAGCTCAAATCTTTTTATGTATCATCCAGAGCAAACTAAAGCTTTTTCAGATCTCAAACTCCCCTGTGGTTAGATCCACCTGTCACTCACTCAGAGCCTGTCTGTGTTTGAGGAGAGAGCTGCATTAAACAGAAAAACAATGAATCATGATATGAGTTCATACTTTATTATTAGGATCCATTTACTGAGCTTAATAGCCAGCTACTCTACCCAGGATCCTTATGAGGATCTCATCAAAATATCATATCGTCAAAGACAGGGGGATGTGGCCTAAAATTTTCATTGTGAGACCATTTGCATTAACTATGCAATTGCAGTTATAATTAACATAAGATAAAATACTTAACTTGGCATCTATAACATTTGCACAAACTTGTTTTGTAATGTCTGTATATAGCCTACAAGACATAAGTAATGAGACGACACACGTGGCTTCGTGGCGTACGGGTTTTTACTGAACAACTGTATCAAGTAACGCGGTACATCCATAACAGCGCCTCCCAGAACACCTTGCGCTCAGGTCTCTTAAAGTGACAGAACCTTTTAATGTAAACCATTCATTACATCTTCCCTCCTTAAAAGATAATTTGGATAGAAGTACAGAAATTATATTTGCAACACATTGAATCTTATGTCTAATACCATTCACATGAATTAAATTATTATTTGTCCCACACATGTATTTGCAATAGACATACCGTATCAGATAGTACTTAATCCCTAAATTTACCATTCCTTTCCTTCCCCCCACAGAAAAGAAAATACATGTATACTACACATTTGTTTACAAACGCCCAAACGGACCTCCAACTTATAATGCAAATAACACGCAACTCCTGGGAAAACAGTGCGAACACAAACACTTGTACGTATCGAAACATACTCAAGACCCTAATACTCACAAATCCAGTTTAGTAACTGGTCTGCTCACCCTGCCAGAGCGAGTTACTCTAGACCCTGATGAATGAGTCTCTGGTATGACAGGAACAGGAGAGTCCTCCCTGGCATTGCCAGAGTCCACAGTCTCTGATTGTGGAGCAGGACACACATCTTCTGGTGTGGTCCTACAAGGCGTGACCATCAGGTGGCGTCTATTCCTCCTGTAGCGCTCCCCTTGTGCCGTCTCCACAACATATGACCTGGGTGTGGAGCTGGCCCCCTGGACAACAGCTGGCATAGTCCACAGTTTCTGTCCATCCAATTTTGTAAGCACTGCGTCTCCAGCTCTCAGCGGTGGCAGAGTCCTTACCCCGTTCCTACGATTGTAGAAGTAGGCCTGCTTACATTTGGCTGAGGCGTCTGCCTGTCGGATTTTGTCCATATCAGGCCAGCCAGGAGTCAGATTGGCCTGCAGAGTGGGCAAAGTGGTCCTGATTTTCCTACCCATCAACAGTTCAGCAGGGCTGACCCCTGTGGAAGAGTTTGGGGTGGCCCTATACGTCATAAGGGCTAGCAGGGGATCATCCTGACGGAGGATGCTTTTTGCAATCTGGACCCCCCTCTCCGCCTGCCCGTTACTCTGAGGGAAGTGTGGAGATGACGTAACGTGGGCAAAATCATACTCCTCACTGAAGGCCTTCATCTCAGCTGAGGTCAACTGCGGCCCGTTGTCGCTCACTAACACCTCCGGAATGCCATAACGCGCAAAAGTAGCCTTAAGCCTGGAAACTACCAGACTACTAGTAGTCGTTGGCAAATGCATAATCTCGATAAATCTAGAGAAGTAATCAGACACGACTAAATAGTTCTGCTTTTTGAACTCGCACAGATCCATTGCTACTTTCTGCCATGGTCTCGTCGGAAGTACACTTGGGAGTAATGGCTCTTTTCTCTGTGCATTCTTGTTCTCTATGCAGAATGGACACTGTTGCACTTTAGTGGAAATGTCCAGTCTCATTTTTGGCCACCATACTGACTGTAACGCTCTTTCTCTACATTTAGTCAGACCCTGGTGCCCATCATGAATCCTGTCTAGAACTGACTCTCTCATGTCTTCAGGAATCACTATGCGGCATCCTCTCACAATAAGACCATCTAGCTCTGAAAGTTCACCTCTCACCTGATAGAAGTCCCTGACCAGTTCTGGTACGTTTTCGATGTACTGGGGCCACCCTGACTTGATAAAGCCGCAAACTATCTGTAACTGAGGATCGTTAGCGGTGCTGTGCCTTATCTGACTGATTCTTTGGGGTGTGGCTGGTACCTGACTCATTATGGCATCTATGTGAGCAGCTACATCGTCATGTGAAGCTCTGGCACCATAACACTGCTCTGGACCCCGGGACAGAGCATCCGCTACTGCTAAAGTTTTCCCTGGTGCATACTCTGCTATGCCACTAAAGCGCATGAGTCTCATTAACAGTCTCTGGCACCTGATGGGGACGTTGTCCAGGTCCTTACTGTTGATCAGGGGTACTAGGGGCTTGTGATCGGTAATCAGTCTGAAGTTATTGAGTCCAAACAGGTACTTATCAAACCTCTCACACGCCCAGACGCTCGCCAGGCACTCTTTTTCGATTTGAGCATACCTGGTTTCTGTGTCACTGAGCCGCCTGGATGCGTAGGCTACGGGTTTCCATTGGTCCCCGTGCAGCTGGAGAAGAACAGCTCCCAGTCCGTAGCTGCTTGCATCTGCTGAGACTACAGTAGGTTTGTTAGCATCATAAAATACTAGTACAGGAGCTGTAGCTAACAAGGATTTCAGGTTCTGAAAGGCTGTGTGCTGAGCGGGCTCCCAAGCCCACTCTACGTCTCGTTTAAGCAGCGCGTAGAGAGGCTGGCCCACAGATGACAGTTCTGGAACATATTTAGCTAAATAGTTCACCATACCTAAAAATCTTTTGAGCTCTGTGACGTTGTTTGGTTGAGGAAAGTTCTCGATTCCTGCGACCTTGTCTGGATCGGGTCGGACACCGTCCTTGTCAATGACATGCCCGAGAAAGCGCACCTGGTCCTGCCGGAACTTGCACTTACTTTTATTTAACTTGAGACCAGCTTCCTCGATGACTTGAAGTGCTTTTGTCAGGCGTTGGTCATGGATCTCCTTGTTCTCCCCATGAATAAGGATATCGTCCATGTAGACCTCAGTTCCTTCAAGTCCAGCCAGCGTCTCCGCCATTTTCCTTTGGAAAATCTCCGGTGCACTTGTGATACCGAATGGAAGGCGTCGAAAGGCATACCTTCCAAACGGGGTGATGAAGGTGGTGAGCTTCTTACTGTCCTCATGTAGTGGTATCTGGTAAAACCCACTAGCTGCATCTAGTGAAGTAAACACTTTGGACCCGGCCAACCTAGGCAATATTTCTTCCACGGTGGGGAGCACGTACTTTTCGCGTTTCACTGCTCTGTTTAGTTTCCTCAGGTCTGCACAACAGCGAACCTCCTGCCTGTTGGCTTTGAGCACCGGCACCATGGCTGCACACCACTCTGTTGGCTGAGTGACCTTTTCTATGATGCCTTCATTTTCAAGTCTCTGCAGCTCTTTCTTGACGAGTGGTACAAGTGGCAAGGGAATACGCCTGGCTGTGTGCACTGCATATGGTTGTGCCCCTTCCTGTAGGGCTATTTTCACCGGCTCCGTGTCTAGCAAACCACCTGACCCGAACATGGTACTGATTTCATTCACTCTTTGCACAAGGCCCATGTTCACAGCCTCGTTGCGCCCCAGCAGGCAACTGACTTTACCCCTGATGACGTAGACCTTAAATGTGTACTGCTTCTCCTTATACTTAGTAGTAGCCTGAAATGACCCCATGCATGACAGGTCTCCACCTGGACTGACAAACTTAGAGTTTGGTGGTTGTAATTTGATTCTGGGCTTCATCCTATTGTATGTGCCCTGACTGATGACTGTGGCATCCGCACCAGTATCTATCTTAAATGTTATTGGCACATTGTTTATTTCCATGTCAACTGTCCATTTATCTTGTCCATCCCCTTCATTGTCAATTTCCCCAAGGAAATACAACAGCTCTGCTTCTTCAGTCACTTCTCTCACTGCTCTTGAGTGGCATGCCCGCTCCCAATGTCCTTGTTTGTGACATTTGTTGCACTTGCTCTTCAGCGCAGGGCATTTTTTCAAATCTGAATGTTTGTGCTTCCCGCACCTCCCGCAACTTTCCATTCTGTTCGTTCTCTGATGTCTGCCTCCGTCCTGTGGCTGCCTCTGTCGACCCGCGTGAGGACCACCCTGACGTCGCACCATGTTCACGGCAAACTGTTCTGGTGGGTTGGATTGGAGACTAACCTGCTTTGTTATCTCCTCTGCCTGGCGAACTTGTTCGATCACCTCCAGTAACGTTAGGTCCGCTTTGAGTTGAAACTTTCGAGACAGCTCTTTATCCTGAATGCCCACGACCAAGCGGTCTCTGATGTGCTCATCCCGTTTGTCTCCAAAGTCGCAGTGTTCCGCCAACTCGTACAAAACGCGTATGTATTGCTCCGCTGTTTCCCCGGGCTGCTGGCCGCGTTGATAGAAACATGCCCGCTCATGTATAACATTGCGGCGGGGAACAAAGTACTCGTCGAACTTCTGTAGTACCACATCATAGTTTTTCTTGTCGTCTTCACTAGCAAAGGTGAACGAGCTAAATATCTTTTCAGCTTCGCTTCCCATCGAATAAATGAGCGAACTCACTTGAATGTCGCCACCGTCCTTGTTCAACTTGGTCGCTAGCCTATACCGGGAAAATCTCTGTTTCCATTCGGGCCAGTCGCCCGGACGATCAAATTTAAACTCACTCGGAGGGTTAAACTTCGCCATTGTCACTAAAAAATGTATCCACGTCGACTGCAGGTCGCTTCTGACACTTCTGACACCATGTAATGTCTGTATATAGCCTACAAGACATAAGTAATGAGACGACACATGTGGCTTCGTGGCGTACGGGTTTTTACTGAACAACTGTATCAAGTAACGCGGTACATCCATAACAGCGCCTCCCAGAACACCTTGCGCTCAGGTCTCTTAAAGTGACAGAACCTTTTAATGTAAACCATTCATTACATGTTTGTTTGCAGAAACTCCACAGTCAGTGCTAACACATCTCTAGGTGTTAGTGTTAGCATTAGCTGCAATCTCTCTCACTTCACAATTGAGAGAGTCAGCTGCAGTGTACGTACAGTTATTTTGCAATATTCCAAATTTCATATGGTCTTGAAAGTGAGTCATATTGTCAGTCATATTGTGCTTGTTCATGACAGTATGTCATGCACAATATGATATAGCCCAGCCTTTATATTGTCACGAGATCAGATCACAATCTAATTTTGTTTTGTCATATCATCTAGCCCTTAAGTCTACACAGAAAGAATCAAACCCAGATCAGGGCTTTCTTGCTTCAAGACAAGAGTGCTTAGCCATCGTGCCGCCACAGGTTTCTTGTCACGTCCATATGCAATCCCTTTGATTTAGTATTCATTGGTTTCAGCTTCCTGCTAAATAACAAAAACATAACATAATAAATAACAAAACATAAACATAAAACATAAACATTTTGTGGACTTTTTCAAAAGATGCAATACATGTATTTTGTTTTAAATTGGTAATCACTATGGCAAAGGTCATAACTTCATCTATGTCCTACGATTAACTGCGACTTGTCCAGGGAAACCTGTCCCAAAGCCCTAACCATAACCAAATTATGGTTAATCCTAACCTACCATGATACATTTGCTATCATAAACACTGATGCAAAGTTAAAGTAGGCTCTGCCCTGGTCAAAATGCAGAACATTTAGGAAAGCCCACGATTTTTTACCTGTAATAGTTTATTGTGTGGACTGGAGTGCTAAACTAAACACTCCATGGTGCTAATTTAGTCTGAACCTTTTGATCCTCCTTTGCCAATATGGCATAAGCCTTTACCTATGATAGATTTTCCTTCATTCTGAACTCCAGTGGTATTTGGTAAACAATGTATGTTACGTAAGGCAGTCTGCAACACCTTTGAGCTGTGTCCTTTTTTGTGAGACAAGAGTTGAAGAGAGTTTTATTCTGCCGAGATCAATAAAATGGTAGATTGTTGTTCTTGAAGCCCCGTTAAAGTGTAGAAGCGTTTTCCTTCAAAAAGCCTATTTACAGCCACACCCACTCAGCATCCTTATGATAGCAATGCTCAATTAATTCCATCCTTTTTAACATAACTACTATCAAGTTGAATACAGCTGTTAAATATGGGCTATAAGCCAGATAATTCATAATGCAATTAAATGAAGGAAATAAACGGTTGCTCACTAAATTTAATGAACATGTCTTCAAAAGATTAGATGTTTTATATTCTAGTTATTCTTACTTTTAAAGGAGAAAACATAATCATAGCAATGGCATGGATCCCGCTTAGGCTATAAAGTTGTGTCACTATTGGCGATTACGAGTGGGGCAGTAGATTATTGCAACAGTACATTTCTGAGGTCATTGTTCTTTCATATAAATGATTTGTTTTCATTCGGGAACAACATGAGCTCACCCAGCAATAAAATGCAGTTTAATGCTCTTCGCACCACTGTACTGGAGGCTGGACTCTTTTTCACATTATTCAGTGTCTGGGTGTTTATCACTTGTAAACTAAACAGAAGACATGCTTTCTCCTGCCACTGAAGAAAACTGGCTGATTGCCCAAATGTTCACACTGTGTATCAACAACCCTGGTTTAAATGACAATGAGATGTGGGATATTAATGTGAAGCCTTTCTAAATTTCTCAGGAAGACGCAGGGATTCAAGTGTTGTCTTTGGATGAGTCAGAAATAAGGGCACCTGGTCTAAAAACTTTACCAAATAAAGAAAATCGCTGCACACTGAAGAAGATGGTTTGTAAATTATAGCAGGGAGAAGCAAAAAGGGAGATATGAAAATAGACCAGACTTTTCTAAGTAGTATAAATTCTATACTGAAGTTGTTGAGGCTAGCAGTGGGAGTCCATTAGTTCACCGAGCCTCTCTGTGAAGCACACACCTCTGAGCGTTGATATTGCTCCTTCTTGAAATTGAAATAAGTAGAAACATATTTTTCACAGGTAAATAAATGAGTTTGCTACCTACTGCTTTTCTGAATTTCATTCGGAACTAAAAATAACCATAACACCAGAGGCTACTCCAAAAATGTGTCCAGGTTTTGATGAAGGTGTAAAACGCTATTGTCCCTGCCATGTTTGTTTTCTTGTTCTGCGCTTCAGTTGTTTAAGAGCACAATAAATACTTAGTACCCAGTGAGATGACAGCAGTTGGAGGACATGTTCCCGAGATAGTAACTGTGGAGGTGCATTAATTCATTCAGCCTGTGACCTCTGTAATTGTATTTGATGATAAAACTATGTTAATTCAGACGTAATAGGTGTTTGTTATGTGGGCGCACACCTGTCTGTCTCCTGTCGCTGCTCGCAGCAGCAGTGGACTGGTCAGACAGAAGATGTTCACAAGGGACCTGGCCACCGCTTGTTTGTCTGTGGGTCAGTTTGACGTCACGCCTGGCAGAGGACAGAGCCACCATATTTGGCATTTTGTCTTGTCTCTTTTGTGTTCCAAAAAGATGTTAATAGAATTGTTTGGGGTAATATACATAATGGGTGCACAATTAATCGAAATCGAAATTTGAATGGACATAAAGCAGATTGCTTCCACAAACAACATAAAAAACGTGTCTAAAAGAGTCAAAAAAGTAACTAAAAGCAGCAGAAACGTGACCAACAGTGACAAATACACGACAAAAAGTGATAAGTAAGTTCAAGTTGCTTTTCTGGGTTGGGTCTGAGTTTGTCTTCATGGAGGTTTCCTTTGGCTTTTCCATCTGAAAACATGTAAGTCAATTTGACCCTCAAGGCAAAGGAGTCTATCTAATCAATGCCTTTTTTTTTTTTTGAACTTTCCTGATATTGAGATAAATTATTGAAACAAAACCCAGGTCAGTATAGTTGCTGTGGGCAATTTATCAAATTATTTATTGATAATACCGTTGAAAATTGTTTTAATCTTACAAATGGTATCGACATGGTATTTCTGCACTTTTGTCACTCATTTTACACAAATTTTGACATTTTAAAGCTCAACTAAATACTTTTGAATTGCCTAAATATTGTTATTGGAATTTTCCAAAAAGCCACTATGATATAAATTTATCATATCAACATAAAATACTGTGTTCCCTCACCCCAGTGTAATTCTGAGCGACACTTATGAGAACACATATCTGGCCAGATCAACACCTCTCTCTCCAATAGTCCTTTATACACAAGATTGATATTGACACATAACACTCCCATGAGGCTTTGCAGTAGTATAGTGCAGGCTGCGTCCTTCAGCCTGAGCAAGTGGAAACTTTATTGACACAATTTTTCACTTGTGGAGTTCTGCTTGGTTTATGAACATTAAAAATTAGTATATTTGTTGTAATACTTTGTTCTATATTTGTACTGCATTTCTTACATGAATTAATTATTGAATATGTGAATAGTCAATGTACTGCTTGTTGATTTTCCATTACGTATAAAAGAAAACATTTGGTGCTCTGGGAAATGCTGATCCCTCTTGTTATTGACAAAACAAGTATGTCTACAAGCACTTATACAATTGAAGAATACATCATATGGGATTATGCTAGAATAACTATTACAAGAGGAAATTAGCACGTGCAATTAATTTAATTTGGCAGCAGCTAACATGCAAAGAAATAATCAAATTACATCTGCACATTTATTGCTGAAGAATCACAAAATTCTGTAATTAGGCGTGAGCAATTTTGACAAAAATTATTTTTTTGCGTAACCTGATAACGATAACAATATTCAGACGACATCATGTCAATCCAACAGAAACGTGTGAAAACATTGTATTTAAACATATTTGTTTAGGTTTAATTATCAGACAAATGTGAAATGTCTGTAAAATGAATCACAAAAGAGCAGAAACATCAGTTTACACCCTTATTGGAAAGTTTCCAACATAGCTTTTTTCAAAGTTTGTTTCATATTTTACTAAATAAAATACTCTGCATATCTTCAGAACAAAATTCACAATATTATCTAAATTGTGATAGATTGCCACTTGTAATACATGTCAGGGTTTGAACAATGGAAGGAAGTTACCTACCTAAAGCTACCTGAACAGGGCCAATTTCATTCAAAAAGAAACTCAGATATGTTCAATGTAAATAACTTATTCAGTCTTATGACCTGCAATTGGCTACTTTTGACTCGGGCTTCAAAGCACATGTGTTAAAATGGTTTATTGAATCACACGAGGAGTCTATCCATCATGATCCAAATCTGCACTAACCATTTGGCACAAACTCTATTATGTTAAAGAACAGCCTGGATGGGAACATTTCATACATCTCATTTTAAATAAGATTGTAGATAAGTAATAGCCTCTTAATTTGCAATTTAAATTTAAAAGTGAAAGAGTGGACTAAATGCCCTCGCTTGCAGCCAGGCGTCACTGTGAATGTGCAGTTTTTGCCGCGGCAGACAGACAGAAGTGGGGCCATGCTCCTTAGTGGTGATAATCCGATAGTGGATGCACGGCAGCCCATTAATAGGAGATGTCTTTGTGATGTGCAAAGCTGTGATGCACATAGATACCATCCGGAGATAATGTCTGGAAGGTGACAGTGACCCATTTAATATTTTAGAGGTTTAGGTCAGTCACAACTCTCATCTGTTGTAGCAATTTTTATGATTCATAATTAAGTTCTAAACAACTATAAATAGATGCATGCTTCCTGTTACAAAACCAATAACAATATGAGCTAGTTTGCTTAATGGTTACTTTCTGTAATTGTAATTAATTATTAAGGTGTTCTAATTTTGATGGAAGGAAAAAAGAGACAGAGCCAATTATTAAAAAAAAAAACTCGAACAGTTTTTTTTCCTAACTACTGTCGTAGATGGTTTTGTGGCTTATTAGAGCTTTTACCATTGAACTCGACGATATTTGTGGTCAGGTCTGGACACCCTAACTACAATTGTGTGTAAGGATGCAGCGATATGATACTGTACGATACGATGCCAATACAGGAAAAATGCTGCATGGATATCAGCTCCAGAATATCAGTTCAGCTGATATCCTGGATGGGTCTATAAATTGATGTAATGCCCTTGTTGGTTTAAAACATCTTATCATTTTTGAGCTTTTATTTATACAAAGCTTTTCTGTTGTTGGTTGAAGGATAAATGACAGTTACACAGCCCATTTGGATTAGTTTTGTCATACAATATTTTTGTTTTAAGAAGATAAATGCTATTTTAGTCTCTACAGCGGGATTAGTTGATATCGAAATCTGTATTAGATCTGAAAAAGCTGTAAAAAACTGCATCCCTATTGTGTGGCAAAAGGTCTTAGTACGTCTCGTTGAGATTTTTTTGTGAGGTATTTTTTTGCACGTTGTCCCTCTATGTTAGATTTAAAAAATCAGGGAAGAAAACAGGGATATAAAAATCACCAAAACATTGTGTATTGTATCGTCAAAAGTTTCATAATAAAATTGTGAGCTGTACCAATATATTGAATTACATTAAAGCTCCTTTGCTTACACATATTGATTTGTTGCAGCAACAGCTTAAAAAAAACAAACAAAAACAGTGGAAATTTAGTGGAAACATAGAAGATCCTTTTCCGTGCAGACAACATGAGGAAATAACAGCTGATAAGCTCTTTTATATCTTAAGTCTTTCTAATATGACAGTAATTATTTATATCAAAGGCTTGTCGAGGCATTTTAAAAGAAAAAAGTATGATTTTAATAATTGTGCTCTTCACTCAATCTTATTAAATATTATATTGTTATAACATACCAAGAGATTTACATATTGTTACAGTATTAGAAGAAATGCATATTTGATATATCTGCTGTTTTCTATATTTTTTCTTCAATCTCTCGTGTCTGTCGTCTCTGTGTGGCTTTCATCTTTAGCAGGGACATGTTTCTTGTTGAAATTAGGACTGTGGTTTTTCTCATTTCCTCCTCTTTATCTGTGCTGTAAAGAAAAACATTATTGGATCTCTCTATCTTGACATGTTAAATATCACAGTGCTTTTGGGGCCGTGGGTCCAGTTTTCTGCAGCAGCTTGCACTCTCCTCCTGTTCGTGTCCTCCATGTGGCAGCAGCAGTTGCTCTCACAGCCTTCCCAGGGAGCTCTTTTGGGTGTCGTTAATTGTGCAAGTTCATTGGATATTAAATAGTGCTGCTGATTACAAATTGAAGAGATTCAGCACTGGTAGTGGCAACCCCGGACCATCTGTGTGAGAGCTGGGCCTGCCGGTGTAGTTAAATCAAAAGCAAGTGGAGAAATGTCATGATGTTGTATTGAACTGATAAAAAGTACATTAAATAAATGTGATGAATGCAGCTGCTATGGTCTGTGGGGCTTTCTCATTAGCAGCAAATCCCACTCTAATATAGCCTTGTTCAATTCCTCTCAATGGGTTGTTTAATGAGTTGTGTAAAGCTTCCCCATAGGGCTGCACAGATTATCGAAATCGAATCGAAATCACAAATTGAATGGACGCAAGTAGCAAATCGCAAAGGCTGTAGTTTATGAAGTGCAATAATTTCCTCCTCAAACAGCAAAACATCCTGTTTTATTCATAAACCTCTGTAGTTTCGATTTGTTAAAATATGTGCTGAAACAAGTGATAAAAATGCAACAAAAGCAACAAAAATGTGATTAAAAGCATCAAAACACAACTAAAGTTGACAAAACTGCAACCAAATGCAACAAAAATGTAACTATAAGTGACTTAAATGTGTCCTAAAGTGCTAAAAACGCGGCTTAAAGTGACAAAACGTGACTAAAATTGACAAAAATGCATCTGACTGCTGTTATGCGCGTATCCCCTTATAAACTTTATGAAATAACTAGTCGACTAATAAAGCATTTGGCCAATAAGACACATTTGACAAATCAACTGACTAAACGGCTACGTGGCAGAGCAGATACTTGGAGGACAAATGAGACGTCAACTCAGACTGCTGAGTTTTTGTGGTTGTATTCTCCCTCATAATGTGTGGTGGGGAACTCTATTAGAAACAGTTTAGAAACAGAAAAAGTTGCAATGTTCAACTCCAACCCAATTCTTCTACTACTTCTACTTCTACTTCTTCTTCTTCTTCTTCTTCTACTACTTCTACTTCTTCTACTTCTACTTCTACTTCTACTTCTTCATGAAAATGCCAAAAAAGGTCAGTTGTAAACAAACTGCTCACATAAGGTCAGTCATTACTTAATTACTTTGAGACTTTAGAACTTTATGACTCCAGGTAAATGCATTTCTTCCTGACTGACAATCCTTTTTTTAGTTCAGAAAAAATCACTGGATCTACTGCTGCGAGATAGGCCCACTTCATAGATACAGTTGCATCTGAGGGAAAGCCCACTTTTGGACCTCTGTGGGGTAAATCCATGCATGCATCCATACTGTCAAAATCCTAACTAATGGTGTGTTCCAGGCAACTGGTAAATGGGATATTTCCCACCTCTGACTTAAAAAAAATCCCTTGGAATGCTGCTCAAACTGGTAAATCTTACTTAACTGGCAGATGGTCGAGCGACTTCCACTTTACATACGAGATCAGTGATGTATTAGAGCGATCACCACAAACAGTGGCCCTGAGTGATTAACCACCACATAACGGTGTAAATTGTTATACGATAAATCCGAAATGAATCGGTTATTTATGGTTAGCATTAGCCAAATAGTTTACTTACGAGTTAATTGAGCTGGAACGCGGAGCTTGTATTTTTCCATCTATCTTCTTCCGCTTATCTGGGGCCGGGTCGCGGGGACAGCAGTCTAAGCATGAATGAATGAATTATGAAGTTCAATATTATTAAAATACTGACCACTGTGACCAGTGATAGACAGAAGTCAATAAACGTGTGTCTTCTTGACAATGACTAAAATAAAATAAAAAGTACTCAGATATAGTTCTATATTTGGTCTTGTGCGCACGTCTCATGTGCATCGGGTCACACGCTCGCTTTGTTTATCCAGCTGTTCTTCAGATCAGATAGCATTTTACATCAGTTGCACGTTTATAGCACGTTATTCTTTTGCAGTGAGCCTTAATGCTTTCTGGACCATTTTATACCACAGATTTGGACACTTTTTTACACTTTATTTGGGCTGTGACGGATGACTGTCCTGAAGATGCTGGATCATGTTAGCAAAGCCATTGGTTTTTACAACACCCCCGTCATCTTTAGAATACCCAAAATGATCCCACACAGCAGACTTTATTTGTTTTTTGGGAGGAGTGCTGCCGTTCCTTTTGCCATTTTTCAGATGAAGTGAGTTTGCCACTCTGGTTGCGTTCACCGCTGCGCACACAGCCACACAAGTCCGAGTCATATTGTACTTTGCGCTGTACATTTCAGCGATATACCGTGGCTTCTAAAACTCCCACGAATAACTTACCATTGCACAATTAATCACAATTATTTTTAAAAAACGGTTAATCTTGACAACCCTCGCTGTAGCCCTATCATCCCAGTCATGTGGTCAAATCTGTAATAAATCATACACAACTGTGCTTGACTACTGCTTTGTCATTTTACTGCATTTTAATTTTATTGTTCATAGCCACCAGTGAAACGCTGCTTTGATGAAGAGTTTTTTGTTGACTCGTGATGGTTCTACAAAAACAATAATCTTCAATTGGAGCCAACTGCCCTGACACATTCACAGCAATTTCTGCAGCACACAGAGACAATCGCCTCTGATATAACAGTGTGAACAGTCCCCTCGGGGAATACAGAAGGGTTAATAAAACACATGAAGTATCCAGAAACCGTTGGTCTGTAGCATCTTATATCTGCTTTACTTAATTAGAATTTTATTTTCACAGTGAAACAATATGATGGTGAATATCTTTTAATCAGTATCTGTGTTCTCTTTTGCCTTTTCTTATTTTAAATTGCCTTCTTTATGTTGTCACAACTGTACACATTTTAAGACTTATCTCTTCTTGCACACTTCTGCAGGCACTGTTCAAGGTTAGACTACATCTCTGTTATCTAAAGAAGAGGTTTCACACCCCACTGTAGAAAGATGAATGGTTTTAATTATACGACTCCCAGAAGTGCCTGGCAGACATTTCATAATGCTGTCTTATCCTCATCTATCACCTATATTCAAGTAAAGATAGAGACTGTAAATTATTGGACTTATTTTGGATTATTGAACCAGTACATCCTATATTATGCTGCTAAATAGACTTTAAAAATTGTCTGTGTTATTAAGTCTCAGAGGACTCAGATGTTTCAGTCACACACATGTAGATGTATATATATATACTGTCCTTGTTTTAAATAAATAAATAATAAATATGCCAAATTAGAATATTGAATATATTGTCTATAATTAAAACTATAAAAAATTATTTCATAAAGAGACAGGAATGTCTGTGATATGTCGGCCCTTTTGCAGACACTTTTACATTTCACACATATATATTTTACATATATACAATTTGGTGCTAATATATATTTGACTTTTTACTGTGTTTGAAATATTTTCCTTTTTTTTATATTTTTTTTACTAGAGATGCATTATGGTATCGAATATTGGTGCCAATATGGAAAAATTTACAAAATTGTGTATCAGCTCCTGGTCTGTCTATAAATGGATGTAGAGGACTATTTACTGGCCCTTGTTGGTCCAGAACATCTCATGATGTTTGAGTTTTTACTCACAAAATTGTTCTGCTTTTAATCGAAAGATAAAAAACAGTTACACAACCAGTTTTGATTGGTTTTGTCATACATTATTCTGGTTTTAAGAAAATAAATGCTATTTTTAGTCTCTGCAGAAGTATTGGTTGATATTGGGTATCGGCAGATGCTTAAAGTCTAAGTATCAAAATTGGTGTCGGATCTGAATAAGATGGATTGGTGCATCCCTTGCCCATAATACAAAACAATATCAAGATATTAACTATGATCAATATTGCCCACCTCTAATCCATAACAAAACACATCCAGTTTACAGTAAGAAGCTCTGTAAATATCATGGATTAGTTTGTTTTGTAAGCCGTCCTAGAGTCTGAGTCAAGATTTTGCAGTATTTTATGAATTGTTTTCCAGATCATGAGGTTGGTCCAAGGTCAGGAGAGTCTTAACTGGAAGATATTAGAGCTATATTTTATGCATGTTTTTATTCTTCTTTTTATCAACTGTTTAGTTTGTTTAAAATACAAATAAGTCCATGTTACCTTAAGCTAATGCACAAGTGACACAGAAGCCAGTTGAGTAATAAGATAAAATAAACAATGATGGGGTTTGTTCCAGGTGAAATCTGCTGACTCAAATGGAAAGACTGTATTCCTTCAGTGAACATGATATAATAATAACACATGAGTCATAACAAACAGGAGAGAGAAATGAGGACTTCATCTAAATTCACTGTGCAATTTGATAAGAAATTCAACATGAGTAAAACTGGTGACCTTTTATCTCTAATGTAAAGATATATTAAATAGAAAGCACAAACTGCAGACTGGTTGAATAGAAGGTAATAAGATAAAGTTTGAATCCCACACCTTTTGTTGAACTTGATCTATTTTTAAGTTAATGCTGGTTGACAAAGACCTTATAAAACTCGTGGGCCCAGAGCAGCTGACGGAGAACTGACAGATGTAGTCCAATAAGTCTGTAGAAAGTGAGTGTAATTGTGTTTCAGAGCAGAAAGGTGGTAATCTGCTTAAGGCATTATACCGCACTAGGGACCTCCTCTTGCTTTCTCAGATAAATGTGGTTTCTTGACAAACTTGAGAGCCCAGCTGAAATTGTTCAATTTACCAAACAGCTGTTAGATATAACGGCAGCTTTGTGTCTTTAATTGATATCTTAAAATACCTTGACTAAGGACTCTTACAAAACTCTTATGTTTATCTTTATAGCAAAATCTTTTCACAGCATGCTCTACGTATCTGACGTAAGGAACACTGGCACACCAGTGTAGCTGAATTGTGTAGCAGATTAATCAGTTGATGGTGTTTCAGTCGATCTATTTTTTGTTAGGGTTAGGGTTATTTGTCAACTAATAATTATTATTGGGATTATACGGTTTTATAAGGACCCATAGAATGAACCACAGGGAGAGGCTTGAAGTGAGTTGTAGCTGGAGTTTTGGGAGAGACTGGACAGTTAAATCTCTTTTTCAGATCAGTAAACAGATGCTGTTTACTTGTACTTCTCTGTATACACAATTTTTGTAAAGACCAAAGAGACCAAAAAAAACTGTCTACCAAAAAACAGATGGGAATGTCAAGATTATTAGGTTGATCATGGGGATTATTCGGATCACAATATAATCGTAAAAAAAATAAATAATTGCAGCATGATTAGAAGCAGCATTTTGTTTTAATATTTTAAAAACTGATTTTTCTGGCTCAAAGGTTTTGTTAGACGGGACAGTTGTAGTGTGAAATGGGGAACGAGAGAGTTGACAATGACAATTTATAGTCCAAGAATACTACCAAATATAAACAGCTGTTTATCTGGCTGTTTCTGTTACATTAACTTTATTTTGTCTTTCAGAAAGTTTGGTTTTGTAAAGCTGGTCGTAAACTTCAGAAATGTTAATGTATTAGACAATGGCAATGAAAGAAAATTAAAGATTTCACTGTTGGTCTAATAATTGTTCAATCGTAGGTCTCAGTAATTGTTAATACTTGTTCAGTCGTGTTATTTCTTGCATTAATAGTAACACTCAAATTAGACTTTCCTACTACAGCCCTACTTAAAGCTCTCTGCCTCAGAAGTTGCAAAAGCGGACACATTCTTAACCTATGATTATGAATCAAGTGTTTTGATCCACACGACCTGTGCAGTTGCAACGGGGCCAAATAGCTGTGCTCCAAATGCAGGCCCAGAATGTCATCTGTTATCTTCCGCCTGAAAGTCAACACTTTTCCTTGTCCTTGTGGCCAATAGCATCGCCCTTACACACATCGATTTGTGTGTGCCATGATGCAGCGGACACATGCCGGTGACAGATAGAGGGGTAGTAACCTGTGATTGTTTTGGAGCTGTTGTGGTAATGAGTGCTGTTGGAGCTGCATTTCGAGCCACTGCCAGCTACAGTGTAAATGCTGCTGGAAGTGGGTAATAGACAGAAAGAGATGAAAGACAGGAGATGTATCACAACTATCTGCACATTGTCTTGGGGGCTTTTTAGATTGATAACGTTTTTTGAACCAATTTGTGTGAAGTGTCACGCTGCATCTGCCATAACTCGGTAAATTCATTAGGAAGAAGATGTTTGTTTTTGATTTTCACTGCACAGAGATAGCACAGTTTTTAAAATGTATATTATTAAACCTTTTACATTGTCAACAAGCTGCAAAAAAGGTTGAGAAGACATAAAAAAGGCCCCAACTTGCAGTA
Organism: Rhinogobius similis; assembly: GCA_019453435.1. Classification (NCBI taxonomy): domain Eukaryota; kingdom Metazoa; phylum Chordata; class Actinopteri; order Gobiiformes; family Gobiidae; genus Rhinogobius; species Rhinogobius similis. The sequence goes on along the minus strand of CM033625.1, from coordinate 18,202,603 downwards.
TAATTTTCCAAAACACGACATTTACAAGCACGTTTCAGAACACTGCAAACATAAATGTTATTCTCCATTATTGTTATGATAAAAATCCCCCCAAAAATATTAGCATTTTCATTTTTGTCTCTATTGCCCACCACTACTGTTAAGGCTAAGACTTTTTTTTTTAGAAGCACTTTTTGGAACCCACTGAGGACAAAAAATCATGTAAGTGGGGCAATCTCCCGCACGACTCCAGCCTTCTTTAAAAGCTTTATAGTTTGCCTCACCAGACCGGACCGCTCAGGACCTCTCATGGAGTGAGCTGTTTGACAGCAATTTGGGATATCAAGTGGTTTGGTGGGGTTGAGTGTTTTTATTTGTCAAAGCATTGGCCTGATACAGGGCTGGTGTCACCACAGGGGCACCAGACCGCCTCAGGAAGCCCTAAAATCCTCAATCAAGCAGAGCCAGACTGAGATGAAAATGTGTGTGAGAGTGGGAGGTTTCTCAGCTGCTCACTGATTCCCTGTCCAGTTTTAGTTTCTCCGATGGTATTTTTATACACTTATTTACAACAACTTTACCAGTGATATTTCAGCAAAATTGTAGTTGTTGTTTGGATTGTCAGTTTGCATGGTAATAGCAAGAGGTGGATTGCAAGTTTGTCAATGTGTGGTATGTTCTTAACTTAATATTTCAATAGATTTGATAACTGTGATATTGTAATATTGATATTACATCTAATATTATTCTTTGAGTTGTTTTTGTATATTTAAGCCTGTCACAATAATTACTCTCTCGACTTATTGTTCAATATATGATAGAAAAAACAATATATTTTGAGCCTCAATATTTATCATGTGTACATTTTCTTTGAGGGCTGCCCTTTGTCACCGGTTCTGTTCATAATTTTTACGGACAGAATTACTAGCCGCAGTCCGGGCCCAGAGGGCGTCCGGTTTGGGAACCAGAGGATCTCATCTCTGCTGTTTGCAGATGATGTCATCCTGATGGCTTCTTCAAACCAGGACCTGCAGCATGCATGTCCTGGTTCTCGATGCCAAGGTTCTCGACCGGAGAAGGGTGGCTTGCCCTCTCCGGGTGGGTGGAGAATCCTTGCCTCAAGTGGAGGAGTTCAAGTATCTCGGGGTCTTGTTCACAAGTGAGGGAAGGATGGAGCGTGAGATTGACAGGTGGATCGGTGCAGCGTCTGCAGTGATGCAGGCGCTGTATTGGACTGTTATGGTAAAGAAATAGCGTTGATAGACGAAGCTCTCGATTTACCGGTCAATCTACGTTCCTACCCTCACCTATGGTCATGAGCTCTGGGTAATGACCGAAAGGACAAGATCACGGATACAAGCGGTTGAAATGAGCTTCTTCCGCCGGGTGGCTGGGCGCTCGCTTAGAAATAGGGTGAGGAGCTCAGTCACACGGGAGGAGCTCGGAGTAGAGCCGCTGCTCCTCCACATCGAGTTGAGGTGGCTTGGGCATCTGTTCCGGATGTTCTGGACGCCTCCCTCGGGAGGTGTTCTGGGCATGTCCCACCGGGAGGCGGCTCCGGGGTAGACCCTGGAGCTGGAGGAAGTGTCTGGGGTGTGGGAAGTCTGGGAGTCCCTGCTTACACTGCTGCCCCTGTGACCCGGCCCCGGATAAGCAGAAGAAGACATTTTCTTTGCTATTGTGGGCAGGTATTAGTTTTTTTTTTACTGTAATACAATAATATTTGAGCTGTATAGGGTCAAATAAGTAATGTTTATGACACTTTATAGATATCAACTAAGCTCAAATGTTTCATTCTACTATCTTTTGCAATTCATGTTTGTTTTTTGTTTTTATTTTTTTAATTTATGTTTAGAAAAAGAAATAATCCTGCTTTAAGGTTATTGTGTCAGTGGCATGAAGTAGTTTCAATATTACTGTTAATCGTGATAATTTTCTGTAGCATGATATCGTACATCAAAATATGTTAGCGTGACAGGCGTGTGTATTATATAATGTACAAGATGAAAGTAATGTCTTGATGTAATGTGATTTTGGAAAACGTTAAAATGAACTGAGGATTAATTACTTCATGGCACAAACCAGTATAAAGGTAATGCTGACCCTCTTAAAGGATTTGTGGAAGTGGTGAACTGATCCTCAGCTCAGCCACTGTTGCTCCTCTGCTTTTGCAGTGCAGTGTTGACAGGTTTGTAGCTACTTAGCTGTGGAAACTTAAATCAGCAAAACACTGTGAGTACAGTATATCTGACAGCAAGAAGACTAAGTTGTCTCCACATTTGCTTTTATGCCAGATGCAAAAAACACTACCATAGATATTGCTCTCATGATGTATCAAAGTACCATCTCTGACACTGAAATAGTAAAAACAAATAAAAAAAAACTTCTGTTATGACAATGATTCTGTCTATGCTCTGGTTTTCGTATACCAAAACTTTTACAGTTCTGTTTGGTGGTGAATATTGATAATAAATGAGAATTACTCTAAATCCCCTTCAGACATAATCTTGTTTCAAAGGTTATGAAAATACTGGCTTTCCTCCAAAACACTTGAGTTCTTTGCCTTCACTAAAAAAGGCCCTGCTCTGAGAGTCGAGACAACATCCATTTGCAATTGTGGCTACAAAAAAAAACCACCTGAAAAATATTGACTGAATACACATATTTTGATTGACACTGAATTTATTATTCTCTTTTCCAGGCGGTCGAAAGCACAGCGGTCCACATTGGTGTCTGCAGAATATTGCTCAAGAGTCTGTGGACAGCTCTGATGAGGAGTTTTTCGACGCTAGAGGTAAGTCTAGACATGTGTTGCCATAGTATTTTCAGTATATTTCAAATTACTTCTTATGCCACTGCAATAGTTATATGGAAAGGGTTGTGTCTGGAACGGCATCTAGCATAAAACTTATGCCAAATGAATATAGCCGTATGACTTTTAGAGCGTACAGCAGGATTGAGGGTGTCACCTTCATCATGGTCTGTTTAAAAAAAATCCCTTCTGGAAGTTTAGCCAGCCAATATTTCGCTCCCTTAGATAGCTTATGCAGTATTTTCCCAGCCATTTTGCAGATACTGAGCAAATAACTTTTTTTAACTGAACTCATCACACTATGGACACATAGCTCCTTCTGTCGCCTGTCGTCAAGTTCAAACAGAGCTGTCTAAAAGAAAGAGGAATGCAACTTCTTTTCACATGGAGAGAGAGGCTTTTTGGAAATTGAAATATGTATTTTGTATTATGTGGACAGGCATATGTGTGGTTGCTGCCACCGCTGCATCTTGGGTTTGAATCCAGCCCTTGACATTTGCTGACTGCTGAGACCCCTCTCTGTCTCCTTTTCACGCTACAACTCTCCTGTCAAATAAAGCCTTCAGGCCAGAAAAATCTTTAAAAAATAAGAAGACAGACAGGTATAATGCAGTTTATTGCGGGATAATTAGTGGCGGTATTACAATATAAAAAAAAATTATTTCACCCAACTCCGCTTGCTGTGGTTGAATTGAAAGAAAATAACATGACGCTTGACTAGATTTTTAGTCCATTCTGTTCCTTCCGGCGTTACCTTTTAAAGCACTGCAGTAACAGAGCCAGAAAGATATTGAAATGTATCATGTATCACTCTAAAATATGTACCAGTTCACTGTCCATTTATTGGCCAGAGATTTTCCCAATTTTTACTCTGTCAGAGTGTTCAGAAATAGCCCCTCTTGAGAACAGTTTTCAGTGCCGGCCCATTCACAGCCGCCGAGAGAGTTCATATGGACATAAGTGGAATACTTATCCCACCAATTATCCATTCCAAGTGCTTGTTCTCCAGAGGCAAATGTGGATGTACCAATCTGTGCCGCTGTATGTTGTTATGTCACAGTGCATAACAATCAGTGGACTCAACATACACTAAATGTGGCTGTTCAAGTCACCAACTCACTTCATACATGCATTGCATACACTAAATCACCCCAATGAAAAAACCTGTCCCTGAATCACCAGCTAAGAATTACTGGGGAATAGACAACATGTGCTGAATGTAAAAAAAAATTCTATAACATTTGTGTGTGAGGTATTTCCAATCTGTTAGATGGAGCAGATGTCTTTTAATTACAGAGCACCAGCCGAGTTTACTGCTTGAAAATGTGGGAGTGATCTGGTATTTGTCACGTCCGCATGGCTGCAGAATGGACTCTGCTTAGAGACTATTGGCACCTAATCTCATCAGTGCAGGAGCAGCGGGATTTCACCCTGATCTGATAAATCTGTGATGGATGTCTAACAATAACCTGCACTCACACGGCTCACACTGAGAAACACTATGTACTCTGCTTTGAGTAGACATCTAATGTATGAGATGCCCTGGCACAACTTTTAGAAAGGGTGGATTTGAGGTTAGACTCTTTGTTGGTCATAACTGTATGACCAAGAGAGAATTTAAGACATTTCACTTTTGTCCATGTGAATGAAAAACATCTAGTGGTTCAAATGAAAAAACTGTTGTCAAGATAGTGAGAGAGAAGGTACTTTGCTCTGTATACAAATGTAATATGCTTGGTATTTTTATGTTGGCAGTATAAGAGTTGTCTTTCCAACGATATACTCTGTATTTTTGTATATTGTTATGTCTCCCCCATGTAATGTGTTTGTCATGTCCAGGGTATGAATCAAGGATCAATATTGCTATCTTAAACCACATCACCAGTTGGATAGTTGTCAGTTCATTGTAGCCTACTGCAACAAAAACAAGCCCTCTTTAAATGTTCCTATACAGCGCAATATAAAAATAAGATGGTCATGTTCGGCTGATAGGGACCAACAACTTTCAAAAAGGTTGGATTTTGTGGCTATTTTTCCTATTTTCAAATGAATATTTTTTTTCAGTTCAAAATCCTTCAGGTGTTTTAAAAGCGCTTTTTCATCTTCAGCGTCAGCTCCTTCTCCAATCCTGCCTGCTCTCATCGCGTGGTAGAAGAGCACTACTGCGCATCGTCAGGGGCCACACGACCTCTGGACAAACTACCGCTTAATTCTAAACTCAAACTGGTGGCCATGTTTAAACCCTGGGGCCTGGTATGAATACATTGCGTCTTACTATAGCTGCCACTATGCACCAGGGACATATGGTTGTTTGCTTGGTTGTTCTACACTGTTCTTTAGCTGTTTGCTTTGTTCCCAAGGGATTTGTTCACTATCAGGAAACATATTTTTTCTTTCTGAAAGGTGGCTGCTTTGGACTATGATTTTCTTCAAATATGTATACAACCACACAACACTTGGTTAGAACTCTATTTAAGGGAACCCAAGCAGCTTCAAAAGGTCTCCACCATTGCAGCTGCAGTCCCTCATAGGCTAACAGTAGTAGTAATAGTATAATAATAATAACGATAATAATAATAGCAACAATGCTAACAGACGTTGACATCTTATTGAATTTAGGGTTAAGTCGAGACATGGCAGGTGAATAGGAAAAAATTTTAAATTTAGAGATGTGACAATTTCAAATGTCTTCTGTAGGTCACTGACATAAAAGTGTAATTTTTTATATAAAAATCTGTTTTATGTGTAAAAATGTACAAAATTGCAAATATTTTTGGGACATACAAATCATAAAAATAACATTACCAGATTTCAGTGTCTTTATTTCACCATCCAGACATGACTAGAAGCAGGCAAACCCCACACAGAAAGGCCTGGGCCAGAACCAGGAATTTATGAATTAATATTCTGTATTTTGTGCTAGTTTGATAACGATTAACAGGCACAGCAGATATTTCTTAAGTATTGGCATTCAAAACATTTGAATGGCGTCCAGTCCTTCACACCTCTTGTACTCTCATAGTGAAAATAACCCCAATCAGATTCACGAGGTTTGCACCACCACAGCTGCAATGCTTCAGACAGAGAAGACAAATGATACAAGAGTCACAATAGATGATTAGAATGGAGCTGTCAGATTGCAGACCCTCCTCTCAATACTGGTGGGAGTTTTATTTATGTCATGTTTTGATAAATGTTGTCATAAAATGTGCGTTACACTGAGGACCACACACGCAGCCTCTAAATATAGCAGGTCTGTCTAAAATCTACTCTGAAATTACATAAATTTGGTGTTGGGTTTGTGTCATTATGCAAACATTTATGCATTTGAAAGCTTTTGCATTCGAGGAACAACATGACATGTGTCTCTGAAATGTTGTAGTTGAGAAAGATGCAATCCAGTGTGATGAACAAGTGACTAACGGCACATACTGTAATTATCTAGACTTTAATAAAGCATAATATGATTAAGCTTAATTAGCAGTGGCACTCTATGGACACACATTCTGGTATTGGTTATCAGCGCAACCAGGGAAATGTACTTTATTGGATGTTGCTTCCAGGATATCGGTTCAGGGTTTGGCCATTTAGAGTAATATAAAGACAATGTCATATAATGTTTCATCTTTAATTCATACTGGGCTGTTTCTCAGTTGTTTGAAGAATAAGAAATGTCTTCAGTCTCTGCCCTGATATCGATTGGAAAGGCAGATACTTGTGCATATGGTGGAATAATACCTGTGGTAAATATAAATGATACATTTACACCAATAAAGTGGCAGTTTGTGAAGAAAAGTTGAAAATATGTTGAACATTTCAGTAAGTTGAACAGAGTTCAAAACACATTGATGACGCCACACTGCGGAGACTCAGAACACATTTTTTCGACTCTTCATGCAGTAATTCAACAAAATTGATTTTTTTTTCATATATTTTTATTCATCACATAATTCACATTTCTGTGACAATGGAGGACATTTGGCCCAGTAATACATGGTTGCTTGGTAACAGTTATGTCATGATTTTCAACCAGGAAGTAAAACTATAAACCTAAAAAATGGTCAGACAATGCATTTTTTCAACATTTTAGCAAAATCGTTAAATGTATTATCTTAACTGTGTAAAATAACGTAAAATTAGTTGGCCAACCTGTCCTACGCGCTTTGAAGCCAAAAATGTTGACATCTTAAATATACATTTTGTTCTGTTGATATCAAATGTGCCGTTTGAATCCAGCTGATTGCTTTAGCATTATTTAACTACGGAGCAATTGCCTTGTGTTAAGTATTTCTGGGGCGATAATAACTCCTCATTATAGTTTGTCCATCAGTTAAATATTGAGTCCAACTATTTTACCTTTGCACGTTATTGATTTCTGGTTCTGTAAGTGCTTTTAATGTTGCTGACTTGGGTTTCTCTAAGAGCCCACTGCACACTTCTATAGCTGAAATTGATGGGTTGTGAGGCTCCTAAATTCAAGCAACTTCTAGACGCTTTTCTGTCTGTTCTGTTTTGATTTATTTTTCCTTTTCACAATTAGACAAATAGTGCAGATTTTTCACTATTCAAAAAGTTGTCGGGACATGTCACACAAACTGAAATAATACATCCAAGTGTCAATATTATAATGCAAATCCATATTATTTCCATATAATCCAAAAGCATATTATTCTCCAGAAAGTAAGGCAACTGAAGTTCCAGTGAAATTGCTGTTCTTGGAGCTCCTTGTCATGATTTTGAAGTTCTTGCAGTAGAGGTTTCCCGCTGCTCAGAGCCTAAGGAAGAAGAGACAGCTGCATGAGGCAAACACAAAACGCTCAGCAAGTGGATTCAGGACAGAATTACATGAAGGTGAACTCAATTGAAGTTGTGAGGATAAAGCACTTGGAAGTAATTGCATCTCTTTTTTAGACATTCACACTATTCAGAAACGAAAGACTTTTTAAAGAGAACCTGCTTGAATATTCCAGTCAGTCAAGGCAGAAAGTTGGATACTTTCACTAACAAGATGTAGGTCATACTAGGTCAGAATTTGAAATAGTTTTGAAATTGCTTCTAAACATTCTGGTATTTTAATACTATTGAGCTCAAGGTCAGGTCAGAACTCTATTGTAGAATTTACTGTTTAACTGTCAAAATGCAGATGTGTTATGGTTAATATCTCTGTCAGGGCCTATCCACATATTGTTGGAATGCATAAATGAACTAAAGTGAGAGACACAATTTCACAATAGCTTCACATAGTGCCATTATTCACCCCAAAGACAAGAACTCAACCTATACTCACATATTCATTTTTAACTTCCATTAGATCAGCTGCCAGACTCACTGACAAAACAATGGGTTGTATGAAAAAAGAATACCTCTTTAGTTGGTTAACAAAAAACAGAAAGGTACAGGACCTAGGTCACAATATAATCTAATAAAAAACAATTATTGTGATTATTTTAGAAGCTAAATTAAGTCATTTCAATTTAGTCTGACTCCAAAATGTGTACCTAAGTGCTTTTTATCGCTGTTTATCACAATAACTTTACTTTTGCATTCAGAAAGTGTGATTTCCTAAAGTTGGTCCATACTATTGGAACAACTAATGTATTAGAATGAATCTTCAATAATCGTTATGTCGTGATGCTTCTTCACACAATAATCGTAACAATGTAATGAGACACAAAGCCCTAACCGCAGTATAACATCAACTCTACACACAATTACATTTTATGTAACTAGCTCGTCTACCACTACCCTGACGGTTGTATCTCATATCATATTGTGTTAGAGCCTGTTCTGGGTCCAGGTGGAAATCTTTTGGCCGGATGACTCAATGTTTCAGTTTTTGGTCGATGGACTTATCTAAGTTGAGCACAGCTGTTCCTAAGCCAAACATCCCAGAAACACACGCTGTCACTTTGTCAAAGGGCCCAGAGGTGCTGCTGGTGCTGTCGTGATGGTAACAGGTGCCAGAGCACGGAGTGGAAAAGGGGATACTGAGGAGGGCTTGTAGAGCACCTAAGTTACCCTAAAATAAGACGCAACGGCAAGTTTAACTTTTTATATCCAGTGTAGTATGCCTACAAACACATTCCTACAGGTTACTAGCATTCTCGTCTTCATTATTCTGTTGATGCGTGATAGCTCTTGTCTTGTCTCTTGTTTGTGATTTATTTTTTACATTATAGTATTTGTACTATAGACAAATCCTTCTGCCTTCAAAGTAATTGTGCTGTTATTTCTATTTGAGAGAGATAGCTGATTTTTATGTTGTAGTTAAATGCAAGCAGGTGAATAAGGCCTTGAATTGATGAGGCATTATGGCACTCTTCGCATCAATACTGACAGAGTACACAATTGACCCAGAGTGGTCACGTATGTACACACAGGAATGAAAGGTGGTAATGCAAGTTGTGTGTTTTCTTCTGACAAACAATTGACTTTGCAAGCTTAGTTTTCTCCAAACACATTCCATACACTATATGATGCATTATAAAACAGGGAGAATTGTGTACCATTTCCATTTTAATCTCTTTATATCTTAAAGACGAATATTCCACTAAACTGACATTTTAAGTTGCAAGAGTTGCTTTCCTCATCAAAGACATAACTCCCGTAGTTGTGTTTCATGTAATTTGCATATCTGTACAGCACTTTGATCAACTGTTTTATTAAAGTTCTCTGTAAATTAAGTTGGATTGGCTTGTGCATATTTCAATAGTTCAGCATATTTATCAGTCTATCAGCTGCTTAAGAGCTCATAATTCTACCTCTTAACGCCATCTGATTGCTCTATTAAGCTTCCCCGTGTTTTTAAAGTCCACATTTCAAAAGACAAATCATTTCAGAACTCAAACTGCCTACTACACGTCATGTAAGATCAACCTGGGTTAGGGTTAGGGGTATTTAGCAAATTATGCTATAGCCTGGGACAAGGTGTCTTTCATTTTTTGGTCAGTGTTTATTGTGCACTGTCCCAGTATAAATAAAAATATACCATACCATACCATACCGTACCATTGTGCTATTGTTTTTTAGCTTGCTCACAGTGCTTCAGTTCTCAGTGCACCAGCAATAAAAACAATTACAGTATGTACTTTTCATACATACAGTATATAGAATTTAGTTAGTTAGAGTAAGTTAGAAAAAAAAAAAAAACATGTTTCAGGTGCACACATTAGTTAAAAAGCCTCAATTGTGCATCAAAGTACATTGTATTTAACAGTGAATACTGTGAAGAAGAAGATAATAAAGCAGAGGTGCAAAAAACAGATACCCAGATATTAATCGATACTTTACAAAACTTTACACATTTAAGCAGGTATTGATACTGGGAAAATGATTATTACTGTTATTTTGTGTTGACAGTTTCATTGTATCACATGAAAAAGAAGAGTCTTTTAATTCTGTATCAAAATTCTGTATCAAGCCTGAAGATTAGCACGTCTTCCCTTGTGCAAGTCAAACACTGCCAGCTCAGCTGTTGTTATCTTGGCCTGGGTCATCAGGTACAATACTCCCTACAGTCCAAGCATAGCCAGACTGGACGACTGGACTGGACTTGACTAGACTGGAATGCACACAGTTGCAATGTCTTAGGGTTCATGTCACCAGATCCCGTGATGGAAATAAACATCCCTTGTGTTAAAAATCCAGCGTCATCCCTCTCTCTGGCTACCTCAGTTGACAAAAGAGCCCTTCCATAGTATCAAAATTGAGTTTGAAATGTTGATATTGTGATTACAACGACATTGACATTATAAAGAAAATGCAGTTATAGTAGTAGTTGTAACACTATTTTGCATTAGCTGTAGTGCTGCGGTGCTATGTGTGCATGCCTGAATGATTAGGCTGTCAGACGTTTACCCACAATCCCTTGTGTGAAGTGTGCATTTTCAATGTTTGTCTTCAGGGATTGGACAGAACTCCTCAAGCGTGAAAATCTGTCATTGTTTGAGGATGCTGATGCAATGTGTCACGCTTTCACATCCACTGTTTGTTCTCGCTAATGTCATTTTTTACTCATCATTAAATTACCTACCTCCGTCGGTACTGATATGCTAAATCAAGTTTGCAGAGCTAAGTGCAGGCTGTTCCATGCACAGCCTGTTTAACACATTTTGTTTCTGGAGTTCAGGTGATGGCCTATTTGAGGACAGGTTAAACATTTTGCCTAGTTTTTATTTCAATTTAGATCTGTCAGTTCAAATATTTTTTAAATTACACAATCCTAGTTTGTCTCCAGCTGTTCTTCCTCCCTTAGTAAACCCGCGTGACTCAGCCTTTGCCTGTCAATTATACATGTAAGACCCACACAGTTATACGCACTTGCTCTCAATCTTTATTAGGTGTGCACAACGTCCTCCTCCTCCTCCTTGGCAGGCCAATCCTGACTTTGTTTATTGATGTGAGCCTTTGACAAATTTACCATGCTAATCCCGGCTTGTTCATGTTCATAACAAATCACTCTGTAAACGCAAGTCTATTTATTATCATATTTCTATTTTTTCTCCTGCCTTGTATCCACATTAATTTATTTGAGTACAGTGTGATTGATAACTGAAAAAGAGAAGCACAATGACTCTCTACAGTCATTTAATACAGTGTTAATATATGCTGCATCTGTGTGAGTAGTTTTACCACAAGATGCTTCTGTTAAGTGAGCTCCAGTTCAGCCAAATAACGACAGCATCAACAGGTCAAAAATATCTTAAAAAGAAAAAAAAGGCAATTTTTCAAGTCTGTGCCCTTGGTCTTGTTCTTATTATTTTGTACAGAGCCAGAGTTGTTTTTCTAAAATGTGCTCTTTCTGTTTTGTTTAATGAGGCCTATTAAAGTGAAATATCAATATGAACAAAACCTTGATTCCAAACTTGTTTTTGAAAACAAACAACATACCGTACTTTGGACTCATTTATTTTTTTCTTAAAATCTTGAAAGGATTTGAGCAAAAGCTTAATTTCTTGGCATGTGTTGGTGCTTTCAAATAATATGCGACAAGGAGTTACTGGCAGAAATGAAAGAAGTATGTTATTTAACTGATTTAAGAAAATTCAATAAAAATCAGATGTGATTATGTTCATTATCTGCTCTTGGGCCAAAGTTGCATATCCAAACCTGACAGACCTATTATGTTAATGCTATTTTAGAGGATTATCCGCAAAGAAATGTAATTTACATTCTGTGTCACTGCTGAATAACAAACAAACAAAAAAAACCTAACAGAAAAACAGGAACAATAGATTAGAAAAATAGAAGCATGTGTGGGTAATTTCTCATCCTTTGCTATGCACTGTGATGAGACAATGGCGGCAAGATTTGTAAGTGAACTGTTGTAGAGGTCATTTGAGGCTGCTCCCTGTCGTTCAAAGCAGCTTCCCCTTCTTTTTTTCCATCCCCCCTCTCACACACATACATGCACACACACTCTTGGAGACATGGTGAGGCTGACAGGTTGAAGGATGTCTCTAAATCTCTTATGCGCCCCTGGGGTCTGTGTGCTGTGGGCATGTCACACACTTTTCTTCTTTTTGTTCAGACACTGTATAATCCTTAATAGGAGGAGGTGCGGCTTTATTCTGTCACATTATACATCTTTTTAGAGTTTGGAGCTCTCTTCTTGTATTTTGGAGCAGGTTGCTTTTTGTGTGTAGTAAAGGTTGTGTGTGAATCTCAGATTTCCTCCAGGAGATGATTCGGTAATCTGGCTTTTTAGTGTTTGCCGCCAAACCTACTTTACATTCTCCTCCTGTCTATCCATGGGCTTCCTGACTTCCGCTGTCTCTTTGTTCATATCCAATTTGCATCTTGCTGAGATGTTTTTTCCCTACATGCATTACTTGCAGTGCATGAATTCCAAGCCCATTTGTTCCTTTTCAGATGCTGCATTTAACCAGAATGAAGAAAATAACATAGCTGCTTAGCATACTAGTATCAGTATATCAGCAGATTATATGACTGGAGAGTATTGTCCAGTCATATAGTCGTCTGCATCGCAGAGAGAGCTTCACAAACTAAAGGTGGCTCAGAATAGAGCTGCCAGGGCCGTCCTTCAGTGCTCGTATATGACCAGTGTGGCTCTAATGCATTCTCGCCTCTCATGGCTGACAGTCAGCAACAGAATTCATGAGAATTCATTCATTCAAAAGCTATATTTCAGCTATAATCAGCTCCCTAGCTTGGTACATGCAATTGAACAAAAACATTAACATTACAATTACTGCAGATGACCACATGAACAAGACAAATTTTCATTGTAATTTCATTTTCTTCTTTTATAATTGAAGCTTATGTAATCATTATCTCTATTATGACAGTATGATTTTATTTGAATGATGTATTGGCAATTTTTAACAAGGACCCCAGGAAGACTAGCAGCCATTAAATGGGCAGCTAATGGGGATCCTAATAAAACAGTTTCCCAACCAGGGGTTCGTGAGGTATTACCAGGGGGGGATGATTTCAGGTTTTAAATGACGATGGCACAAACCTTTATCTGAATAAGTTGTTGTTAATTTTTACATATTTAGTGGAGTATCGTGGATGATACAAATAATTAAAACAAAAAACATAGTATTTTTGTTTTAATTAATTTTTTTTGTAATAATTGACTATATTTGACCAGTAAACCAATTTATTTGCCTGGAATTCAAGTTAAGGGGTACTCTGAGTGTGAGACAAAGCTTAGGGGGTACTCGAGACAAAAAAGGTTGGGAACCATTGACATACATTGTTATTGGCAACAAAATACAAAAAAACAAGGGACGTCCAACCTGTCAGGTACGCCCAACCATGTTCCCAATCCGGAGAAGCGTTATCAGGTGCTGTGCGGCAATACAGGCTCAGATCTATGTTAGTAAATTATCACACAGACAATTAAACCTAGACAGTCTGAGAGAACAACCTTCTACCTAATTGAGAATTAGACAAATTGTCAGACACCGATCTCAAGCTTTTTACGTGCACGGGGAGAGAGAGAGTGGCGCTTTCATCAGCTCGTCCCACTGCTACAGTGGCGCGTCTGTCAGCTCGTCCCACTCCTGCAGTGGCGCGTCTGTCAGCTTGTCCCAACAGCAGAAAAGGCACTCGATTCAACTCTCTGCCGTGGCGCTTAACATCAGCTCGTCCCGACTGCAGTCTCCTCCCACTTGCCTCTCACTTCCCCTGCCTTTTATTAGTTCAGTCAGATAGTCACATGACGTTTACGTTCACGCTGCCCCCACCCGAACTCGCAGGGTGGGAGGCAACGGGTCTGTCTGGCTCTCAACAGTTGGATAAGAGAGACTGGTACGGAGCAGCACCATATATCAGGTTAAAAACAACATCGCTGCCTTAAACGTCTGGTTTCCTTCAGCTAACAGTCCACACGTAAACACATGTCTTACCACCAGAAATATATCATTTTGACAAGCCTTTAAGGATTTTTCCACATTTCCCTCCTGTTTGTCAAAATAAACAAAAAAAAAACACAGTCATAGAAAAACATTACAAAGTCTCTCTCACATCAGCATTACAATGCTCTATAGAGTAGGTTTAGTTGTAACACGTCATTTTTACTCTGTAGCTTCTTAAAACTGATCCACATCATCATACCTTTGATCACAATTCTCTCCAAAGTCTTGTGTAGTAAGTAATTTTACATACATGGTCTTAGAGTGTAACGTATCAATTACACTAGCTTGAACCATGTTCTGGACCTGTGAACGTAAACAAGGGAATATACAGGTAGTGAAAAGGCAAAACAATATCAGTACAGCCAACACTGGGGCTAGTAATTTCAACATGATTTGTCACCAGTTACCACCCATTACCCAGTCCATGAGGCTCCAGGGAGTCTCACTTTGTTTCACTTTGTCCAGATATTCACGCTCTTACGTGAGGAACCAGTTTATTGCTCCAATTTATTGTAGCCGGCAAGAGGTCTTTCTTGTAGTTAGAGTAATGAATAATGTTATGTGTTACTTCCAGTTCTGACACTGGATGAGGCATAAGGTGTGGTGCTTCATTAGAATGATGTGGGATAAATGTACAGACATAACATCCCTGAGTTACATTATAACTTTCTGCCGTCAATTGAGCCCTTTTGTACCACAGGTTATCTAATTCAACATGAAGAACCAAGGTTCTTTTCTCCACAGTTTGTGGAGGGGGTTGGCCTGTTATCAAGAAAGGCCACACAATGAACCTTACTATTATTACCTATACCTATACCTAAGCTATAATGCAAGCACCACACTTTACTTCTTTGATGAGATAGTCTCTCTCATGTCTCTGTTTCTTCATATCAGCGTCTTCCATCTTGATTGTAGATCAACGTAGGATGCCCAGCAAAGATTACTGTAAGAACACCTTTTCCTCGTCGCGGTGCCCAGCAAAGATTACTGTAAGAACACCGTTTTCCTCGTTGCAGTGCCCAGTATTTGCTACTGTAAAAACACTGTTGTCGTCACTGGATACAAGTGAAGTCCTGCGTCTAGAAGAGTCTAATGTTGCGATGGTTCTGGCGTTAGAATGTTTCGAAGTTGCAGTGTGATAGATGCACCCAGGAGGAGCGTCCTTCTACTTTGACAGCGGTGGGAGTAGTCAGCAGCACTCTGTGAGGCCCTTCCCACCGGGGGCTGGTCCAGTTCTTTCTTTTTATGACCTTGATGAACACTGTATCTCCTGGTTTCATCACCTGCAATGGGGAACAATTGCCTTTGGGCAGATTATGCGTTCTTCTTATTTCCTTCATTTCAAACTGTTTTCTCATGTGAGTCGTGATGAGTTTTAAGTCTGGTAGAATATAGTTTCTTCCATACTACATTTCAAAAAGGACATAATGTCTGTTCGTCTGCAGGGAGGGTCTCCCTGTTTCTCTCACAGTCTTAATTAATCTATTTTTACTGTCCCGTTGCTCCGTTCAAATAATCCCACTGACTGTGGACGCCAAACGCAATGTCTCTTTAAGTCCATATGGATATGTTGTCCTATTCTTTCAATGACACTGTTTACAAAAAAAAATTGAATAGGTATTAAAACCATAAGTATTATAATATTTGTCTACCAGGCTATTCATCCCTCCTGTTGACACATGGCACGGCCCATGTGTCACTTCAACTGCCCATTTAAACATGGATCTGGGTAGCCATGGTTTATTATCGGGTCCTCAAAAAAGTCCATCTATCTCTTTTGCTCCTTTTTGTAGCCACAGTTGTTTCTCTTGGTCCAATGCTTGAGCTTGATCGTAGGACGTCATCATGTGGTTGTGGAGATGTATTTATAGTCAATGTCTCTGTACCAGTGGCAGCTTGTTTTGCTGCTGCGTCCGTAAGTCTGTTTCCATTTAAAAAAAGAGTCATTTTTCATGGTATGCGCTTCACATTTGCATACTGCAAGTCTCTTAGATAATTTAATTGCTTTCAAAAGTTCAATCAAAAAGTCTTTATGGGTCACAGGTTTGTAACAAAAAGATCTGCACTGCATGTGGCACTAGAAAAGTCAATTTGTGATATAGTACCACGTCTGCAGATGCTTGTACTGCCATTGCTGCAGCCGCCACTGTTTGTACACAGCGTGGCATAGCTCTAGCCACTGGCATAGTTTGGGAGTGCCAGTACAGTGGTAGCTGCCAATGTAGCTTTTACTTTTTCAAAAACTTTATCTGTTTCTGCAGTCCATATAATTTTGTCTGTAAGGTTCATTTAAACTTGTATGTATTAAGTCTTGGAGTGGTCTTGTTAATATGGTATAATCTATTACCCACTGTCTACAGTAATTTATCAGGCCCAAAAACAACATAATTTGTTTCTTTGTCTGGGGTTTTGGGGCTGATAAAATTGCTTTTTTTTTTTACATTTTCAGGCACGTCTATGTCTGTCTGTTCTTTAAAATAGAAGTAGCTTAATGTCGCACTCACGGGGCCTAAAGCATGTACTGTTTTGTCGTACATGTCATCTAGGCCTGGATTTCTCTTATTTACTTATTTATTTAGCTATTTATTTATCTATTTCTATTTTATATTTCTATTTATCAATAATAATGCTTTATACTTATATAGCGCTTTTCGGGATACTCAAAGATGCTATTGTTCCTAATCATATCCCCCCTTTTATTTTTATTTTCCCAAAATAAAACTAACAACATGTCACCGTCATTAACCACTGCAGGAGACTTATTCTCCCTCTTTCAGCACTACTTCCTCCGCCCTTCTCAAACTCACACACACAAAGGAGGAGCCAATATCTCCACCCCCAAAATGCTGCATTGTCCTTAGTCCTACTCTAACCCTGGTGACAAACACAAGTCCTAAAACTCCATTCAAACCATGGGCTTCGTGAGAACCAGCCTCAAAATAAAAAACCCTACTCACAACACAGAACAACACACACAGAAAAACAAAACCGCGGAACCACAACCAAGTACTCAAACTTGCAATCCCTCCAAGAGAGATCAAAAAGCATGCCTTAAGATTAACTACCTTTAATCAACAACTTCTTCTTTTTCGGGCTAACACTAACTAACTAAACTAACTACTAAACTAACTCCACGTGTCTCTGCACTGGATTCACAAACTACCCCCCTCACTTGCTTTTGTTCACAAAAACAAGTGTACTTGTCGTCCCCTCTCGACACAAAACAAAACCTAACACTGGTTACAGAGAATCTAACTACATAAAGAAATAGAAAACATAGGAAGAGTAGAAATAAAAAGTAAACTATACTGACACCCAAACTAATCCACCCATTCTTCTTCACACTCCCCTTGACTCTATCAAAGTCCCATCTTCATGATCCTGACCCCAGAGAGCTCGGAAAAGAACCTCCTTCTGCTCGTCCTGATCACTCATCATTGTTCAATTTTGTTTCGTTCATTGTGGAGGGCCATGTGCACCTGGACCAACACAAGAAGGAAGACAATAGAACTTCTCCTTTTTTATGTTGCATTATAGTTTACAATAATAACACCCAGGATCCAATTTTTAATTTTATTTATATATTTAATATGACTATTTATGTTTGACAAAACTCTACCCAGCATTCAATCCTGTCCTATGCTCAACATATTAACCCATGCATTCTTCCTTAACTCCTCTCCAACTCTTTTAAAACTCTTCTGTCTGCTTATCTGTCTGCTCGGCTAGTCACATGTCTGAGTCGCTTCTCTGCTCCCCTCTACCCTGTCTTTTCTGTCTGTCGCGTTCTGAGTCCTTATTCTTCCTTTGGGGACAGTCTCGTGCGAGATGTCCTTTTTTGTGGCATATATAACAATTGCCTTCTCTTCGATCAATTTCCTTCTGATCTTTGTATTTTTTATTTCTATTTTGTCCTTTCTATGGTCTGTTTTGCCCTCCTTGATTTTGTTGGCTGAAAACATAAACCACAGCTCCAGAATCAGTCAATAGGACTGATCTGGCCTTTTTCTTTTGTTTATCGCAAATCACGCCTTCAGCGTGTGTAGCCCAAATATTAAAATCTGCCATACTTGCAGTTGGGAGTCCTACAAAGTTCTTTTTTCTTTGAACATACTTTACTGAGGCCGGGAAATGTCTGGTCATATACTCTAAGTCTGTCTCCAGTTTCAAAGCTTTTGTCTTTATTACAGTATATGATTTTTATTTTGGTTTCATCATTATTTTGCCACGTTTTCCTTCAGAGAATTGTTTACTGGGTTTAAAATGTCTGACCTTTATGACAAGCTTCTAGTTCACTCTAACATGAACCGGTCATAACAGGGTGCATTACACAGTCAGAGATTTCCACTGAACGTTCTTCTCTTAATGAAAAACCAGCCTAAAATTCCTCATGTAAATAAGTCTTTCATCCACTTTAATGAGCAACCTCAAATTGTAGGTTTGAGGTGAACTCATTGATCTGATGAGACTTCTTTACCAATCACACTCTCAATCACGACATTCATACTCTGAGTTAACCTCTAACTGAGTTAACTTATGTCTGACCTGTATGGTTGTCTCTTGCAATTCCGGTTGGATGGAGGTGTTGTCACCGAAGAGGATAAGGAGGATCAACTGGCCACTTAAAAAGGTGGTCTTTGTGTTACTCTGCGCAGAGATTCCCCAGCTGTCGTCGATTATCCTCCACGGAGACGTCACTGATCCGGCTCGAAGGACCAGATCTGTTAGTAAATTATCACACAGACAATTAAACCTAGACAGTCTGAGAGAACAACCTTCTACCTAATTGAGAATTAGACAAATTGTCAGACACCGATCTCAAGCTTTTTACGTGCACGGGGAGAGAGAGAGTGGCGCTTTCATCAGCTCGTCCCACTGCTACAGTGGCGCGTCTGTCAGCTCGTCCCACTCCTGCAGTGGCGCGTCTGTCAGCTCGTCCCAACAGCAGAAAAGGCACTCGATTCAACTCTCTGCCATGGCGCTTAACATCAGCTCGTCCCGACTGCAGTCTCCTCCCACTTGCCTCTCACTTCCCCTGCCTTTTATTAGTTCAGTCAGATAGTCACATGACGTTTACGTTCACGCTGCCCCCACCCGAACTCGCAGGGTGGGAGGCAACGGGTCTGTCTGGCTCTCAACAGTTGGATAAGAGAGACTGGTACGGAGCAGCACCATATATCAGGTTAAAAACAACATCGCTGCCTTAAACGTCTGGTTTCCTTCAGCTAACAGTCCACACGTAAACACATGTCTTACCACCAGAAATATATCATTTTGACAAGCCTTTAAGGATTTTTCCACAATCTACCACACCAGACAAAACCCAAGGCTGTGCAAAGAAGCTCCTGAGATAGTCCAGCACATAACTGCAGGGTGTAAGATGCTGCAGGGAAAGTGTACATGGAACACCATAACCAAGTGGCTGGCATAGTATATAGACACATCTATGCGGAGTATGGACTGGAAACACCAATGTCAGATCCCTGTAGGAACAGCAGACTTCTCAGTCAAGAAAAGCACAATGCTAGGAACTAGGAAATGGATGAGACTGCCCGTGGAGGGCGAGAAGGGAATATATATAATAGTATCTAAAGAGTTATCAAACAAGGTGCTTAAATAGACAAAATGGGATGTCATGCCTGGTTGTAATTTAATTACATTGTATTTCTATATTTTTAATAGCTGCTTTTTCCTGAACTATAATACTTTGATTTCTACCTGATTTCTCTCTCATTTTGCCTTGCAATATGATTCAAGTTAGATATTGTGTGCTTCATTTGCTTTTTGTCCAGCATCAATGGTAGACATGATAGCGAGGAGGGAAAGCTGGTGACAGACACACGCTGACCACTGAAGCGACCCTTCTGTGATCCAGATGGAGAGTGAATGTGAGCCCTGGTTTGGTCTTGGAGGCAGCGGCTGTGAGGGAAAAAGGACAGAAAATTCTTGGACGCAGTGAGCTCCTTCCGCCGTGAGTCAGTCTGTCTCTGAGGACGATGAGGGTCAGCGACGTGACAACTAATGTGCCAATTTTCACAAGGCCCTTCCTGCTTTCCTGCTTTCTTAATTACAATGCTTACAAAGTAATGTGTTGCAGACTGTAGTATTTGACTATTTGTATTTACCTATAATTACTTATTTTTAAGTATTACTTACTTTTAAGTAAGTAATACTTAATTATAGGTAAATCCAATTATAATTTAAAAGTACAGAGAAATTATTTTATGGTGTCAATGTACAAAAATGTATGACTAAGACTGACGTGTGGTGAATTGTATTCACTCTAGAAACTTTGTTCAGAAGACATATAACTTAACCTTCTTTTGCCAGACAACAAATATATCATTAGAGGTGAATTATATGTCAAAAAATGTATAATATTGCGATTGCTGTTTTGGAGATAAACATTTTTAATATAGAGTTTATCGTCTATAATCAAAAGGATTAAAAATAGACAGAAAGCCTACACAGCAGCGTAATGACAGTGTGGTTAAGTTCAAATGATTTGAATGAGATGGAACTGAAATGTTACTTCTTGTTTTTATATAGTCAATCATATTCAACGTGTTCATTAGAGTGAGCAAAAACCTTAACAAAATTCTAAATAAACAATATTATGCAATGAACGTGACCATCAACCAGACCACCACAAAGTATGTGACGTGTTTACAACATTCA
The DNA here is from genome assembly GCA_019453435.1 of Rhinogobius similis. Classification (NCBI taxonomy): domain Eukaryota; kingdom Metazoa; phylum Chordata; class Actinopteri; order Gobiiformes; family Gobiidae; genus Rhinogobius; species Rhinogobius similis. Next base: position 18,181,750 of record CM033625.1, on the reverse strand, counting down.
AGTACTCACTCACTCAACAAGTATGCCCTTATCAGCTCATAAACAGTCAGTAGAGCAGCTGAGGCTGCGGGCAAGGGCAGATCTCTGCATATATAAACTGTATAACATAGAGGTATTGTGTTCAGCATTCAAGTAGCGTGTTTTCACTGCAAAAATCAGCAGTTTGTTTGTGAACTGCAATATTTCCCATATGGCGTCCTCACAGAGTCTGTTTGCTCTCTTACACTGTGACAAAAAAAAATCTGAAAAAAAAAAAAATATTAGTAGAACAGATTCCTTACCTTCTTTAATTATCTGTATAAATAAGATAATGATGGTGGAATGAAACCTGAATTTAATGAACTGCTACAACTGTGCCGTAGGCGCGTATGAAACTGTCACATCAAACAATACAGTAAAATGATTGAGCTGTGGTAAACGTGTGTGTTTGTGTGCCAGCAGATGTCATGGAGGGGAAGAACGCCATCCTGTTGGGCATGAGTCAGTGGAACTCCAATGATCTGGTGGAGCAGATCGAGACCCTGGGACACATTGAAGACCAGACACATGGTTTGTACTGCACAAAAATATACACACAAAGCACTGAGCCTCAACACTACCACTGCCTAAAGCTGACCTGTCCATTTCATTTATTTCAGGAGTTTTGCTCAAATGCAACACTGATAAAATGTTAGCTCCCTGTTTTTGGATTGTGAATTTTTTTTAACCTGCATACAAATCGACTAAAGCTAGTACTAAATCTAGATACACTTTAAACAGGTATTGATACAGAAAATAGAACACATCTGACAAATCCTACAGGGCCAGATAAATCCAGATAAATGATGTGGTTTGGTATGACTGTATGTCAGCTGTGGAAGTGACAGCACTATGTCAGTGTTCCCTGATGCTCTCAGTCTCGTCCTTGTTAGTTTGTTAATATCGACAAATTCAAGGCTTATTGCCTCCATGTCTTTGCAGACTCATTTGAAATAAAAATGAAGCTGCAAGAGGGAGGCAGTTGGTTATTTGAGAAGTTAAAATTCACGTTGGCGGCACAAGTTAAACAACGTAGCCGTAGATAAAACAAGTGTGTGTGATCAAACATAGCACCCTGCTCTGCATTTTGATCACTATTTTTCTCATTGAGGAGTCAAGCGTCTGGAAGCACATTTCTTTGTGTGTGTCTGCTCTGTCTAACCCCTGTCTACTTATGTGCATCTAAAGCAGTTACAAAAGAATTTATGTTTCTGCCAGAGCCATAATCTTGTTGTGGCTTTATCAGAGAAGAGAATTAAACCACATAGAAACACAATTTAACCTAAACATGGAATTACATTGATGCATTTGTTCAGTATTTATGAGTGATGGATTCAAAAGAAAGAAAGATCAGAGGTTAACATTTTTTTAGTTTTTATCAGTGCTCCTCAATACTCACTTATTGACCCATTGCAGGTTATTTTTATTGATCCAATGCAGTATTACAATATGTTACTTTGGCCTAATACACTCTTAATTAGGATTAACTAAGTAAGTGGTGCTCTTTACCTCGGCCTCATTTTGAATAGAAACATTTCTGGTGTTTGTTTCTCAGAGACCAATGATCCATAATCCAGTAAATAAAACCCCAAGCATGAATGGTTGCAGGCACAGGAAGTTAAAACTGCTGCCAGGCCTAATTTTGAAACACATTAACTACGTACGTCTATTATGGTGTGTTTTTCTTTTTGAATCTTTCCCGTGAGAAATTAATTAAGCTCAGACTCATCAAGGTCCCAACTGTAATTGTCTTTGAGCTGTAACTTGATTGCACTTCTTAGTCAGAGTCTCTTAAAAGACCTAGACAATTCCAAATGTCTGTAAAGAGTTCAGAATGCAAATGCAGATCTATAGTTGTAGCATAATCATTGTCTCATCTCAACCGGTCTTTTCTACCATTAATGTTTGTACTCACAATTTCCTCCATTCTCATCTCTCCTGCCTGACTGTATCAGTCACTATGTTTACATGCACAGAGAAATTGAACTGCAGACCAGTTTAGCATGCCATCTAATTGAAACTTATTTTACAAAGATTTACAATTTAGAACATTGCAGTAGCCAGCTTTGGTTACATACAGGTTAAATAAATGACCCACACGTTTCAATGCTGTGTCTCTTGGTGCTTATAACTGACAGAACACAGACTGACAGCGTGATCACGTAACTATGATGAGCCAGATTACACGTTACCCGTTATGAGGAGCCGTTACCCCTGCCGGCCCCGCTCTGAACGCCTGGCGGCATTGGACGTTCTCTCCGCATGTGTCCGTGAACCGGGTCAGAGCGCCGCGTGCTCCAAACAGAGAGATGCCAGTGACCGTATATTTTGCTGCTCATATTTGCCCGCGCGTGACATTTGCGTGACATTTCTCAGCACCGTTAAGAGCATCGATAGCACTGGAGCTTATTGATCCAGTGGACTGTGAAGTCCATTCGCCCCTGGTCAATTTGGGAGAATCGATCCACAGCACCCCAGGTTTACCTGCACCTCTATTTAAATTTGACTGTGCAACTTATCCAATTTTCTGTATTTTTTTCTTTGGGTTGTGGGAACTAGCTTGGAATCTTATAAGCAACAATCTTGGGCCAGTTGGCTTGTCTGTTGAAGTGTGATGCATTACAAAAAACATGTATCACTGCAGAGTAGGATTGGCTAGTAACTGAGAATTGACAACATTTGACAGGAACACCAATTGGCTTGAAGAACTCCCCTCTGAAGACAGATCAGTGTTTGCTTTGGTTTGTTATTTACTCATAAAGGAGCTGCTGTAAAGGTCAGCTTTGTGCTTCGACAGACTGGAGTGGAGGCTTTTAATCTCTGCCTTTGCAGACTGGACCTGACGACATGATAGGGATCCTCCCATGTAGGACAAGAGGCCAGAATGTTATTCTGTTAGGCCCATCTGCAGACAGATGCCCTGAGAATTGCTTCATTTAGACATTCACTGCTGTGGTACTGAAAAAAGTAGAATTACTTTCACACTAACAATAGCCATTTTAACATATTGTGTATTGTAATGCTTGCTTTATTTTCACTGTAAAGCATTGCATGTGGTACACTGTGTGTGTGTGTGTGTGTGTGTGTGTGTGTGTGTGTGCGTGCGTGCGTGCGTGCGTGCGTGCGTGCGTGTGTGTGTTTTATACCTATCAAATCTTAGGCGAAGTATCCTGTGGGCACTACAGGTCCTTTAATAGGCAATGTTATTTGCCTCCTTGACTCCTCAGCATAAAGCTGTGTAAAAGTGATTTGTCGAGTCACAAAAACAACAGTGGATTTCCTGTTTAACTGGCCCTTTGTCTGTTATTTACTTGCAGCAATTTACAGACTAGGTGACGTCTGATAGGCCTGGCTTGTGCAGGTAAGCAGATTAGAGACTTTGCTTTCCATGGAGCCACTATTCACAATTAAAATCTAAGAATTATGAGGAAACCTTGAAGCTGCTGTGGCTGATCTCCTGTCGATGGCCAGAGCTTTATCAAGGCTCAGCTGAACACCGGCCGCTCTTTGATCTCCGTTTGTCGGTGTCTCAAAAGACCCTCTCCATCAACTCTTTCTCTTCTCCCTCCACCATTCACCTCTGCTTCTCAGATCTTATCAGACGGAGTGCCGCAAATGGGTACTTAAGTAAAATACTGCTACTTTTTTCTCAATACTATCTATGTCTCGAGTACCTTACTTATTTAAATGTATAGACATTCTATCAATACTGAACCGTATCAGTATCAAAATTGAGTGGTAGCCTCTCTTTCTCAAAATAGATTGCCTTCCATTTTCCCAGGTTTATAGACAGAATGAACATAGAATTAGATTATTTACTATGTTTTCTGCAGACTACTCCCTTACAGTACGCCAGAGGTTTAACTGAGTGCAGGTCTTCTGTGGTTTTATACATGTTCTGGTGTAGCTTAAGACTATTCTTAAATACATTCTTTAAAAAAACAATTCTCTATGTTATTTTTTTTCCTTATGGATACTTGCATACTAGAGTATGCAGTTTCAGTGCTACTTAAAGCATTAATTAGTGTCTGGTGGGGATGTCACAATATCAAATTTTAGTGTTACGATTATTGTGAGAAGAAATCAAGATCCTACTATAACTCATCGACACTATGACTAAGCAACAATGAAATAGTCCCCTCTAGCTTTATGAAATCAAACTTTCTGAATGAAAAAGACATGGTAATGCCATGTAAACTGCTAGATAAAAAAGTAGCCTACTTTACACGTAGTACTTTTTTGGAGTATAGATTGAACTGAACTGAAAGGACTCTTTGTAGCTGCCAACAATTGTCAATATTTTTAGATTTTCTTAGGAATATAATATGACCTGAACCACGATTATCAATTAACCAAATAATCCTGACATCCTTAGTACCTAGGTTTCTTTTTTAACAGCTCTATACTGAAGTAGATTTTTCACAAAAAGCATTCTCAAGTAAGGTGAAAAAATGCTCTTAGACATTGTACTTGATTAGTTAAGTACCAACTCTCCATGACTGAATCCCATCATATCTCCGTATCATTACACTCGTACTCTGATGACAATAAACACTTCATTCTCAGCAGAAGCGTCCCTGTCTTAAAATAAGTTTGTGCCTGCATCGCTTAAAGCCCTTGTCTCTCCACTCATCTCCTTCTCTTCGCTTTCACATTCATCCCAGGGACTTAATGTGAACTACACCACCACCGTCTCTCATTCTTTGAATCTGTTTCAATGCACACAGACTTGTGTGTGCTCTGCTCCTCTCATCAGCATCTGTTTCCACTCCTCTCACTGAGTAATAGTGTTGAGTAGACTGCCGTATACTCTGACCTGAAATAGGAATATTATGTAACTACAATCTGTGATATATAAAAGCCTCTGTATGGTCTACATTGGTTGATTGTCGTGTGTTGCCAACCTGATGTAAGGTTATTTAAAAGGACTTCAACAGTGGGAGCTTGATGTTTGGTATGAGTAGCTGATAAGGCTGTCCGACAATCCGACATGAACCATTTTGTAAGAACATGATACATTATGAGAACATGAGCCAAACAAAGTGGCCTGTTGAGAAGTGTATTGAATTTCATTTCATTGCCCACTTCCAGGCAGCTTCCTGTGGCTCTTTTCAGAAACACACGGCGTGCTAAGAACAGACAGCTCCCATAAATTACAGCCCTCCTTTTTGTGCCTCTTTCACAATGCAATCAGGCTCTGCTTCTTCCTGCTCCAATTTCTTTTAAATTAATGTTCTGTTTTCATGCATATCCATCTGTTAGAAATAAAATGCCTATGGTTTCTCGCTGAAAAGACAAAAGCAATTTCAGTCGGGAATTGAAATTAAAAATGGCAGATCAACCGAAAGGGAGGGGTGATATAATCAGTGTCTCCCCTAGGAGATTATGGCAGAGCTCCTCCCTTTATATTCCCACTATAAACAGCTGGCATAATAAGGTGGCAAAAGGAGATACAGATGTTAAGACACAAAAGCTCCTTACCATGCATGGAGGGCTCATCCCAAATCCAGCACCTTTATTTGTACACTTGCCGTAAGGAAGGAAGCCGTGGACTAGTGAGAGTGAGAGCCACTATCCAGGATGAAACATCCAAGATCCACAGGTACATCGAGGATAATGCCCCAGATGATGATGTGCTCAGTGAATGTCTCAGGCAGGGACCATCATGGGAGGACAAGCCCCTGCATGGGATGTACCACCGGAACATAACTGAAGTGGCTGATATCAAGAAATCCTACCAGTGCCTGGGGTGGGCTAGACTGAAGGACAGCACAGAGGCACTCATCTTGGCTGCACAGGAGCAAGCCCAGGCACCAGAGTGATAGAGGCCAGATCTACTACACCAGACAAGACCCAAGGTTCAGGCTGTGCAAAGAAGCTCCTGAGACAGTCCAGCACATAACTGCAGGGTGTAAGATGCTGCAGGGAAAGTGTACATGGAACACCATAACAAAGTGGCTGGCATAGTATAACATCTGTGCGGAGTATGGACTGGAAACCTCAAGGTCAAAATGGGAAACACCTCCAATGGTGGTAGAGAATGACCGAGCGAAGATGTGGGACTTCCAGATACAGATCATAGACATAAAAACTACAACATCAGGAGAAAGGAACACAAGAAACTAGAGAAACACCAAGGGCTCAGGGAAGAGCTGGAGAAGGCCTGGATGATGAAGGCCAAAGTGGTGCCCCCCAAACTAGTGGACAGGCTACAGCAGATTCCTGGAGGAACATCAGACATCCCAGTCCAGAAAAGTGCAGTGCTAGAAACAGCTAAGATACTGCACAGAATGGATGAGACCTCCCAAGAAGGGTGAGATTCCTTATATAAAATAAATAAATATATATCTATCTATCTATATCTATCTCTATCTCTCTCTCTCTCTCTCTCTCTCTCACTGTTTTTAACTTTAACTGTTTAAACACTCTGAAGAAATGTATCTTGTGTAGTCTTCTTGTTGTTACAGTTTGTTATGTGGAATCAGTTGCTGAATTCTCATATCTTCTCTAACCTACACCCATTGTTGGTGTAGATTTTGTCTGACAGGAAAAGAAGTAAAAAAAGATATCACATCAGGGAAAGATAATGACATTCATACAAAACTGTTGCAGCCCAGAGGTGCAAAGAAGGTGACAGTTCGAGGGTGACAGGAACGAATTGAAATAGCGCTAATGGATTCCTGTCATTTTACCTCCGAACCACACACAGATATTCTCCTGCCACAAGTTTACACTGTATTGTCGTTTGACTGGAGCAATGCCGGTGGAGATAAAGAGCGTGGCTATTTCTGCTGATCAATACCAGATGGGGCTTCCATTACATTCTTGCAGATGTGTTCTAATTACTCTTTTCCAGGATGTGGTTGCTAAAATCAGAGCAATAAATATATACTTTCCTTTCTTCACTTGTTTCAAAAATAATGTGATAAAGATAACTGTAAATAATCGGTCAGCTTACTCTTAGTGCCATTCCCAAGCAGCACTCATAATGGGAATGGCTTTGAAAAGGGTATCTGACTTGAAATGTTTGCTGAATTAGTATGAAACCCTCTCCATACTAAGTTGTGCTTTGACCATGTTAATCCTAGAGGTATGCTACAGTCTGGGCTTATGTGGATTTGGATGGATATTAGTCACCTTCTAGTTACTAGCTATCATTTCTCTATGTTTATGTCAGTTAATTTCTTCATGGATAGTAGTTCAGCACTTAATTACACAGATCATCAACTAATATAATAATAATTATGCATTGTTTTATAACATGTTATGTCATTCCTATGTGGCTGTTATTAGGCTTGTCATGACACATTTTGAAATGTGGTAAATAGCTTGACTATAACACTGATTCAATTCTCCAAAGCTGAACAAGAAACTATTCTAAATGTACTAACACCAATAAACAAATAGCAGAATTTAACATTCAAAGTAATTTGTAATTTGTCTGTCTATTAAGAGAGGCATATAAGAGCTTACTGCTCAAATCTTATTGTTGTACAGAAAATAACAAGAAGTTACCCATTTTTACAAGTACCCACAATAAATATTGACACCCAAAACGTATTGTTCTGGCTATCGCTAATTGAATGATTAGACAATATTGTAATTATAATGACAGGCCTAGCTGTTATGTTTGGGTATCTTAGTTAAATACTTCTCTGCTGTCTGTTTTGATTTGAGTAGGCTTCTTGTTTACTTCAGGATTGACAAGACTGGACACAGGCGAGCTTGTTAGTGTTTCTGTCCATAATGAGCTGTATGCCTCCTGGTTCTTGCGTGGGCGTATGTTCGGTGTTGTCAGGCAGCGGAGGAGGCTGGGATGGAGGTCTCCTGGGTCTGCTTCATGAGGGGATAAGGGCAACTTGTAGGCGAACAGCACACAGCAGATGGCTTTACGTGTCGCTTGGTTGTTGTTCTTTTGCCAGGAGAAAACGCCTGTTGACACACTCCCAGGACAATTCACATTACACTTGCAAGATACACTGCCAATGGACAGCACTACAGGGCAATGACTCAGTGTCTCTATAGCAGTTATAGTTTGGTATAGATTTGTGTGGGATTTTTTACTGTCACATATCCCATCTACACCAATATCCTGTATGACTACATTTGAATTCTGATTTATTTGTAAGGCAGCCAGGTGATCATCTTAGAATGCAGTAATTTGCATGACATTTTTTATTTTATTTTGCAGTCTGTATTGCTGCTCTCTTGTCTTGCCTTTGGACTTAGAGCAGTATAGTTTGCACGTGATTATAAAATATTCGGGCTGTCAGTTTCATCGTGTGATTATTACAAAATTCTAATCACTTGTTAATTTCAGCCATCAGCGCGAGACACCTTCAATTGTATTTGAGAGACGGATGAGTTCATACAAATAGCAGAGTGTGTAAGTGTAGAACGAGGCAATGGCTCAGATTTAGTGGAGCTTTGGTGACTTTCCTGTTCTGCTCTGTGCAACGCTCTGTGTGTATGATGCATTTGTGATTACCTCACACACACAGAGGGAAGAAGAGGAGGATCTGAGCAGTGCAGTGCCTTGTCATCAAAGTCACCAGGCATCCTGGCCCTCTCGAGGGTTGTGCTGTCTGTCCACTCATGTTGTTCAACATATCCATTAGTAGCCAAGTTCAAAAACTACAGTAAGAAGTAAACTTCCGCTGTTTACCATGTCAAGGCACCACTAGTTATAACTAAGCGCTTTTCTTAGTTCCTACCCAATAAATGTCTCTGTACATGTCAGACTGTGACAGAGCTTACTGTTGAGCTCATGAGAGGAGTTGAGCAGAGCCACACTTGTGTTTTAATTAATGTTTTTAATGAGTAAGATATTTAACAATGCCACTGCTTGACATTATTACAGTTATATGAAAGAAGATATTTTTTTCTGTTAGTTAGTATCGGTGCCTATAAACAAAGGCCTTAGAAAAGTAAGCAATAAGCAAAAGAAAATAAATGCAAAATATTATGTTATTAAATTGCAAAATTAATCACAAGTTAGTATCAGAAAATATCCAATGACACATTTGAACATGCATCATCTTTAAAATATTTCATTTGAATTGTGCATCAAATCACTGTCAAACTCTGCTGTTCCTCTGCATATACCACATACACATCCTTCATAATACTCAGTGAGCCTGTTCAAGCTCCAGCAGGCAGGAAACTTAAGGGCATCTCACCGTTTTCAAATTCCCTGATGGGAGGGCATCCACTCTCGGCTGTGCAGCTCCAGGAAATCAAAATGTGGCTCTTGCGGCAGGGAGCCAGTTTACTCCAGTGAGCAGGAAGATGATTTTGTCAGTTTGCCCCAATATTAGACCAATGACGCACTTACTGTTGAACTAAAGAGCAGCCTGGTGCGATCGCTGCTCTCAGAGGTGATGAGGTGGGCTAAGCACTGCTGGTCTCCTGTAGATTCTTGAATCTCCTAACAGTGCTGTTTGCTGTAGACTCCCTGACAGCAAAATGTTTCTGTAGATTGTTAGCATGATTGAAATGCCTAGTAGCGACAACTTTGCTGCTGTAATGCATTGTGTTTGCAAAGTTCATTATCCACCCCAAGGACCGTATCCAACCGGAAAAGAAGAGCAACGTCATCTTCGAGATTCCACGCAAAACATGCAATAAAACATACATCGGGGAGACTGGGAGAACATTCAACACAAGAAAAAAGGAACACCGGAAAGAGTGTGAAAAGGAAACACAGGAACGACTAACATGGTCAGAAAAAGAAAAGGCAACACAAGAAAATCTCAAATCTGCAATATCTGACCACTGCAAAAGAGAAAATCATGTCATGGACTGGGACAGCGCAAAAATTGTTGGAATTGAGGAACCGAGTACAAAAGATGGATACGAGAGGCTGTTGAAATCAGGAAGCGGGGCACATGGACCATCAACAGAGACGAGGGAGCTTTACTTTGGCTCACACATGGGACTCATTTCTCCAGAGACCACCAGGGGGCAGGCGTGGTCAGTTTGATAGATCTGTCAAGCTGACAACGCCTGGACACAACATCTGATAAGAGACACATCACATCCATCAGACGTCACCTCTGACTAAGGCAAATGAGCTTTTTACAACTGTCATAATGAAGTGTAATGCATTGTGTTTCAGAATCATCTAAGCTTTTTATATTGTTTGTGTCAAAGACTTTGTTGTGCAAGGACATGTTAATATAGTCAAACAAATATAACTTAATTACATTTGCATTTTACATACAAGAAAAAACATTAGATTGCTTCAGGGCATGGCGTTTTGTTTTTGTTTTTTTGTTATTATGACTAATATTTCTGGCACTGGCAATTCCAGTAGCACTTATTTATTATTAGCACAATGTTCAACTCTACTCTGCATTGTTTAGATTTCCATTCAGACTTAAAGAACTATTGTAGCTAATTAAATCATCTTATCATATAAATAATAATATTTTTGTCTAATGGTGGGCATTCAGAAATCATTGCATTGTCATTTAAGGTGGTGTGATATATTTAAGTTTTAATTTAATTGTGTAGGTTAATTCATTTATATATATTTTTAATATAATAGTACAATTTATAATAATTTAAGATATGTCAATATGAAATTTTAAAAAATGACAGTAAGCGAAATGGACCCCAGAAAGATTAGCTGGCTAAGGCTATGGCAGCTCCCAATAAATGAACAAGAGACACAAATACATTGAGAAATATTTATACTGTGGATTGAGTGTTGTATTGGCAGATTAATGCTTTCCTCCTCTTGGTATTGGAACTGGTATTGGTTTATGTCCTGCTGGGAAGTACATTGTTGTTCTTTTATAGAGGACAAGACTTCACCAAGTTTCTTAAAGAACTTTATTTCTCTCGGTTCTGCCTCTCCCTTCCTGCAAAAGAAAAGCTCCTCTCCATTGATTCCCTGTTACTTTTGCGACCAAAATAGTTGTCTGTGTGCTGTGTCCCTTGTGTGCGCAGAGCTTTGTGAGACAAGTGAGGCGGGCGGGCGGGGTGCGGGGAGCGGAGCTGACAGAGAGTGCCCCATGACAGCGAGTCCCACACCAGGAAGCCAAGTAAACAACGTGTGCGCAAAAGGAGCACAGCCGTGTCTCCAGCACAGACAGGAAAATAGGAAGTGCAGTGCAGATTGGATGACACAGCGTCTGAAGGTTTCTGGAGGGTAATGAGTTTGGCACGGATCCCTGGGTATTTGCTGTAACCCTGAAAGGAAACATGCATCCACACATAATCCAAAGATGTAATTAGGTCTGGTGTAATTTCACGTTAATACAAAATGACTTCACATCTCGTATTGTACAAAAAAATGTTAACTATTCTAACTATTATACTATAACTGTTATACTTCTCCACTTTAGGCAGTAAGTGAACATCCACAGCTTTAGTAAAAAATGTAATAAAAAATAGAACAAGTGCAAGAATTTGAGTTGACAGATGTTGATGACTAGTTGGTTAAATTATAAAGTACTGTTCTTAGCAGCTCACTATTTTTTACCAATTTTACTAACACCCATTCATTTGAATTTAGCAAAGGCACTACAGACGTTTTGTGACTAGCCTGAAGCAAGTTAAAAGGCGCTGTGCCTGATTATTTTGGTCTTAAAATACAGAAGTAGGGCATTTTAAATAGTTATTCCCCACTTCCCTAACGCATTTCAAGCATCCTATTTTCTAACTGCAATGAGTCAACTTTCAGAGGCCAGAATGGAATTTTGCCATAACGGAAATGCCAAGGATTAAATGCTCTATAATTGAGAAGGATGTGGCTGCAGCCGAGGGACAGTGCCATGATGAGTGAAACTCCATTAGCTCCACATTTGGGTTGGTTTAATTCTCAAATATCGACTCCTAACCGAAACCTTAACCTTACCCAATTTAAGCACGTGGCTATTGTAAATGAAGAGATTAATAAATAAATAATCCCTGTTTTTTATGTATTTTGTTTCTTGCCAGCTGGATTCTCTTGCTATTATTTGATGCAACACATAGCTGTCTCATGTTGACCCTAAGATGCTTTGACAATATAAAGAACTGAGGCAAAACACATTTTACTTACTATTTACCTAACTATTGGCGGGAAAAAATCTTTCCCCATCTGCCTTCAAATGGTTTGTAAAATGTAACTTATGTTTTACCCCTTACAATGCCTATCTAAACCCACTTAGCTAAGTGTGCTGTTGCTTGTGAGTGGTTGACTTTGCAGCAAAAAATCTAATTCTCAGTGCTGTATATAGACGCATAGATAGAGCTGAGACACTGTTTGTATTGACCTGTGAATATTACAATTTTGCCTGAGAGTACTAGGAATGAAGAGGCATTAGGGATATTGACAATTTGCACAAATCAATATTCATCTGTTTTTTTATTAATGGGTACAGCTGCTCTTTCAGTGACCTTTTCTTGCTTTCCTTTTCAGAAAACTTGTACCAGCTGAGAGGTCCACACTGTGCCCCTCAGAGCAGCCTCGAAGGCCAAGAGGACATGGAGGTGATGGCGTTATTTTGAATTGTACAGAAATACACTATTTGTTTTGTTTCACCAAGCTGTTCAGTGATTTTGAAACTTAACACTTGTATTTGGATTTCTAAGTGCAATCTTTTATTTTCTATAATAGTATAAAATGTGACTAGATTTAGATCCTAGTCAAAATTGAGTTTGATTTAACCAAAAATATATTTCTCCATTAATTAAGCCTGTACACTATTGAAGAAATGGCTGCAACAGGACCTGCATTGAAACCAATAAATGGCTAAGCTGTAAGAGTAAATCTTAACAGGATTCAGCCAGGACATTTCCTAAACTAAACTTGACAGAGCAAAGACAGGATTTAAACCAGCTCTAAAACAGAGGATACCAACATGTACAACAATATTACATACTCCTTTATTTGCCCTTTACAACTCTTTTGCAGAACAAATGTAAGACGCATGTGCTGCTGCTTGTGGTCCATGGGGGGAACATCCTGGACACAGCGGGCGGAGACCCCAACACGAAGGCTGGTGATGTGACCACCTTGTCGTCTGTGCTGGAGAAGGTGACGCGAGCGCACTTCCAGGCCGCGGCTGAACATGTGATGATCAAACTGGTGCCATGTCCCGCTGTGTGCGCAGAAGCCTTCTCGCTGGTCTCCAAGTGAGTGACACACAGCCACATGAGGGGTTTCTGTTGGCTTCATTCTGATGAGCTGAGGTGGTGCTTTTACAGTGGACTTTTGTTAGGTTTGCTGTTTTTCTAGTAATTTTTCTTGAATTAGTTTTTGTATATTTTTCATATATTTTTTTCTTTTTTGTAGCATTTGGGATAATTACCTTTTTGTATCTTTTTGTAAGTTGTCCAGTTTATAATTTTGAAAGCATTGGCTGTAGGCTCTTTTTTTCTTTACGTGCCCTGGAGCCTTTAATTGGTGCACAGCTGCTTGGTCTCTCTGCTCGCCGTTCCAGCCCCTCATGGGTCAGTCCAACGCGTGCTCCGGGCTCTGTGCTGCTGTTCCCTGCAGGCACACAGGCGTTTTTGTGGCTTTTTGGTTAGCCTAGCTTCTTGTTTGACGTGGTGGGCGTGGTGGTACTATTTTCGCTTTTCCTTTGGGGATTAGGTTATTTCTTTTCTGTTTTTTTTTTTAGTTAGAGGTGTTGGCACAGGCTTCTACGGCCCTGTATAAGGTTGGCTGTTCTGTTTGGCCGCCTCACCAGGTCCATCTTTCTGTTTATTACTTTGTTGGGCACTGTATTTGTAAGGTTTCTTTCCTAAAATAACCTAAGGATTTACATCTAACAAAAGAAGAAGCAAGTATCAATGCAAAAATGAAAATGAAAACTTTTGAACTCTTACTCACGTGTCCTTAAATATGTTTGGTTCACACTGGGTCATTGCAAAATAACAAAAGTGACTATGGATATGTAAAAAAAATGTAAAAAAAACAAACTAACAAACAAATGTTTGTTTAAACAATCATTTTAATTTTCATGCTGGTTTCTTAATCATCCAAACTCCGGCAAAATCTCCAACTTAAATATTTATTTGCTTTATGGGAAAGAACTTAAATAACCCAGACGTCATCAAATAAGGGAATTTAATGTTCAATATTGCCCCTGAATCCCCTTGGAATCTCTCTTGTCATATGCTGGCAGTAAACAGCCACAGTGTCACATGCCTTTGGTTAAGCTGGTTCACAGTGGGGTTCTCTTCATTATGACAGGAAAACCCCATTGCTGTTGCCCTGTCACCTTAATGCGGCATGAAGAAAGATTTCTCTGCTCTGTCAGCTGACATCTCCTCCGGCTTCTGTTGACTCTGCTCACTGTGGACGAGCATAGACGGGTGTATTTACAGCCCCGAGCACCTGTCCGCTCAGTTATGGACACATTACTGCAGTTAATGGGCCATTCAAACCCATCTGCATAACAACACCTGTGGACTTGACACACAATGATATAATGCAATAAAAACTAAATAAATAATCGCGTTTTGTTGGGACTGTTGAAGTGAGATATGCTACAAAGATTGTCCATGATTATATTGCAGTCGTTTGTGTAATTGTGATTAAGTGCAGATACTTTTTTGACATATTTGATGTTTTTTCTGCATTTTGCAGACAAAGGACAAGTGTAGTAGCTGCAGTAGGGATGTCACAAGATAAAATGTTAGTGCCATGATTATTGTTTATTCATAATTACTGAGACCTATCCTAACAATAGTGTAATCTTAAATTTTCTTTGACTTCTAACACGTTAATTTCCTCAAGTTTGTGACCATCTTCATGAAATCAAACTTTCTGAATGACAAAATATAGTTCACGTTACAAATACAGATTGTACAGACAGAGAAAAGTATTTTATATTTAAATACTTTTTTTTTTTTTACTATAGATTGAATTAAAACCACTTAATTTTGCTTTTAAATTTAGTATTGTTATTTAGTTCTTACAATTATGTAGTGACCTGAATAATCACAGTTATCTTGACATCCCTAGTTTGCAGTCTTGTGCACCTTATCTGTCTGGATTTTGAGTATCAGCTGTCATAAACTAATGAGTCTAATTAAACAGAACCATCACAGGCAAATGGCACTGGATTAATTGAGCTGTGACACATTTTGCCTCATGTGTGACTCAGATGCATTCAGAGTCACTTGAATAGGATGCGTCACCTGTCACCCTGCCTTCTCCAGTCTGATCTTGGACTTATTGAGTGGTTAGTCATCTGGTTGAGTCCAGGCATTCACACAGTGACAAGGCATGTTTCATAATCAAATTATTTGTTGGCACTCAGATATCAAAGGAATACTTTCATCAGAATGTTACATTGGCATATTTCAGTCATTTCAAAAGAGGTGACATGTAGGCATCCACTCTTCTTTTCTCGCCGTAGCACACAGCTCTAAAAGTCAATTTGCTCAAATCTCACCATGTGTATGTAAAGATATCCACAATTGTTTCACATGAACGATTATGTACCAAAAAAAAACATTGATGTCTCTTTTTGTCCCACTCTCTGTGACAGAGCAGTATTTTAGATTTCAAAACTAAAAAAAAAAAAAAAAAATATATATATATATATATATAATTTCTATTGTCATTTTGTGATTGGGAAATAGTAGATTTCTGATTTTGCATTTTGAAACAAAAATCAAAATGTCAGAGTCAAAGTCTAAATTGCAAGATTAGCAATCTAGACTTTGTTAAGACTGGATAGATGAAACCAAATGTTTAAGAAAAAATGTTATGTGGTGAAGGGCTGCAACTATTGTTTTAGTAGTCAAGTACAAGTACAAGTACACAAAGTAATTCAAAGTGCTTTAGTAGTCAATGATTATTTCTATTGAAATGTTTTAAATACATTATCAACCAAGTAAGGGTTGAAAGATGGTGACTGAAGGCCTCTAGATAGAGAATATTTACAAATGAAGCGTATTATTGATGAAAAACAGAAATGATGAATTATGAGAATTGGGAAATTTTGATTTCCTAGTGCCAAAAAAGATTAGCAGGTTAGTAATGCCACTATAAAAATGTATTTTTGGAGACGGTATAGTCCTGATAATGATTATGATTAGCAAAATACAACTATAATTCTTTTTTATAGTCAACTAGTCACACATTTGGTTTATCGATAATCATAATTATTCAGTTCACAATGTAAGAAATATAAAAATATAATTGTGAACATCGTAGAGGAAACAATAAGATTTATATTGAAGCTCTCCAAAAGAGCTCTGATTTTTCTGATTGTTGAATCTTTATTTTTATTTTCTAAAATTTCATATTGTGATATCCCAAGTCACGATTAGCAGTCCTATATTGGTGCTAATCAATTAGAAGGAGTAATTAGGTGAGTGACTTGAGCCTCGTTTATTGTTCCCGCCTTAAACCATGTTCACTCTTTCTTCTCTCCAGTTCTGCTAGTGTGGCTTTAATGGCTGTAGACACAAAGGAAAGGTGCATAGGCTTTTGCTGATTAGGAAGCCCTTTTGAAAAATGCTGGTCTTCTGGAATTGACATGATGGGAAGAATGCTTGGCTGAAGGATAGAAAAGGTTAATTAGAAAAAATATTGACCAAAGTCCTGAGAGCAGACAGTGCAAAGCTAATTAGTATGCTTATGACATTTTTCATTTCCAGGCACCATTTAACCATGAGGAATATTTATGCGTAACCTTTTTAATTGTTTTGTTGAATGGCTTAGCCCCCAAAGGCCATCACTTCACTTTTTATCTGAAATTAGATGATATTATGCAGTACTCTTTTGATCAAGACTCGTGATCTGTTTAGTTCATGGTCGGGTTATTATGTCACACTCAATTTGTTTTTCTTTCATTAACATCAAAATCAGAAGTGGCTAAAAAATAACCTTTGTAAACAAGTACATTTTTTCTTTTCCCCTTTTAGCTGCTGCTTCTTAGTTGATCGGCTCTAACAATGATTGCATTTCACGTTTACTGTCACTCCCGGAGTTGGTCACTGGTCTTATCTGCGACAGCTTGACAGCCCCGTGCTTTAATTTCTGTGTTCAGAGTCTCGTTAATAAGTGCTGCTGAGGAAACGTGGTTGGCAGCCGAGTAGAGACCTGTGTCTGTAATTGACGTTAGGGAAAGCGGCGCGGCCTTGAAGCATGAACAAGTGGCGAACGATGTGTGTGCTCAGCTGATTCACATCCACTTGGCTTCCTCACATCATTCCACATGAAAAATACAGGAGAAATTCCACAGCGGTCTGCCACAGTTAATACAGAAGTGCTATGTGCCGCTAATGGCCACATGCATTATACATTCAAACCCACACTGCTGTATTCAGACTTTCACAATTTCTTTCGATTTAAGTTTTTGTAGAACAATCTAGACTTAATTAGGCTCAAAATCGGTCTACCACTGCTTCACTTTACAACTTTTATATAAATTAACACAGTAAAGAAGAGAATTAAAGTAGTATTATAAAATTGGCAATATCTCAATTTTTTTGTTGATGCGATATTTAGACGATATTATGTAAATCCAATAGAAATGTGTTAAAACGTGTCTTTAAACATATTAGTTGAACTTTATTTAATTATCAGAAAAAATGTGAAATGTCTGTTAAAGGAAAAATATTGTGCATTTTTCATATTGATATTAGCCTTTAAACATGCTCTTGAGTAACTTAAATTTGCTATCTCACATTTTTTGAAACAACAACAAAAAAATTGTTTATTATGGCTTTAATGAAAGGATTTGTCTGCTGTATGTTAGCACTTTTGAGACATAAAAACATCGCTGTATTAACTGTATGTGCATGTCCCAGATTGATTAGTGGCCGTGTGAGGTATTGCTGCCTCTTGGGCCCAGTCTTTTTCTATAATGGCACATTATAATTGCAGACCGTACTTAATTATTATCGCTATTTTAATAGATAGAATAGATAAATAGAAGGAATTGTTCTTTTTAACCATTTCTAAAATCACAGAAATGAGCGTTTTTATATTAAGTGACATCACTGTAAACATGTGCGAGCCACGGGAACGAGCACGTCGAACGATAGAAACAAAAGCATGTGGACAAGGCTAGACTAACGATAGCTGTAAGTTGTATTTTATTTCATTTCAGACGCTTTCACATTTGATCTAATATGAAGACTACAATTACAATCACACAGGCTAACGTTGACACAAAAACTTGTAAGCTGCGTGATCGCTCACGTCGCTCAAAGCATCATAGGGATTGTCATCACGTGGCGCTCCTAATGCAAAGATGGCAGCCTCCAGAAAGCAAAGATGGCAGCCTCCATAAAGCAAAGATGGCAGCCTCCAGAAAGCAAAGATGGCAGCCTCCGTATCCGGAAGTAATACGGAAGTAAAAAACTTTTACTTTTTGGGGTCATGTGCCAATGAGCACATGTCATAGTGATAAATAGGGCGCCATTTTAGGTTCATCTTCCAGTTTTAATTATAGTTCTATGCATAAAAATCAGAGCCTAGCAGTAACAGTTATCGTGTTTAGACGGCAAAATGCTCAGAATGAGTGTGGCGATAATTTAAGGACTTAAAACAGCAAAATATTCTCAGATAAATGATGTATGAAATCGGAGGGTGAGGATTTTCTAATGAACATTCCTCAAAACAACGCGAATGCAGCTGAACGCTACTTCCGGTGTGTTTTTGATGACGGAACATTATTAGGACATGGTTAAAACTCAAATAGTCACTGTAGAAGAATATGTGTCCTTTAAATTAATCACAAAAATGCTAAAATATCATCTAATACCCTTCTTTTAAAGTTTACAACATCATACAACAATTTTTCATTTTTAATTTCAATCAGCACTTTTTTTTTTTTTTTCACTATAAATGATACACTTGATATTCAAATTTTGCATGATCTTCAAAATAACATTCACAATATTATCTAAATTTCGACCAAATAAATATGTTGTTTGTAGTGTTTTTTTCCTGTAGCAAACTGATCCAGTGGGTTAATTTTTAAACGATGTTGATCGTGATCTGTTTAACATACTCATCCTTATGCATTTGTTTTTAATCAACTATATGGGGCTAGAAAGAAAATAGCGATGGACTAAATACAGCACCTTTTTGTTCACTGTCACTTATCAAAGTGATAAATCTGTGCCACGCTTAGCACGTTAATTATGAAAAGAAAGCCAAACGCAGAACGCAGATTCCACAAGCCAAGAAACTGAGCAGCCTATTCTTTATCGTGGATGACTATTGCTCAATTTGCCAAACCAAACAGCAAGACATAACAAAGAAATGGAAATGCAAAAGTTGTGTTATTTTTTTAGATTGTTGTGCGTGAAAAGCTCTGGAGATTTATTAATTCTGTAAACAGGCTTTAGGTTGTAAATGCAGTGTATGTCTTTCTTGCATTATCATAAACCCAAGGACTTAAGAACTGCTCAAGTCCAGATTGCTCCAGGTTTTTCAGCATACTCTTACAATATGCACAGTCAGTAGGCTCCGAGCGCGCCCACACAGCTCGCAACGCAACACTTTTTTCTACTCCTCCTTCGCCGGTTAACAGTGTTTGTGCTAATGACAGTGTTGGACCCGTGGGTGTGCAAAGTCTCATTACTCGCGTGCCAACATAAACACACCAGAGACACGACTCCACAGCCGCGCGGGGAACCAATTGCTGCTGCGTGCCTAATTTTACTCTCATTGTAGCTAACAGCTTTGGCTAAATAAATAAAAAAATCACAGTACAGAGCTGAAGGTGATGAAGTCTCTTAGCACATTTAAAGGGAAAAAAACCTTCACATAAACAAAGCACTCCGGACTAAGTGCCTGATAATTCCTAGGGCATTGGGAGACGTCTCTGTGGAGAAGGTTTTCCAGTACGTGTCGGGTTTGTTGCCATGTGCATTATGGGCGACTGCTGCTCTCCGAGGGGCTCTCAGAGTTCATTATTAGCCCGGCCCGATAATGAAGCCACTGTGCAGGGTGTCAAGACAACACACACACGCAGTATTTGCACTCACGATGGACATACTATACACACAAAGTCGAAGTATCTAGTGTTGGAGTCACACCCACTACCACTGTGCATCCAATTAACAGCAAGTGAGAAGAAAAAAAAAAGACTTCCTTCCCCTGGGGATATGGAAAATCAATGATTAAAGAGTAGTTGTACTGTACCAATATTGAATAACATACATTGTTTTGAGTAAGATCAATAGAGTCTTCTAAATCTGACTTGCATCACATTTACATCACATTTACACAGCACATCTGGATTATTTAGAAAGGAAATTTATCATGAAATACATTGTGATACATGCTATTTTATGAACACTTTTCTGTACTGTAGGGTTGCACTCAACAGCACTGTTTAAATATGTTCTTACTGTTTTTAGCCAAAAAAAAAAAAGCCAAAAATTGTTCTCAAGTAAAGTGAAAAAATAAAAATAAAAAAGCCAAGAAATGACTCAAAACGATTAATACGTACTTGGGGAAACTTCTACTCAAGTTAGAGTAACTGTCTGGACGTGACATCTAATTTATAATTTGAAGTTAGTGTAATTGGAAAGACAAAACAATAAGCACGAATAGTAATACACAAAACCTTAAAAAAATCGACAGACAAATGTAAATGTTGAAAGAATTTAATATTGTCAACATAAAGCTTTTGTCACTTTTGTTGTTACTTGAAACTAAATAGTTCTCGAGTGGCAGTTAAAGTATTTTGTCCAAAAAGTGCACAGAGAAGTAAAATATCTTCAAAAAGTAAAGCTTAAATGTAACTGAGACTATCTACTGTTCAGGGCAATGTGTATTCATGATGTTACTTTCACACTCAAAACAGCATCTTGTGCCAGCATCAGGACAGCATCAGGAAACATTGTCTACCTTTCAAATCAAACACAGCACTAACAAGAACATTCAACTTTAGAACAAGTTTGTGAAACACATTTGCTTCGGGGACTTTTGAAAAGGTTAAAATGAATTAGGTTTGGCATTTTCTCATTGCAGAGAGGCTGCTGACGATGTGAAGTTGGCTCTGTCCACCACCGGGGGAGAGACTTTCATTATTGAGGCTGTAGACGCTCTGTTCCTATTCCTGGCCCTCTCTCTCATTAAAAAGAGTATAAGGATTGGTGCATTTCTCACTAATTGCACAAATGCAGTGTCAAGCCATCCATTAAACACTTCTCCTCTAATCTGTCAGACCTTAGATTATGTAAGTAAGAGCCACAATATCAAGAGTCCACCTCAAGGTTAGATGAGATGAAACTCATTTGATTTTTAATCTTCTCGTTTGGCCTCCCTCTCTCGCTGTTTCTGTTAAAAGGATTATTACATCAGGACACCACGAGTCTAATGTTGCGTTCATGTGCTCCTTGGAGACCATAGAGCGTTAAAGAACACCAAACATTAAACCCTGTTGCTTGAAAAGTGACATTGCATTTAACCCGTTAGTGTTCATTTGTTCATTATCTTCTTTCACAAAGGCTTATAATAGTAATAAGATAATAAGAGCACATTTTGGCTGTGATAAAAACATTTCTTGATTATAAGTATATGTATTTTTACCATAACTGCATTGTTGCTGAAGTGGTTTTATTTTAAAATAAAGATATATATATATATATAAAAATTCCCTGCTCACCCTCCACGGGTGGTCACATCCATCTCTGAGCTCGGGTCCTCTACCAGAGGCCAGGGAGCTTGAGGGTTCGGCGCAGTATCTTAGCTGTTCCTAGCACTGCGCTCTTCTGGACTGAGATGTCTGATGTTCCTCCAGGGATCTGTTGTAACCACTCCTCCAGTTTGGGGGTCACTGCCCCAAGTGCTCCGATCACCACGGGCACCACCTTGGCCTTCACCTTCCAGGCCTTCTCCAGCTCTTCTCTGAGCCCTTGGTATTTCTCCAGTTTCTCATGTTCCTTTCTCCTGATGTTGCCATCACTTGGTATCGCCACATCAACCACAACGGCCTTCCTCTGCTCTTTATCCACCACCACGATGTCTGGTTGGTTTGCCATTACCATTCTGTCAGTCTGTATCTGGAAGTCCCACAGGATCTTCGCTCGGTCATTCTCTACCACCTTTGGAGGTGTTTCCACTTTGACCTTGGGGTTTCCAGTCCGTACTCCGCACAGATGTTTCTGTACACTATACCAGCCACTTGGTTGTGGCGTTCCATGTATGCTTTCCCTGCCAGCATCTTACACCCTGCAGTTATGTGTTGGACTGTCTCAGGAGCTTCTTTGCACAGCCTACACCGTGGGTCTTGTCTGGTGTGGTAGATCTGGGCCTCTATCGCTCTGGTGCTCAGGGCCTGTTCCTGTGCAGCCATGATGAGTGCCTCTGTGCTGTCCTTTAGTCCGGCCCGCTCTAGCCACTGGTAGGATTTCTTGATATCAGCCACTTCAGTTATGTTCCGGTGGTACATCCCATGTAGGGGCTTGTCCTCCCATGATGGTCCCTCCTCCGGCACCTCACCTTCTGTTCCCCATTGCCTGAGACATTCACTGAGCACATCATCATCTGGGGCCTTATCCTTGATGTACTTGTGGATCTTGGATGTTTCATCCTGGATAGTGGCTCTCACGCTCACTAGTCCACGGCCTCCTTCCCTACGGCTAGTGTACAGTCTCAGGATGCTGGATTTGGGATGGAACCCTCCATGCATGGTCAGGAGCTTTCGTGTCTTAACGTCTGTGGTCTGTATCTCTTCCTTTGGCCATCTTATTATGCCTGCAGGGTATCTGATCACTGGCAGGGCGTAGCTGTTTATCGCCCGGGACTTGTTCTTGCCATTGAGCTGGCTTCTTAGGACTTGCCTTACTCGCTGGAGGTATTTGGCAGTTGCTGCTTTCCTCGTTGCCCCTTCGAGGTTGCCATTTGCCTGTGGTATTCCAAGGTATTTGTACCCATCCTCAATGTCTGCTATTGTTCCCTCTAGGAGTGAGACCCCCTCTGTGTGGACTACCTTCCCTCTCTTTGTTACCATCCGACTGCACTTTTCCAGCCCGAATGACATCCCGATATCAGTGCTGTAGATCCTGGTCGTGTGGATCAGTGAGTCGATGTCTCGCTCACTCTTAGCATACAGCTTGATGTCATCCAGCTTGATATATATATATATATATATATATATATATATATATATATATATATAGGATTACTTCTTTATGTAATGAAATTTCCGTATATCAAGGGTTTTCTGATATTGACTCTTGTATAGGGAAGACACATTTTCTGTAAACTGTACTTCTTCTCTTATTCCTCATAAAAAATGGAGCAGCTTTTGTCCATACAATAGATAATTGTTTTCCCAAGTCAATGGCTGCATCCAATAATACTTAAAAATTTGGTTTTGTGCTTTAGTGCTCTCTACAGCCTCTGGCACACTTTTACTACTTTTCATACCCTACCAACATAATGTACGGAAATTGTTTAAAATTATTAAAACTAATTACAGCCATTAAAAACAGATGGTGAGGGGATGGCTTGTTACTCACAAAGCCAAATTACAATCCATTTATACTAAACATAATGTCACAAATACAAAGATTTTAATCTTGTGCGTAAACACACAGGGTTGTAAAGCAGGATGTGAATCATGTTAATAAAGCAAACAAGTGGTTCCATAATCAGCTAATTATGGCACGTAATAGAGAGTGCCTCACCTGGCATTTGTGGAGCACTGTGCCAGGTGTTTCTCTTCTGTTCTTGTCCTGTGGATCGTGAACCCGGCTCTGTCTTAGACGTGTAGTTTGAATATTCATGGCCATTTTCTTCTCTTCAGGTTTGTGACATGTGTTTTGACAGTTGTTTACAAAGCCTGATGCATGCAGATGAATCAAGGCAATTGCCACATGGATAATTTGATAAAGGTACAGCTTAGATGCACGATTATTTATTTAAAGATAGATGCAGAGATGAAGTGGTACTAAAGACAATAGCGTTGGGAATCACTGGATCCCTATTGATTTTAGATTTCACTATATGCTGATGCTGCAATAATATATATATATATATATATATATATATATATATATATATATATATATATATATATATATATATATATATATATATATATATATATATGTAGAGGCATTGTCCAGCAGTGTTTTCAAAAGCCAAATCTATTTTAGCGCAATAAAAATATTATTCCATCCCTTCTTGAGCAAATCTCCTAAAATAAAATCTCCTCAGCCATACTGTTATTAATAATACACTATGTCTAGAGATTATCAAATGAACACCATGTCTAACCAATGCTAGATAAATATGCATTTTCATTGGATTGTTGCATTGATCCAAATAAAATTTACATGCAACAATATCAGGAGAAATCTATAGACCCTTGATTTTCAGCCAGTGTGGGAATACTAGTGTGCCTTTAGGTATTGCCAGGAGTGCCTTGAAAAAGTGTGTAATTATAGTTTACAGATTCACACTTGTAATTATTTAATAATTTACCATTTTGGAGCATCCTCAACAACCCTGATCTTCAAAAGGAATAATCAATCCCCATTATTAAATTTAAAGAACAAGACTGTGGCATGGACATTATACCATGTCCCTTTATACCATTTTTTAAAACTAAATGCATTGATTTGGTAATGTTTTAGTCTGGGGTCTTCCACAGAATGGTTTAAATTAGAAAAACACTGCACTAAGCAATGCCAAAGTATCAGTGCCAAATCTACACCTATAGGCATCTTGATAATCCTCACACTTTGGTACTATGACTTGAACCTATTCACTGAACACCTTTGTCACTGCCGGCCTTTGGCCACCATAGATTTCACAGGGGTGAGGAAGTGAGAAGATTACCTGCTTTATCCTTTGTTTCTTGTGGCTGCAATTCCTCTGTTTTTCAGATAGACTATTGTACCACTATGTTCCTCCTGGTCTCTGGTGTATAAAATGCTCCCATCAACTGGCCGAAATTGTTGCTTATATATAAAGATTGTGTTGTAATCTTCTAGTATTGTGGATCTTGATAGGTTTCTGGCAGACTTCTCTAATGTTGGGACCAGGCTGTGCCCTTCTGTGTCACCAAACGATGGGTGTGCTGACACTTTTCAACCTTGGGTCTAAATTGTTGCTATATTCTGTAATCAGAGCGATGATGGACGGTGAGAGACACGACACAGCTCAAGGAGAGTTCAGGGCGGCGCCAGTCTGGAAAAAAAAAAAGACAAAAAAAAAAAAGGAATCAAGACAGTTTGGTCATTTGGTATTCTTCTTATATAAAAATATGGGTTGGTGATATTGACTTAAATAAATGAAATAGATATACATTGCATATCTTCAAAAAATGTACAATATTATCAACATTTGTATATGTACTGTCCACCTCTAGTCACAATATTACTGATTAATTGATCAACTGCCCACCGCTGGCCAAATTATAACCTTGTTGTTGTTGGAGACCTGAACCTTCAAGACATTGCGATTGTGTGCGTTCTAGTCTGGTCCAGTCCAGTCTGGCTGTAGGGAGTCATGTACCTCTGATGATGTAGACGAGATGTAACAAGAGACAACGAAGCTCATTTTAACAGAAACCCAGTTTACATGTGTACTCCTCTCACAGGACCAACAGTGTTTTCATCTGTCAATCATCATGCCGTAGTGCCTAAATAACTCATCTCTCTTGTGTGTTCTCAGTCTAAACCCGTACAGCTACGATGAGAGCTGTGTGTCCAGCAGTGTGGACCACCTCCCTCTGGCAGCCCTCCCTCTCCTCGCCATCGTCTCGCCTCGATACCAGGACGCCGTGGCAACAGTGATCGCTCGGGCCAACCAGGTGTACCACAGCTTCCTCCAGACTGAGGACGGGCAGGGCTTCTCTGGGCAGGTGTGTGAGAGCGTACACTCTAAGAACGGGCCATTTCTGTGAAAACAGGAAGAGTCTTTGTGTTCAACGGCTCACACTTATTTATTTGAACTCAAAGCCTTTTTTCAGGTGTCTAATTCAGCTCTAACATATGTAGATCATTGAAATTACATTTTGTATGTTGTAAACTGCAATATTGGTCTAAAATGATTTAAAGACTTCAGAACTGATAAGACCTGCTTATCATTTTTTACATTTAATCTTAGCAAGAGATTAGATTTTCATTAATGTGTTTTGGAAAATGTCTACGTTATATTTTTAATCCTACACGTATGACTCGTAGTCTGATTCTTAATAGGTGAAAACAAACATTTTCTGAGTGGGGTTAGGGTCAAGCTTTGAATGTAAAATTTTCCTCAAGCATGAATCAATCCAAGCACAACTTTAATTAAGTTAATTAAGGTTAAGGGAACACTGTAACCACATGGTTAAAGTTAAAAAAACATCGATTTTACATCATATCTCCCCTTCAAGAAATGCCACGTGACAACAAGCTCTTGGGATGCTTTTTAATGGATACAGGTGTAAACAGACTATTGGGATGCTGGCTCAGTCGCAGTTTGCAGTTTGTTCATTCAGTTTTTTTGTACATTTTCACTGGGTATATTTCAGAGGTATTTTTTTCTCAGATTTGATTTGATATTGCAATAGAAGGTTAAGGTTATACATTTAAGTTTATTAACGTTTAATGCATTTGTAATGAATCAATTGTATTGTGTTCATTAACCAGGGATGTTGTGATGATGTTGTTCTATTAAATATTACATGCAACAATAGTTTATATATAATATTTATAAAAATATATAAAAAATTGCAACTATATAATTTAAAAAAACATTGTTGAAATCCACCTTTAGAAATCTACGAAGCTAGAAAACTGTTTTTCTTTGTGTTTAGCATGCTTTATATCAAAACTGACCTTGGGGGCAGGCCTTGACACTTTCTACACATTCAGAACACAGGGCCAAGGCCCATAACAGTTCATTATTCTCTTTTATATTTTGTTTTTACACATAGTCGTAGGCTATTCAATTATCAGGCATGAATTTTATTACAAGCGACAATTAACTTATAGCAGGGTAAAAACAACAGTTATCACAATATCCACCACATCTTCTTTGTAGTCTTCAAGTAGATATGACTTAGACTTTTGTTGCGCATTATTTATACTTAATTCTTCAGTTTTTTATAATCACATCCTGATTCATCTGACTTGTTTGGATTATGACTGTGCAGTACAAATGCCACATACAACATATAAAAGCCCAAGAGTTACTTGTTGTACATAAAACGCTGTATTTATTATGGTTATGCCTCTCTATTGTCAGAGCCAGGCTCCCTGACATTTTGAAATGATATGTTTTCTCTTGTAATCACAATCATTCATTTTTGCGTCTATGGCTTTCTGTGACTAAAGCCGCTCTGCCTCTGATACATTGTGCGTGTGTATTTTGTGCAGGTCTGCCTGATGGGAGACTGTGTGGGTGGCGTGCTGTGCTTTGACGCCTTGTGCTTCAGTAACCATCACAGGACTGGCAGCCCAAACAACAGCAGCAGAAATAACAGCACCGAAAGCCTGAAGGTAACGCACTACTCTGGTAATGGGATGTGTGAAAGAGTTTTATGAAGAATTATGATTATGATTACATGCCTGTCATACCTTGTCCTTTCAAAGGAGTTAATTAAAGAGCACAAACATAGTGAAAACACAACCTTGGCGCAGCTCCCAGAAACTTAAACATTGTAAGATTTTATTATTTTTTGACAGTTATATGAAATGTGATTGGGCCCTTAACAAAAACGTGGTGGCAATAAAGTTTTATTCACAATTTTTTTTTATCCTGATAAAAAACTAAATATTTATATCTTTCTTTTTCCTTTGGGCTTCAGTCTTTTGGGCTCCCTCCCCAAAATGTCTACCTGTGCAGTGATTTGCAACCCTTTGGAATTTTAATCTTGATTGCATAGAATAGGTCTTGGGTGGTGGTATTATAAAGCGTAGTGAGATACTTGCCGAAGAAATGTTCCAAAAGTAACATTATACAAGTAAATCTGAATTTAACTTCAAATTCTCACAATTTTCCTTCCTCAAGAATCCATGTTGAGGACAATGTCTCTGCTGTGTATAACACTCTCTTACAGCTGACATAATGGTGAGATAATCAATGTTATTCACTTCTCCTGTCAGTGTCATATTGTTATGTCTGTAATATTCATTAAAAACATATTTTTTAAAACAAAATGCTTAATCTGCTCTTCTTACAGGACAACTCAGGGCCCCAGAGAGAGTCCAGCCTTGGGTTGAGTTCCAGTAAGAGACTGAGCAAAAGCAATATTGACATTTCTGCTCCAAACGACAGCCAAGGCGGACCCTCACTGAGCCGCAAGCAGAGCGACTCTTTTGATGGAGACACATCCTCTGCAGGACAGCGGGGCTTCTTCTCCAGGTACGACTAAACACACAGAATACCATAGTGTACTTTTGAACTCTGGTGTATGGGTTTTTTCCATAGCTTTGTTTAATTGCAAGAAAGTATTGTACAATTTCAGTATCTTAAATGAAATCTCCTGTATGTGCAAAATCTACATGACCTTATGACCTTGTTTTTGCACTGTGTATTGCTAATATTTCTTGATAAATGGATGGGATGCTTTCAAATCATTTTCTATTCATGCTGACAATTATCAAGAGCATGTTCTTATTAAAGTACACAAATTAAGATTTGAATAATATAGTAACCAATACTGAACAAACACCCAGGTACATGCAAAATAAGTGATGCCACTTTATAATAACTTACAATACCATTTCATTTATAATGATCTTAATGCATGAACAAAGACTTAATTTATAATAACAGTTTATCAAGAATGATTCAGGCTTATGTAATTACTACCCAAACCCCTTAATTAAGTAGTTACTATGAGTAATCATTCATAATCTATTTGTTCATTATGAATTAAGCATTTTACATTTTAGAGTGTAGCTTGAATATTGACTTATTTTTACTTTTTTTTTAAGTTTTCTAGTTCTTATTGTGATCTGAATAATCACAATTATCGATTAAAATAATCGTGACATCCCTAGTGAAAATGATATTTTTCTGCCATCCATCTCCCTGTCTCTCTCTCTGACAGGGGCTGATGTGTGTTACAGGTTCATCCAGAGCCAGATGCTTCCCTGCACCCCTCATCTCACAATATGTCATTCTGCTTGGCTCTGCTTCTTTATCAATATTTGCAGCTTGTCTGTTCCTCCCTTCCCTGTCTGCTCTATAAATAGCCTCTGTGTACCCGTGCCAGGCCGTTTGACTGTGTGCCGGTGAATTTGCTGGCTCAGGTTAGGTTTAATGGATACAACCACTTTGGCACGTCGACAAGGCTCGCAACATTGCAACTGAGGCCAGGCTATGGAGCTCTTGTCTTCACTTGTGACGTGTTCTGGTCAGTGTATTTTCCGATTGGAATCGACCTGATTAAGCCTCAGTGTGGCTCTGCTGTGGGTAACCTCTGCTCCTTATAGTGCTTTCTGCTTTTATTAGCCCTGGTGGAAAATCCCTTCACCTAGAGACCTTATTAAACCTGCTTTCCAAGACATTATCCCTCATTTCACACCAGTAGCTGCTCGGATTAGTGCATATTGTGTGTAGTGTACAGTGGTTTTCACTCACACATTTCCCTGACTGAGCCTTATAGTGTCGTCACAATACTAGTTCTAATATTAGGTTTTTTTGTTTTTTTTTCATGAATTGTTTTATTTAAATTTTTCATTTTTTTTACCCTTGAGGTAAGGAAAGGAGAAAAGGTACGTGTAACAAAAGTACAAATACACACTTGTCTTTACCCTCCCCTCCATCCTAACTCCCCAACCACTCCAGCTGGGAACATAACAGACGCTGTGAAAATATGTATGTTAATAAAAAGAAGGGGAAAAAATGAAATAAACAAATAGACCTATTAATAATAATAATGTCAATGAAGAAAAAAATAAAATGGCATAAAGTTATTTAAAAAAAAAAAAAAAAGGTTACATTTTTTCTTATCAGATAATAAAACTTTCGTCCCCCTTTAAAGGGCCCGTGACAGGTTGGACCACTCATTTACGTAAAATGCAGTTAAGATAAATATATTTCGAGTTTTGCTAAAATTCTTTACAAATGTTATCCCGGTTTAGCAGTTTTATAAGTTTTAATTTCACTTCCTGGTTGTAAATAATGACATCACACTAGGAAATTACCATAGCAACCACACTGTAAACTGGGCTAAAACTCATCTAATGTCATCAATTCTTTTACCTGACGAATAAAAATATATTTTAACTTATTTATTTTGTTGAATTTGTGTTTAAATGGTCAAAAAAAGTAGTTTATTTTGTGTAAATCATGTATAAAGTTTGTCTCCCTAGTGTGATGTCATCAGTTTTTTTACTTCCTGTAATTTTCAACATATTTTTCAACTTTTCTCCACAAACAGCGACCAGATTGGTGTAAAAGTATCATTTATATTTACAACAAGTATTAATACACTGAATAAAGTCAAAATTACAAAATCATAAAAACCTGTCATACGCACTTTAAATGTCCCATGTTTGGTGCTCTCTTGTAAAGTCCAAGCAACAGTTCTGTGGCGTTCAAGGAGACGAGGCCTTGAAGCCCTTCAGTTGGAGATGTGTCTGATGGTTATTGGGCAGCAGTCGACACCAGTAACAGCCTTAATTTGGGTCGAGGATCGAGTATCATCGTTAGTGTCCTGACGAACAGCCAGTCGGACCCTCTGGCTCAGTGCTGGTGTCATTTTTGTCGGTCTTCCACTTGACTTTTTTCTTCCATAACCCTCAGGATCTTTAAAGACATTCAAAATGACCTCAGCAACGATGGCGCGCCGTGAGAGGCCCCGCTTCTGCAGCTCAACAACCCGACCATGTTTAAAAAGAGAAAGTTTATTATTGCCTTTCCATCAGAACGTCATGATAGTGACCTGACAGAAAATGTCAAACACTGAATCCGCATTTTTTAATAGATTTGGGCTTTTGATCTGCTTCAGAACAGCCTATTTCAGTTTATATGTTGTTTTCAATAAAATGTTTACGCTAACTTTTTTATTGTTTCATTCCCGTTTCTTGTTGCATATTGAGGCTCCACTTGGAACCTTGTTAAGATCCAATGTGATTTTGCCATTTATTCAACTGGTCTTACATTTTTTTTATTGGGGCTGTAGCTTTGATTTGTAGATTTGTGTGTACAAGTAGAATAAAATAAAATAAAATAGAGTAAGAAATCCCCTAAGAAGAAAATGGTGGCTTTGACATAACCTAAGGTTATCTATCACACAAAGGGGAGCTGTTATACAGGAGTATGTTCAATGTTGGAGTGCAGTTGTAAGAATCAGCTGGAGACTGAGCCCCTTAGCTCCTCTATTGTCCGGGGGAGTGGGTGAGCAGAAGTGTCCATAATGGAGTGCAGTTTGTCCAGTGTCCTGTCCTTCACTGTAACAAATATCTCTAGATCAAAGTTGCCATGTTCTCTTTTTTCTAACGACTTTGGACTGGAAAGTCCCTTGCAATATTTAAGAGTTGCGGGCTCGCTTTTTTGGGCTTTCTCCTCATTGTCACATTCATGTTGTTAAAGAGGTAATATTTTGTCTTTTTCAGTCTGTTTCACAATAATAGACCCAGTAATGACTGAAATATAGGCTTTAACAGATAATTAATGTTTTCAAGACATTTTTATGTGCAAAATTTGATTTTAAAACTATGTGCAACTCATTTGCACTCATTCTACAGTGACACACAAGGTTTAACTAGTTGCTTATTTTTTATTTACTTATTTTTGTCAGGCTGGGTTTTTTGCTTTGTCACTTTTTGGCAATCTGGCACCCTCCAGACTCCATTCTTATATTTGTAGGACATTCATATTATTTTTCAACATTTTTCTATTTATTTAGTTAGTTTTTGTAGAAATTAGTTAATTTCAACACAAAAACATTTAAAGGTGTTTACATTTGCACAACATGCATACTTGTCTACAGCAGACTCTTGATAACCTTTAATGAAACACTAACCTTTTCCTCACTGCATGTGGATCCCGTTACAGCCAGGAATCATTTTTGTTGTCGACATTTACAGTAGTGGACATGAGGGTAAACAACAGGCAGATGATCACACAACCGCAGAATAAGTGCAGAAAGAAGGGGTGAACTTGAGAGAGAGCAGCAGCAGCATGAGAAAACACAAACGCGGTATTGATCTTGGCTTTTAAACAGGACAAGAGAGCGGTGGCTAATCCCTCTCCCAGTGCGCACTTTAATGGGGACGTGTTGGCCTCACTGCAGGGAATTTTGTTATGTATCTCACCAAGTAATCGCTGCTGAGGATAAAATCTACAAACATTACTCGCCACAGCAAACATTTATATTGGTTTCATCAATTTGCTTTGGGAATAATTTTGAGTCCCAGCTCGCTCCCTCATTTCCCTAGTATTTAGAAAAAGTCTACAATGGATTTTAAAGTTAAACATCTCAAAGATCTTGTAATTTGAGGGGATGTTTTTACTTCTCTCTTTCATTAGTAATACAGTTTATTGTTTTTCTGCATGTCATTTTCAGTTTGATGAAGGAGGGAGTAGAGCTGCGTGGAGGCAGTAACACCAGTCTGGTGTTGAATCCAGGCCGTTTTGACTTTGAGGTGTCCGACTGTTTCCTGGTGGGCTGTCCACTGGGCCTGGTGCTGGCCATGAGGAGGACTGTTCTGCCCAATGTCCAAGGTAAAACATGTGCAACCACATGTGGACTTCAACCATATGACTCCAGGACATAAGAAGGAAAAGAAAAAAGGAGGAAAAGAGTGGATGAATGATTATGAATGTTATTTTCCTCTAAACTAAAGCAACACAATGTTTATGAAGATACAAAGAGATAATCTAAAATTACAAACAACTAACTTAAAATTATCACTCATTGCGCAATTTGTTATTGTGTGAAAATAAATTGACACACCGATTAATTTAACCCTCCTCTCCTCCTGCGTGTTTGTGTGGAGTGTGGTTACAACATGGTCATGGAAGACATATTTTCGCCGTTAAACTCTGAGTCAATGTTAACGTTATCAACATGTTAAATTTACAATTTAGTGCATCATAATAAAGAAAATAATCTAATTTAATAGCAAGTAATGAAGGTTTGTTAACTTCAATTCAATCAATTCTAGACCAACTAACACAATGTACTGAATAATTAAATATTTCAACTACAAAAAGACAGATTCACCTGTTTCACTTTCACTTCTTTTTCTTGACAGTGAGCCAGCTTCGCCCTGCCTGCTCTCAGATCTTCAACCTGTTTTAC
This sequence comes from Rhinogobius similis, assembly GCA_019453435.1. NCBI lineage: Eukaryota > Metazoa > Chordata > Actinopteri > Gobiiformes > Gobiidae > Rhinogobius > Rhinogobius similis. The sequence goes on along the minus strand of CM033625.1, from coordinate 18,148,562 downwards.
CCCTCAGACCCCTCTGCCTCCAGACTGGAGCCCCTGCTGCAGTCGGTCTTTCACAGGTTACCTCCTTTTGCCGTGCCCCGCTACCAGCGTTACCCTCTTGGAGACGGTCGCACAATGCTCTTAGGTAAAAATGAGAAATCTCAGAAAATCCATTTGCCAATCCTATTTGAGAGAGCAATTTCTTTTGAATATTTAGTGTTTGTTGTTTTTTTAGGGCCGCACATTTTATTAGAATGGTGTGTGGAATGGGCTGATGAGCAGGAATGGACATTTGTCAGGCTCGTTACTCTGCATGAGCGCTATGACCCTACGTTTATTTGGCAGTACAGCAGTTCCGATTTTTTTTAGGCTGTGAAGATGAAATAAGATTTAGCAATGTACTTTGTCACAGATGGACAGATTGAATACAATAACCTTTCCCAAGCTCCCTAAGTTTAAACTCATCTGTGCTTCCCCCTGCGCCCGTGCCCTACCTTTAGCTCCCAGTCTCTTTGCTCCACACACACAGAATGTGAGATATTCATTGCCAGATAAAATGTTGTGATCCCCCAGGAGGGCTGGCTGTAGAGATGGGAGTTCTTTAATGAGCCTCTGATTTATTTGAAGCATGTGTTAGCCCACTTTTGGGATACAGAGGCACACTCTAAACAGTAGTTATGACACAATGGCCTGTTCCTCTGCTTTTTCTCTGCTCCTCCTTCACTATTAACAGGAAGTGGATTGTATTAACAGCCTCAGGAATAGAATAGATGATCAAGGCTTCACAAAAACAATCTGTCAGTCACAAGGGTCCATACATTCTCAAATCGATCAATTTGATATAAACATTTTTAAATACTGCTATTTAGGTGTCAGATTTAGTGTTTGTTAGACATAATACAACAGATTTTGAGTTTTCATTGGCATATTTAATCATCATTTAATTTCATGCATATTTCTACCAAGGGGATGCAGGTCAAACCATAGTATAGACAACAATTAATTCATCAGCCATTTATTCCTGGGAAACCGTGGCTCACGGTGATTCAAATACATTGGCCGCTGTGATTCAAACTTGGACCTACCGTAAATTCACTTTAATTAGTTTGCTTAATTGCTTAGAGTAAATAAACTGAGCCTTAATGGCCACACAACCTCAACTATCAATGCTAACTGTATATTTAGGTACACAATAGATGTTGATGTTTTCCGGTCAATGGTGTGTGTGCTCCTCTAATTCAGAATTATCTTCAATTCCTCCTAAAGAAATAATATAAAGAATGAAAATAAAGAAAAAATATTAAAATATAGATAAAATATAATATAAAAATATTGTTTACAGTTAAATTGTGAAATACACTACAATGGAGACACATAAAATCACATTTATATTCAGTGAGCACTAACCCTAACCCTAACCCTATATGTAGTTTACGCCTTGTTATTATGATTTCTTTAATTAATTCCAGTCCAAAGCCTTTTAAAAAGGGTTAAGTCCATAACAGTGTCCTTATTAAAACTGCACCAAATCATGAATAACCTGTATGCCTGAAAAAATGGCTTTTTATCCAATATTTGTACTTTGAACGTTTTCATTAAGTTAAATTAACTTTCATTAAGTCGTTTTTTTGACAAAAGGCTCAGAAAAATGCAAATGCAGCTACACTGATACATCTAATGGAAATAATTACCCAGACACACTTGCTGTGCTTCCATTTACTTGTAGTAAATAGTATGAATATATGATGCTAAATTAAAACCATTGTCAGGTGCTGAGACAGAGACTCGCACTTGTTGAAGAAACACTGTCGTCCATTTCCTGCCCTGAATAATGATCATGAGTTATCCTGAGCGAGCGGGGAACCAGCCAAATGGGACTCATGTGGCTAAAACTTTGTCATCAGCAGCTGTCAACAGCAGAGCTTTATTATTAAGAATGTTGCCAATTTAGAAAGGATGAAGCCACTTCCTATTGATTTCCAGTAATGACCCACTGGGAAATATGAGGACACGGGAGCAGTGAGGAACTGCAGCCCATTTTTCATCCATGACACAGTTTACAATATTTTGAAAATCATGAATTGTCTTTCTATAGGATCTTGTAATAGAGGTTAACAGCCCCAGATAGAAAAAATACAGATTTTCTAAATTGATCTTTCAAGGCCATGACGCAATTATTCTATCATAGTCACACTAAAACTGGCCTTTACTTTATAATTATCTTAAATATTTTATGTTTATTATGTTTATTTTTCTTTATTTGTCCTTGCCACTGGACTGAATCTTTCTCCTCGTGTTGTGTATTTCTTTGTGCTGACTGTGCTGTGAACATGCCATGAACTGTAGAGAAAAGGGGTTCAGGAGCTCATGATAAATAATTTATACTATTATTTTATTTATATTATTTATCTTGTGCATATTCCACCTGTTGATGACTTATTGACAGATTCTGTCCTTGTAATTCTGAAGGGAATCATTGTCAGCCAGGAACCCACACCAATATCTCGATACTGAGTAAGATCCTCCACAGTGACAATTACCATTTTAAATGCCACTGTGGAAGATTTGGCTTGTCTATCGGCCCTGAATTATGAGAAGCTAGTTTTTTGAAACCATTTTGACACCCCAAGCTTACACATTATTCATCGCAGTCACATTGTTGATGACTTAATACTGTGAGATGTCTTAAAATTCTGATCACTGTCGAGATTTGAATTTGTACCCAATGCACAGCTGAAGAATATGTTTAATATGTTTAAAGATGTAAGCTTCAGTTCCACATCTACATTACAGACAATACAACTATACCTAAGGGACTACTACTAACAGGCACATTAAAATCATTTGTTCATGTTTATTTTCACAGTAGCTCATGCACAATTAAGATTTAATTACATTTTTGTGGTGCTGGACCGAATTGATTCCACTCTGACTGATCACAAAATGTGGTGCTGAGCTGAGTGGTTTAGAGACTGAAACTATTGTTGTTTAAAATTGTGCAATTGAAATCTGGACACTGGGAATCAAAAAACAAACCAGAAAAGCCTTCTGATTTGTAATGAGGGTATTTGTCCAGTCCAGTTATTGACTCCCTATGATCCATTATGAAGTGATTCATTTTGTTTACCATTCTCATCATGGTTGATACTGACTCATATTGGAGGTTGGATGGAACATTTTTTTAAATTAAATTAACTAATTTAGTTGGCAATAACATGGAGATTCTTGCTTATAAATATTAACATATAAATAAACAGCACACATTTGTCTCCACTGTCTACAGACCTCAATAAAGAAATATTATTTGCAAATGATGATAATAACTACATAGTTTTTGTAATATTTTTTGGAGATTTTATACTAGTCTTTCTCAACTAACTAACTTAAGTGTTAGGGACCCATTGTTACTGTATGAAATATTTGACTATTTGACTGCTACCTTTTACCTTTTGAAACCAAGATTGAATGTTGATTTTTGAACAAAGAGCCTTTTAGTGAGCTACCAGGCCTTTTCTGTTATTGTGGAAGGGGGATTCAAGTGGGATTGTAAGTGTCCTCATAGTACATACACATCATGTACTGTCTTGTCCATGTAATGTTCCTGTTAATGTTTAGGGAGACAAAGGTGTATTTGCCTCTCAGGGCGATGTGATTGAAACGTCCTCTGTGTAGCTTTGTACTTGAGTGAAGACTTCTTTAGCCCTGAGTCAATTTGGAGGTATTGTTATAATATCTGTGAAAGCTCAACCATAATTGCAAGGGAATTGCATTCATATACCACCAATTCATTCCTTTACTAGTAGCTTGCCTTTTGCTCCTTTTCTTGTGGTAGATGCTCCAACATGTATGTACCATGTCCCTGTAATGTATGTGTGCTTGAACAACTGAAAAACTTATTAATCTGAGCTGCTGCACATTTGTCTTTCAGACTGTTAAATTATTGATGAAATCTGTCTCCTTTAGGTTGTCTGACTCAAGGAATAACAAGTAGATTCATTCCAGGGAAACCTGGATAGATACTATTCAGTTATAAGTTTAACTGGTTTAACCTGGTTACATTTTATCGTGGCTTTGTCCAGTCTAGGTATAGACATATAGACATACTGTCATTTTAGACTGTATTTCAGATATGACAGACATATTTTAGAATAATCTGGTTTAGTCTAGGTTTAATACTTGCTGTCACAAAAATGTGTGCATTTTTTCTCTGTTCATAACTTCTTGGTAATATAAACTGAGCTGAAATTGATGATACTTGGAAAGTTCAATAACCGAGAAGCATTAAATAACTTTATTCTATTATTATGCAAAGGCTTAATTTTTAGATCAGAAGTTATTCAATGGTCTGGTCAGTCATTGTATTTTCTGTCTTGTGTCTGCATATGCTGAGCTCGTAGGGGAAATGAATACAACTTCATTCTGATGAAAAAGTAGTTTCACTTCACTGACTGTTTCTGCTCTCTTTAGCTCCTTTGATGAAACCCAAAGCAAGTCAATACACTGCGTGAAGTGATCTTATTAGCCAAAACAGCACTATTGATTTAAAGACCATTCTCGGCCAGTTGTTGCCTGATCAAAGCTTCAGTTCTCTGTCCATCACTCTTTTTTCTTTTCCTGTCCTCTCCTCAGATGAAAGTATCCAAGGCCATTCAAATGTGTTCTTAAAAAATGAACAAAGCCTGTCCACGCTGTCGACGGATGGTAAGACAGAAAAAAATGAGGGAGGAGGTCGCAGAGCCAGTGTGACCAGTGTGGAAAGTGAAACGTCTGTTTGTTCGATGAGTCAACTCGGAAACCTAATCACCAACAGTGAGTGAAAATAAGCTAAGTTATCAAACATTAAAATGTATACAGTTTAAATCAAATTGTTGGTAAAAATGAAATGCACATTGTTTTGAAATAATATTTGATTCATGTTTTAGTATTGAACTGGTCAGATAGACCAGTGGTTCTTAAACTAGGGGTCGCGACCCCAAGTGGGGTCGCGGAAAACTTTTGTGGGGTCGCCAAATTTTTTCCAGTCGGGAATTAACGCGCTATTTTGTGAGGTGAAACTATGAAAAATATATATATATACAAATTCAGAGCTGCTGTTTTCGCATTCCTAGGCGCTGTGTGCGCCGCTTAGAGCTTAAATTCTTGTCCCGAGCCGGAGCCGGCCCGAAACCGACCCGTCCGCTCTGCTGTCGGGCTGAGTCGGGCTCGGCCGGGGCAGAGGCGCGCACGTGCGTAACACGCAGCCAGTGCTGTGTTCTTTTCCTCCTCATCCTCGAATAAAGGGGTCAAGACACCTGACTGAAAGAGCGCGGCTCTACACGGAGCGGAGGAGAGAGAAAAAGAGAGCGCAACAGAGGAGAGAGAGAGCAGGAGAAGAGAGAGAGTTAGCGCGGAGTGGAGGAAAAAGAACAGGAGGAGAGAGCACGGATGCCTTCCCAAAAAGCTGAAGAAAGGAGCGAGGGAGAGAGCTCATGTGGGCCGGCGTCAGCGGAGGAACAGGCGCGCTCTGGGACAGGAGGCGTCCCGTTGGTGCAGGTAGAACACTATACACTTGAAGCCCTGTCAGGCGCTTATTCTGCCTATCTGCGGTCCGTGAGCGGGGCTCGCGCGGTCCGTGAGCGGGGCTCGCGCGGTCCGTGAGCTCCGTGAACTGGACTCGTGCGGTCCGTGAGCGGGCTCGTGCGGTCCGTGAGCGGGCTCGTGCGGTCCGTGAGCGGGGCTCGTGCGGTCCGTGAGCGGGGCTCGTGCGGTCCGTGAGCGGGGCTCGTGCGGTCCGTGAGCGGGGCTCGTGCGGTCCGTGAGCGGGGCTCGTGCGGTCCGTGAGCGGGGCTCGTGCGGTCAGAGCGGGGCTCGTGCGGTCAGAGCGGGGCTCGTGCGCTCCGTGAACGGCGCGGTTCGTCATTCAAACCCGCTTCTCAGGTCTTCCGCTCCTCACAGCGCCTTTTGCGTGCAGTTTCACTCAGATGATGGAGAAAAGTCCCACCTGAGGCTGGGCCTCATGGCTCCTGTCGGTCCACGCCTTTTACTCTCTCTCTTCACAAAATCACAGAGGGCTCTGGCTCACTGCCTTGACGAGAAGCGCTCGACCGCTAACTCATCCTAACTAACTCGTCCTAACTAACTTGTGCTAACTAACTTGTCCCAGACAAGGACCGAGATGTGTCCAATACTAACTTTCTCTATAACCTGCGCAGCCTGACCTGCACCTCCAGTTTTATGTACATTTCTAAGCATATTATTTCATGTACAATTTTAAGTGTTTTAGTTTATATACATTGCAAGTGTATAGTTGACATTGGAATCTGTCAGATATAAGGCCATCAGTGAAGTGCAAGTGAAAGTTAGTTTTACTGCTGTACAGTGAGGTAAAGAAAATAAAATCCCACAGTACTTTTTTTGTAGGGCATTTGACCCAGTGACCCCTGTATTTTATAGACATAAATACAACATTATTTAGTGTATTATTTAATGTCATAATTATTCAGTGTTTATTTGTTCACTTTGTTCGCTTTGTTCCACTTCTTGTGAATTAAATTCTTGTAGTTCTTACATTGCCAGCTGGTTTTTACTTGATTTAGTTTGACGGAATGACAAAAACCTTTTGAGGGAGTGTCAATAACTATAGGTCTGCCCAAAATCGGCGTGGGAGTAATGTGGGGTCGCCAGACCTCACAAGATTTTTTTGTGGGGTCCCCAGACAAAAAGTTTAAGAACCACTGAGATAGACAAAACATGTAAAGCAAAAATAACACAGTCATGTAAAAAGTATGGTATTCCTTCATCTTCAACTTCCTGTAACTAGGTTGGCAAAGAGATACAGGTTGTTATAGGTTATTGTAATACATGAATCTTAAAGGAACAGTTTATTAATGATCTTACTTCAAATGATCAATTTTAGTGCAAATGTAATTTCTGTTCTTTCCTTGTGCAGTTTCTAGTACGTGGTGGGGGTCCAAGCGGCTGGATTACGCGCTGTACTGCCCTGATGTGCTCACTGCCTTCCCCACAGTAGCTCTCCCTCACCTTTTCCATGCCTCCTACTGGGAATCCACTGATGTAGCCTCTTTTGTTCTCCGCCAGGTATGCTGCTCAAAGAGGAAAACAGGGGGTTTAAAATGCTTGAAATAATAAGGCAAAACCCTCACTGTATAAATATTAACTGGCTGACAAATGTTCTGTATTTACTTCGGGTATTGGGTTTCCAGGCAAGCTAATTATACATTCTTCTCCAATAAAACGACGTGTAGTTTGGACTCCGGTTTTATCTCTCTGTGTTCAGGTGGCTGTGATTGACAGGTGGATTAGCCAATCACAAAACACATGCATGGTCTGTTTGTATTAAAACAAATACTGCAATTTACTTGGACCCCAGGAAGAATAGTCTCTGCTGCTGTAGAGACTAATGGGGATCCTTAAATAAACAAATTTATGAGGAAAAAAGAAAGGTAAAGAAGGTTTCAGTCCAATCATTAAGACGTCATCTCTCAATGACATGAGAGAAGTTTGATTTTGCTCTAAATGAGCTCTTCCGTTTCTCATGCATCACTAAAATAAACAAACCTGACTGCATGGCTCTGTCTGTGTTTGACCTGAGATGCTGGTGCTGTAAGATCTATTGTGTTGAACTGAGAGAACCAGTCTGGATCTCCGAGTACTGGGTAAAAAAGCTAAAAGCATTATTCTGTCTATATATTGTTTTATTTCTAGCAGCATGCCTGTAGATTTCAAATTCAAATACAAAGTGATGGCCGCCTTAAAATATATCAGAGGCATGTTACCACCTTTTTCATATTGTGGGTAACATCTTTTCTGCTGCGGTGCATTGCATAGTCAAAACATGTAGAAAGTAAACCAGAATTCTGACATCTAGGTTGATGGGTGAGCATGTGCAGCTGTTTGTTAAATAAAAGAAACGTTATTATACCCACAAATTGTTTCCCAAGTTTAAATATTCAAAGCACATGACATTCAGCCATCAACAGGTGATGCATATGGATTAAATTTCCTGTTATACCATGTTTGTTTTTTGTAATTCCCTTTATCTAGGAGTAATCCCACATAGACTAGGTTTGAGAGGTAGTCATCTGGACACTGTTTAAAAATCAAGACAAGACAAAACAGTGTCCAGATGACTATCTCTCAAACCTTGTCTACAAAGCTCACCAAGTAGTGAGCCGTGTATTTCTTGCAGCTCTTTAAAACCAGTCCTCGTTCACAACCTAATTTGTGTCAGCACTTGTCACAAAAGCTCTCTATTCCACTTGTGCTTTATGATTGAAACTTTGTCGTGAAATTAAATGTAAAAGCTCCCTTACAATCGCTACTGCTTGAGTCATTTTGAGAAGACAAAGGTAGTGATCTCTATGTAATATTTAATTGCAGCTCATGCGTTGTGATTGCGTGAAGACCCAGGAATCAGACCATTTGGACTCATCTCCTTTCTCACCCTCCAGTCCAAGAGAGAAATGGCTCAGAAGGAGGACACATGTTAAATTAAGGGTACTTTTAAATTTACACATTACACATGTTTCCATCATGCATTTTCCATGTCTATAAATCCTAAATGTATTGCTCATAGTGCTCATAGTCTTGTTAACAGCATGTCATGCAGACAATTATCTGTTTGGTTTATTTATTTATTTTCAGAATACACCCACGCTTTCTCTTGCAATATAAACAGACACATAACAATGACTTGACTCTTATGAGCTAAGCTGAGCTGAAAAATCAAAGCCACATTTCTATTTACGGAGCCAGTTCTCCTTTTGTATTTTAGAGTCAAGGCATTTGCCACTGCTTGCTTTCAATAGTTATAAATAGATCTGTGTTACTAGAGCACCATGGAAACCTATTTCTATTTGAGGTCTGTCTCATTCCCTACAAAGACAAGTGTTTCTGATGCTTACCATAACTGGTCTAGAGCTGAGGTTGTGGTCCTCAGTTTATGCAGTTTACCTTTATTAGAATTGTATACAGTTCACCAAGGCTTGGCAACTCATTCACACTTTGTTAGTCATTGTATGTGTTACAGACACATTTCTAATATTTTAGCATTAATCTGAAAATGCCTTTCTGGGCAGTCAAAGTCACATTACAACATGTACAAGAAAAAAAATGCATTAACAAACAAATGTTAAAAGTAACAGCCATAAAACATACAGTTTTAAAAGGACAGTGCAGCTGTAGGCTGGTATAAATTCACATCCAGGATATGGTAACCATATATATGAGGCACTTAGGCACATTAGCATATAGAGAGCTTTTTGTAGCAATACACAGTTATATTTAAATAGTTTATTCTATAACTATTCTGTATTATAAATATTTGTCTTTTTAGATTGTTTACTGTATTGTTTGTTGAATGATATACCGTTCTACAAACAGTTTTAAAAGATAATGTATTCTAAATATAGAGTTTCTTTGTAGAGCTCATGTAGGCAGAGATCATGGCCAGGCATTATTGAAGTGTGTCGTATGTTTGTACAGAACGTCACTGCCAACCACAGGGTGAATGATGTAATAGCCACTGAGGATGGGCCCCAGACATTGGTGGGTCGCTTCATGTACGGCCCACTGGACATGGTCACTCTAACAGGAGAAAAGGTGACAACCATTATATCACTCACCAGGACTTCAACATGTTGTGAAAGGTTAACAAAAATGACTTGTTGCTGCTTCTCCCAGGTGGACATCTTCCTCATGACACAGCCGCAGTCCGGCCGCTGGGTGCACTTTGACACTGAGGTGACTAATAGCAGTGGCAGAGTCACATACACCATCCCCAAGAGCAAGAGGCTTAGTCTGGGAGTCTATCCAATTAAAATGGTGGTCAAGTAAGTGGCTATATGGCTTATACCTTTGCTTTGTTATTAATTATTTACTAAGGTGTAGCAATCGAGAGGCTTACCGACATGATATATTAGATTCATAAAAATGATGTGTTTGAGTGTGGTCTGTTTTGCTGTGAGCGGTTTTAAATGATGGTTGTAGCTATGAGCTGCAAGCCTGGAGCACACTGAGGTCCAGTTTTATAACACATATTTTTCTCCTCATTTCCCTAGGGGTGATCAAACTAGTGCAGAGGCGTACCTGACTGTGTTGCCGAGGGGTATGGAGTGTGTCGTCTTCAGTATTGATGGATCATTTGCTGCGAGTGTGTCAATCATGGGGAGTGACCCTAAGGTCCGCCCTGGAGCTGTGGACGTAGTCAGGTAATAGTTGAAGATGGTGACTGCCGTGTTTTGTCTCATATAAGAAATAGATACAGTTCAGTCAGGTTGCATTCGAAGCATTTGCCAGTGATAATGTTTATCTGAAATAACAACTTACTTTACATGAAGAACAAAAGCAACAGTGCAGTGCGCCTTTGAAAACCTTTTATCTATAGTCGTTATCTTAGCCGTCATTTAAATGCAATTTTAACAACAGCACCTCACCTGTTGGATCAGCACAGATGACTTTTGTCTCCTGCACAAAGAAAATTATTTTGATGTTTGCTGCTGTCCTACCTACTAACAAGTGGACTAATGTAGAGATAATGTCATTCACCTTTGTTGCTACTGGTTATAATGAGGGGTCGGTTCATGTATGAAGTTATATGCATCCTAACAGTCAAGGTTAGCAGTTAAATACTTCCATTTCATGCAGGCACTGGCAGGATCTGGGTTATCTGATCATCTACATCACAGGCCGCCCCGATATGCAGAAGCAGCGTGTGGTTTCGTGGCTCTCGCAGCACAATTTTCCTCATGGGATGATATTCTTTTCTGAAGGCCTCGTTCACGACCCCCTGCGGCAAAAGACCATCTTTCTCAGAAACCTCATACAGGAGGTATATCAGCTTACACAGCACAAAACTGTTATCTGAATTTTGTATTTTGCAGACACAAGCAGAAAGATTTTAAACTAAACCCTTAAATTATCTTTCATCTAAACAGAACCAGTGGTTTGGCAAACACATTTCATTGTTTATTGTCTTGATGTAAGTCTAAACGGCTAAACACATTTTTTCTTCACAGTGTCACATTAAGATAAACTCTGCGTATGGATCCATGAAAGACATATCCGTTTACAACATGCTTGGCCTAAGTCCATCACAAATTTACATTGTTGGACGACCATCAAAGAAATACCAAAACCAGTGCCAGGTAATTCAAGCTTTTGCTGCTTTTTCTTTTCTGTTTTTAAGGTTTTGTCTTTGATAATTTAACATTTAATATATTTGTCATGTGTCCAGTTCCTGAGCGAGGGTTACGCAGCGCACCTCTCTACCCTTCAGTTTGGGCACCGAGCCAGGCCCAAGAAATCCCCTTCTGTTCGCATGGTTCTGAGGAAAGGCTCTTTTGGACTCGCGGCTAAACCTGACTTTCTGTGTAAGCGGACCCATCTTCGCAGGACCATGTCAGTACAGCAGCCAGACCCTCCCTGTGCAGCCAACCCCAAACCAGAGAGGGCCCAAAGCCAGCCCGAGTCTGACAAGGACCATGGTGGAGTTGGAGGAGCAGGTCCCACAGGAGCAGGGGGGCAGGGCGCCTGGGGACGGGCCTCTATGCACCGGGGAGACACCACTCCATAGCACCATGACAGAGAGCGATAAAATGGCAGAGGCTTACACTGCTGCACAACTGAGAAGAGTTGCCCAGGGCCAAGGTGAGATAGTGTGCATCTTGCGACATAAATCAAGGAAAGAATAATAAAAAAAAAATACCACTATGTGTTTTAGAACCATTACAACAGCGTTTCAATGTTCAAAAAAGTATATTATTTTTTATTTCTATGCACTATGCAACAAAGGCTGCAGTTTAAAGGGTAATGTAATCTTGTGTGATGAGTGACCTTTGTAGTTCAGTAAATAGCAACGCATGTGTGCTTTTATATAATTTCTTTCTCCCTCTGGCTGCTTAAAATCAAAGACATTTAAAACAGTCTGGTCTGCCCCGTGTGTTTTAGCACAGTCACACCTATATAGAAAATCAGCACTGTGCCTTTTGAAGTCCTCGAGTAAGTGAATGAATGAGTTTCAGCTGCTTTAAAGATTATGGCTCTTTTGGGATAATAAAGAATCCTTGACCATTGTAAATAATTAATCAAGTGGAGAGGATAACAACATATCATGCCCCCTTTGAGATTTAGAAAATGGCTGAAGGTTCAAGACATAATGACTAGTTCACATTTGTGAATTTTTTCCGAGTCATTGCATACCTGTTTCCCCATAATCGTCTCCTGGTTTATTAGCATTACAGCCAGTGACAGGTCTCATTATTGCAAGTATTTCTGTAAAAAAATATAAGAATGTGTACCACAACACATACATAAGGGTGTACATTTATTGAATTAGATTACTGTGATTTGACAAGCACTCAGACAAGAGGCAGGTGGTCTTGTTGACTCACGCATGTATTCCACCTCCAATACAAACACAGACACAATGGAGGACTGAATTTTCAAACTCTACACATATGGGCCCTGTGGAACCTCTGCCTTCTCATTCGTCGGTCCCCTGCTCTGCCCTCTCTTCCCGCCCCCTATGAGCGATCAGGCAGAACATGGCTCCTGACTCCAGTGTGCTGGTTGAACACAGATCATCCCCAAGGGCATATTTGCTCTATGGAAGCATGTTGTGCTGGTTCTCTTTTCACTGGAGCTCAGGCTCCAAAACTGATGACTCCTAAGGATTTTATCACATCTGCTATTTAATGAACAAAACTGATAAAGCAGTTTTTATGTCCGGAGAGGATAATAAGAAAAGTTTACAAATTGTATACATGTACATTAAATGTAAAAAGGTGACATTGTTGCCGTATCTGTCGGTATGTGTGTTGTGTGGCTTTTAGAATAGTGTACAATAAAATGCTAAGTGATGATACCAGGATGTTGTGACATCCAACTCTCAAAGCTGCACTGAATCTTAAATCTAAATTACACACTGTCTTGTGCATTTGAATGAAGTATTTCTGTGGCTCTGTCCAAACTTATTTTTCTATGATGAAATATTGTAAATAGGAATATTTTGAGTAATATCATGACTTAGTCTTATTTATCCTCTTTAACCTGGTTGATTATGCCTTATTTATATTTCTGCTGATGTGTAGAGAAAGTTGATTTATGACCAAAGTTTTCAGTTTACAGTTTCTTTATGATTAAGTGCATTTGAATGTGTTAGTATGTGAGAAACGACTGAAAGTGGAACATTTTATTTATTTATTATTGTAAATAACTATAGAAATACTTTACAAAGGACTTATGAGAGAAGTGCTTGATTTTTTGAATGTAGTGTATTTTTGCTTGGATGGAAGTCACATCTACAGAGGGTTAGGAAACAAGGATTGAGACATGCTCTGCTTTTCTATACGCCTTGGGTGTTCAGTAATTATGTATTTGATTACTGTAAGTATGATCCCTGTAGTGCTGCCACTGTAAATGTAAAGCACCAAGTAGACTTACCTGATAATTGTTTAGTAAATATATTAGTACTACGGTTAGTAGACATGAAAAACTTAATGAGTCCTAAACAGTCTCACAGATGACAAGAATGTGTGTACTGTAGTTAGTAAATGGCAAACAGTAATCTAATGGCTAACTTTAAGTTGTGTTATGCATGTCATTATTTCATTTTGTGTACATAAACATAAATTATAGTAACTGTATCTGACTGTGCCGTGGACATATAGCAAATGTCTATTGTCTACATTAAGCTGTGATTGGAAATATATATTTTTTTAAATTCATTCATGTCCAAAGGTAGTCCTAAAGGTGGGCACTGAAAGCAGCTCCTGTGTACACGTGTTTAGCAGTGTTTATAGTTCAAATGGCAGTTGATTACATGTGGACCACACCACACAGTGGTGGCCCAGTCAGCAAGTCTACAATAAATGTAAAAAAGAATTTCAATTTCATTTGGTACATTTCTTTCATTCAAAATTGATATTTATGTGCTCTTTCATTTATTTGACCCAGCTCAGAAGTCTTAGTCCTCTTCTCAGTGATCAACGCTATTACTACTTTAGTGCTGTCTTCCAGATTGGAATAAGATGCATTTGAGGCTGGACGAGTTGTGTTTTTTTTATCTAAAAACAGTCATATATTCAAATACATTTTGATTAGATTCTAACAAGATATTTATGCTGAAGAAAACTGAGATGTTATAAAAGCAAATTCACCACCTCTGCTTTTGTATGTGTTCTTGAAAATTAGAGAAAACATTTACCAACATCACACTGGATATATATTTATATACAGTAAGACAGATTCTCTCTGTACTCTCTGCTGAGACCATTGGCCCTGCTTGATTCATGCGTGACACTCTTGTGACACTTTTTTTGTTTTTTGCTGTTATGTTTGAGTTTCTATATTGAAAGTGACAGTGTGACCAAACTCCTTTAGGTACAGGCCTAAGGCCATTGAAAAAACAGGGTAAATTCATTACACATGTATGTTTCTAAATGAGTGCTGTGTGTTCAATTCTGAGAAAGAGACCAGAAATTGCGTGAAGTGATAAGATCAAATGATATGACCACCTGTTATAAAGTCGTGCCACGGGTTCCACCACATCATTGGTGGACAGTGGCGAGATGAGCAGACAGTAATAATTAAAAGTAATAATTCATTTTAGCCTTTTCAGATGATCATTTATTTTTTTTATTTTTTTGGATTAATTGAATTTGAGTTTGAGAGGATTTTGTTTTCTATAATGCTTTAATGAGGATGGAATCCAGGGTACATTAATTTGCCTTTGTCTTACCTTCCAGACACTTGGGAACCTCTGTTGACAAGTTGTCACTTTTTAATGAAATTTTTTTTTCAGGATTTGAAAGTGACAATTCATTACTCCAGTTGATGTTTCTAATTTCTGCCTTGCACTGGGGTTATCTAGGTTAAGTATTTTTGTCACAATCTTCTGTCAAATGTGACTCTTAGTGATTACATTTTTTCCTAATTGAATAGATAAAGGAATAATCAAGGTAAAGGTTAGGGTTGTGTGTTTTGCCTATTGTTGGATTTTTTTATCAATTGAGTGAGACAGAGTTTTATTGCAAAGGTTTTGTCCTGATACTGGTTTTCATAATTACAAAACATATTCAACTAAATAAAGTAACCAAGATTTACAATAGTATATTTGATTCGCTATTGGATGTTGACTTGTTTGCCATTTATTAACAACTCTTTATTCAAATAAGTATATGGTGTTTTTGCAGTTGAATGCATTTTGTATAAGGGACTAACATCTGGTTTTGTGGCAACTCAGATTTTGTTTTGTACAATCCTGTGCTGTACATAATGTGTTACTTAAACTCAAATGTCTTAGATGACTGAAAAAAATAAACAGACGTGCTGCACTTCTCTCTCTATGTGACCTCACTTTGTGACTCATCTGTATTATATACTCTTAATGGAGCAAAACTTTTCTGTTTTAGATCTTAAAACTATTATTTTAGCATGTATATTTGGGTGTTTTTATAAAATCGAGTTTACTTGTCTACGTGTTAGGGAGAACAAATGAAATTGGCACTTTTGCTATATCTGGCATATTTACGATGTAACGGTTATAGATGTTCATGAAATACAATAAATCAATAATAAATTGTGACTTAAGGGCAAATTACACTGTGGAAACACTATGAATGTGATTACACCTCATATCTTCCTCCTGACTTTGTGTGGAATTCCGTTTCCAGTATACTTCCAGAAATATTTTAACATGTTCCCATGTGCTTGTCCCAATCAGTATGCCTTATCATTATTCAAGTTAAAGAAAAAAAAGTACAGACTAGGAATTCATTTCTCCTGTGATCTGGAGATTGCCAAATCGTACCAAAGAGGAATGCATTACACTTTAAATGGATTAAGGAGACATGAAAATGGGGATGTTTCTCTGAACTCAGATTGCAAAAATACACTGAATAGAACCACCTGATCAAAAACCTACACACTAATTTGATTTCAAGTACCCAATTATTTCCACAGTTCACTTATGAGTCACATAGAAATTTGCAGAAGTAATCAGGAAAAACAACTGCTGCCACCTTTCCCGTGTGCTTGTATCCGTCTGTTTGTTGGGCAGAGGGGCCAGTGACACAGCTTGCCAGACTCACTGATGAAAGTGAGGCTACCAAAGGCAGCTGTGGCTACAGTGGAATTATTAAAAGAATAATGCAATGTAAAGTGTCTTGTGCAACAAATACATCAAATCTCTAGTTTCCCAAAAGGTAATACAATCTCAAAGTTAGATTATTGCAAATACATGAAATGCCTGCTACTTGCAGAAGGTGGGCGAGCTTCCCCAGGAACACATCAGAGTGGGCTGGGTAATGAGATGTAACAGGCGCTATGTCACCACTGTGCACACCAAACATTTTTTAAGTGTTAATGTTTAACTCTGACAAATGCTATAGTGTTGATTTGCCAGAGTTATATCAGCTATTGCTCAGCAGTAATTTAAACAAAACTGATCTTCTGTTTAATTAAATCACTTAAACTGTATGTATGTTCCACATACAGAATAGTTAGTCTCAGTGAAGGAAAGAGCCACCAGCTTAACAATGGCCAAAATCCACCAGGCTGGTGTTGTTTTCTTAAAGCCAAGTCCTGAGCGCTGCACAATACTGCTATTGTATAGTATGAACATGAATCAAAGGGGCAGTAATGGCAAGAGGAGGTTTGGAGAGCACTGACACCAAGCTGCAGCTTTTGGAAAATAATAAGTGACAGATACAAATGAGTAGCTCTGCTTGCATGATGGTGTCAGTCATTTCTGGTTGGTGCAAAGTGTAAAACCCAGAGGCTTTGAGCTGTCAAGCAGAGTTAGTTTGGTTAGTACTTGAATGGGAGACCATTGGGGATACCTAGGGCAGCAGTGGTTCTAGTGCAAACTGTTGTGTTCTTCAGCAAGACATTTATCCACCTTGTCTAGTACAGTATGAATGTAATGTGTGAATGAGTGACTGGTGGTCAAAGGGCAAATGGTACAGATTGGCAGCCTTGCTTCTGCCAGTGCGTCAGCTGTAGCTGCAATAGTAGCTTTGTAGTATTTACTCAGTTACTAATTCTATAGGCTACATTTTTGGTTTATAAGTTATAAATTTCCAATGTGAATATTCTTAACCATCCATTAAATAGAAGGACCCATCCCTTGAAGACTACTATAATGGACATTTAGATGCTATATATCATAATGTTTCCGATATAAGAAGGAATAAAAGTAACAGATTATTTTATCAATTGTGTAGGTCTGCAGTTGGCAGCACATTCCATGTGGTGTATGTGAAAATATGTTTCTATCTGTGCAACATGAAGGGCCAGATATGAGCTATCTTCCCCAAGCAGATGAGCAGCTCCATGTTTTACATTCAAAGCAGACAAAACTGCACATTATGAGACTGGTAAAATATAAACAAACATATGTTACTGTTTTACCTGACTATTAGTAAAAATAAGGAAATATGTATTTGCCTAAAAATTGTTTAAACATTTTTGAATGTTAACAAATACAGTCCAGCATAATTCACCCTTGCACCTGTCATCATATTCGCAAATCGCTTTGGTTACTCAGTATGCTGCCCACAGAGCCAGCCATTACCCACATAACCATTTACTCAGTGAAAGTAATGAAATGCAAATACATCTGTGGCATGAAAGATGAAGATTATGTATGAAACCAATTTAATAAAACACAGTCAGTGTGATTATCAGCACACTTAATATTGGGCTTGCTCTCTTGTCCTCAGGCTACAAAATAACCTACTTACATCTTCAATACGTTTTACACCAACTTATAATCAAACATGAGTAAATCAAAATCTCCAAGCTCTATTGGCTAAAAATTCATTTTTATTGTTGTTGAAGAAATATTTCAAACTTCATTCAAATTGAGTCACAGAGGTTAATTAGTTACATTTTACCTCTGAAATGGCTTGCGCAACCAAACTTCGAAACGTCGAAACTTCACAAACGCTACATGGGACAGTGCATTGTTGCAGACATGGAGAGATCCATCAGCGACCGACTCTTCTGCTGCCCATGGGTGCGTCGCAGAGTGCCGGAGGCCCACAGAGACGAGCTTTACCATATCCTCATGATGGCAGTGCCTGTGGTAAGGACCATAGCATAATTTATACTGGACAGGAGTCTGTTCAGAGTAAACTGGATTTTTTTTTCTTTTTTTTTTTCTAGTTGATTACTCGTATTCTCGCTTATCTGCCCTCATTTGTGAATACCATGTTCTGTGGACGTTTGGGAAATAATGTCATGGCTGGCTATGGTCTGGCTTGTGCTGTAAGTAGTGCAACAAGACAACAACATACGTTAGTAAATAATGAACAAACATTTACACACACTGTAAGTTATATTGTCCATATAATGTTTTTAGACCATCAATATTACAACGGCTTCCACAGGATTTGGTCTTGCAGTGGCCTGTGATACGCTGGTGTCTCAGGTCTGACATAGATTAAGGACACACAATACAGGGTGAGTGCCTTTCATACTAAAGCCTCTGTATCTCTGGGTTAGACTTTTGGAGGTAAAAACCTGTTACGTGTTGGAGTGATTCTGCAAAGGGGCATCCTCATCCTGCTGCTGTTCTGTTTGCCCTGCTGGGCGCTACTCATCAACGCACAGTCTGTCCTCCTCTGTCTGGGACAGGACCCCGAGGTCACCAGGTAACACACATCCTACACTGACAACTGCAACAACAACAACATCTGTGCATCCATGTGTACTTCATGTACAGCACATTTAAATACAATCTTATGCATATTTGGCACTGTTGTGATTCCAGAATAGCCCAGCTCTATATCACAGCCTTTATTCCAGCTGTACCAGTAAGTGCTGACTCTTCCATGAGATCCAACACCAGGAACTTTAGCTAAACAAAACTATTTTTGTTTTTAGGCCATGTATCTCCAGCAGCTGCAGGTCTCCTATTTACAGAACCAGGTGCACCACTCTTCTTTATAAATAAATTGATCAGTCAATAAATCACGAAATAATACACATGGCAATTTTTTTCAGGTTATCATTCTGCCTCAGATGTTCACTGCTGTTGCAGCAAACATAGCAAATGCAATGACAAACTACATTCTTGTGCACTGGCTGGAGCTGGGCGTCAGGTGAGAGAACATTCAAATATACAGTTGCAGAGTCATGATTTAATCTTTAGACCTCTCTGTCCTCAGTGGTTCTGTAGCAGCTAACGCCTTGTGTCATTTCTATTCCTGTGGGTTCCTCTTTATTTATATTCGGTGGAAAAAACTGCATGCTGGGACATGGGGAGGTGAGTAGAATTTGCTTCATGCATGGCCATACTTTAATTAATTAATTCACAAATAATCATATTGCTCCCCCTACAGGCTGGTCCATGGAAGCACTGCAAGAGTGGGGCTCTTTCATGAAACTGGCCATTGCCAGTACAGTGATGAAGTGTGCAGAGTGGTGGGTTTATGAATTTGGAGGGTTTTTTGCAGGTACCAGACATGCAATCATGATGAATAATGGATAATTATTTATATTATTTTCATTTTCAATCTTTTATTTAGGAATGCTGAGTGAAAATGAGCTGGCTGCCCAACATGGACTTATAATGATAGGATTTATAACATACATGGTAGATTTTTTTTTTAACTGAACTGAACTGAACTGAGCCTGCAACACATGTCTAACTTTATATGACTCTTTCCAGTTTCCTATGGGCATACAAGTGGCTGCTTGTGCTCGAGTGGGCAATGCACTTGGAGCAGGAAACACTTCAAGAGCCAGACTGTCCATGAAAGTCTCCTTTGGACTTGCAGGTCAGGTCTAATTATTGTCAAAGCTTGTTAGCTTTGACAATAAGCAACCTACTCTAGTTCTTGTTCACTCTTTTGCAGTTAGCTTTGCTATAGTTCAAGGTGCTGTGCTTGGCTCCATTAAACATGTTATTGGATACATTTTTACCAATGACGAGTAAGTATCAATAAATACATTTTACATGTTACAATGTGTAGACCTTCATCATGTTTATCACCTGTACAAATCCTTCAGAAAAATTGTAAGCCTGATCTCGCACATGATGAATGCTTACTGTTTCCTACAGTTTTTTGATGCCCTTGTGGTGAGTTTTTGTTTAAATGCACTTCCTAGATGTTGTAGCGATCTGGGGAATATTCAGTTGATTACATTCTGTCCACAGTGTGTGTCGACAGGCGTCTTTGTGGGTACAGGGAAGCAGACGATTCCAGCTGTGGCGAACCTCATTGGATACTACGGCATAGGACTCTCAATGGGAGTAGTGCTCATGTTTGTAGCAAAACTAAATACGTTAGGTAATGTATAATTGTATCATTTGTTCCAAAGGCTCTTGTTGACTGCTGCTGAATTTCAGATGTGATAATGTCATACTCCCAGATGTAGGTTAAAGACAGTTGAACTTGGCCATAGCCTATTGCAACAAAACTCCCTCCTATTTAATAAATAGACCTAAAGAATGTTCTGATCCCACCTGAATCCCAAAATTAGGTTCCCTGGGTACTGCAGCTCTGTGTCACTGCCCTTCATGTGTTGCTTGATTGATTTGACTCAGTGGAATGGGCGTTGGGAGTGTGGAGGCCAACCCTAACTGACCTGTCACTAATCCAGGTAGAAGAGTTTGAACAAATGTGAATATATGACGAATCATAGAAAGGCTGAAGGCACAGAACGACCACCATTCTTTTGTCCCAGGGAAGCTGTGGCTACAGAGATATCTTGCAACCTCCAAATGTGAATGAACAATTGGCTAGTGTAAAGGACTTTGATACTACAGTGCAAAATAACAGCAACAAAACAGATTTCTTCAGTGGACCAAAACTATCTCTTTGTCTTCTGTTTCTGTGTATTCTGCACAGGGTTTTGGCTGGGACTGTTAATTTGTGTATCTTTTCAATCGACCTTCTTCATCATTGTTATCATCTTTAAGTTGGACTGGAAGAAAATAACCGATGAGGTAAACTTTACATTAAAATTTTAATTAAGTAATGACTTTGGTCTTTGCTTTTGTTTGTTTACACGACTTTTCAGCAGCATTTGACATGTAATGTTTTGGTCATGTTACAGGCTGTGAAACGAGCACACAAAATAAGTAACTTGGCACTATTAAATGAAAAAATGCTATTAGAAAACACCAGTAATGACACTTCTGTACAGACATTTGAAACTGAAAATGTAAGTAGTATATTATGTAATTATATTACAATAAAATGTGAAATATATAATGACTTGTTGAGTATGTAGTATTTAAATGTGAAAAGAAATTAAATGTATTTTATCCTCACTATGTATTATTCTGCTTTCTGGACAGCAGTGTCCAAAATTTCAGCGCTGAGAACATTTAAGCATTTTTTAAAATGTATGTTTTACAATTTACTGAGAGTATTTTTTAATTACTATTTGGTTGTCAAAAGTGTTTTTTCAGTTCTTTTAAACGTCAAGCGTAAGTGATGTGTTTCATTAATAATTTATTTTATTTTCTCTTCCAGTCAGTGGATGGCTACAAAGCTCCATGCCCAGGAAGTGATGAGGCAGTGAAGCAGAGCCAGTGTAAGCATCATGGGACAGGAGAGGTTCTGTCCTCCAGTCAGCTGCTGCTCAGGCGTGGACTCGTGGCACTAGGAGCTGTGGCTATTCTGGCTCTGGGCGTTTCTGTGCATTTGCTGTTACCTCTCCCTGAATCACAGTCCTCACAGATTAACACCACTTTGGAGTTGACCAACACAACAGACACCTCCACTTTGCTGTTCCCAATCCAGCAATGAAATGCACGGTGTGATTGTAAATGTTTGGCTTTTAACTGTGAATGTGATTAAATTTATGTTTAATGCTTGTCCTACTTCAGGGTGATATTTTCAAAGTTAAAAAAATAAAATAAAGAACCAAGTAAATTATTAATTAACTTGCAAAATGCTTGCTATTCAAACAGCTTACAAGGTACTGCAAAAAGAAACATGACCTCCTCTTAGGTTCACACATACATTGTAATAAACATAATCTGGCATCATTTATTGTTTCAACGTGCTCTAATAATATCCATAATTATACAATTGTGAAGTCTTTGTTTAGTTTTATAATTCACTTTTGTTTAAAAGTTTAAATATGATCTGAAAAAACAATAACATAACATATATATACGTGTGTGTGCGTGTGCGTGTGTGTGTGTGCGTGCGTGCGTGTGTGTGTGTGTGTGTGTGTGTGTGTGTGTGTGTGTGTGTGCGTGCGTGCGTGTGTGTGTGTGTATAGATGTGTGTTAAAAACTGGGTCTGTTTCTATGTTGTTGCTTTTTTGTTCTATTTTTCTTTCAATAAAAAACCTGACCTCAAAACAGGGATCACCCAAAAAGTCTGCTTTGATTGAACTTGTCTCTCACACTCTTTGTTGTTTTGGCCGCTTTCCAAGGCAGCTGTGACTACATTCTAAAACCACAACCATCCCATCCGCCTTCAACAAGGGCTTAAATCCAAAACAGACTAATCTTTCCTTCAGACCACTGGTGACATCTTTTGCAGCGAACATGGAACAGTCTTTGTGCCATAGGATTGCGCTGGCCTATAGAGAAGAGCTGTCCCACATCATTACAATGACAGGGCCACTGGTAAGAACAAAGCTTTCAATAAGGAACATAAGTAAATAACAATCAATAAGTTGAATTTAACTTATTAGTGATACATTTATTGCAGCTGTTTTCTAGAATCTTCAACTACCTTCTGCCCTTTGTGGTGACCATGTTCTGTGGACGGCTGGGAAATGAGGTGATGGCTGGATACGGATTGGCTTGTGCAGTAAGTACCCATATAGTAATGTATGGTGCTTAGCTGATAAAAAGAGTCTGATCAATTAAACATTAGACTGTCAGATAATGATTCATTATTCAATTTTCTTTTTCTAGACTATTAATGTTACCACAGCAGCAACAGGGTTTGGTCTTGCAATGGCTTGTGACACACTGGTGTCTCAGGTTTGAAAATATAGAATGATTACAGTGTATCATCTATTTGATTGTTTCCTGACATATCTGTTATTCCCAAGACTTTTGGAGGTAAGAACCTGTTACGTGTTGGAGTGATTCTGCAGAGGGGCATCCTCATCCTGCTGCTGTTCTGTTTGCCCTGCTGGGCGCTACTCATCAACGCACAGGCCGTCCTGCTCTGTCTGGGACAGGACCCTGAGGTCACCAGGTAACAACGCCTCTGAACAGAAACAAACCATTACTGAATCTGAATGGTTTTCAAGGCTACTCTCTGTATTGCATTCAAATGCAACTGCATCATGCCAATAAGTAGTTATTATGATTCTGATGACCAGGCTCTTGCACAGAAATAAGAAGTGCAGGGGAACCTGTGATTTTAGGTGTGTCAGAAAAATTATTTATATGTAAGGTTTTTTGTTGCAGAATAGCACAGCTGTATATAACATACTACCTTCCAGCTGTACCCGTAAGTATTGGATCCACATGATTGTATATTCCTAACAATTTATTGAAGAGTTATGCAATAAAAAGTATAAAGTCCATGTGGCACTACAATAATTTAGTTGTATTTCCATTTTGATTTACTTTTGTCCCACTGCCACCTTTTCTTTGTTCATCAGGCAATGTTTCTACACCATCTTCAAGTGTCCTACCTGCAGAACCAGGTGCAGAATCAGAACAAATAATGTTTTTATATAACAGTTCTTATGTCAACGTCTTTTAAATCTGTTGAATTTGAAATTACTTGTAAGTTGTTTGTATATAGGGTATAACACTGCCTCAGCTATATACTGCATTGATGGCAAATATTGCTAATGTTGGAACTAACTACATCCTCCTGTACTGGCTGGATCTGGGGGTGAGGTGAGAATGCATCACACATAATCACTTATTTTACCAATTATACTTTTGATCTTGTGTTTCTGCAGTGGGTCGGCGGCATCCAACACTCTGTCTCAGATTTACATATGTGTCTTTCTATTTGCTTACATTCGATGGAAAAAGCTCTATGCAGCAACATGGGATGGTAAGTTTCAATTATCAACAGATCATCTCTTTGACAATGCTTTTATCCCTTTGTGTCTGGCTCCCCCTACAGGTTGGTCTGTGGACTCACTGCAGGAATGGGGGTCTTACATGAAACTGGCCATTCCCACCACAATGATGAAGTGCTTTGAGTGGTGGGTTTATGAAATAGGAGGATTCCTTGCTGGTGAGAGAACTGTACATGCTTCCTACGTGTATTTTTAGTAAAAAAAACAAAAAACAAAAACAAAACAACAACAACAAAAACACTTGTACTAAATATAAAAAGTTGATTTTAAAAAGTTACAATGCAATGTTCAGGAATGTTGAGTGAGGATGAGCTGGCTGCACAACATGCAGTTATGATGGTGACATTAATAACATATATGGTAAGACATTACTTCAATAATATTATTACGGATTATTAATTGTATTCATACATACAAACATATATATTTTCTAGTTCCCGCTGGGTATTCAAGCTGCAGCCTGTGCTCGAGTAGGAAATGCTCTTGGAGCAGGAGATACTTCTAGAGCCATCCTTGCCAGTAAAATCTCCCTCACACTTGCAGGTTGGGTTGATACTTTTAGACATTTTAGTGATTGCATAATGTGCTTGCTTTTAATGTATTTCTATTGCAGCAAGTATTGCCCTGATTGAGGGTGTTGTACTTGGTTCTACTAAAAATGTGATTGGCTATATATTTACCTCAGACAAGTAAGTGTGTGTTCAATTCAAGCTGAATTTGTTGATAACATTTTGGAGGTGCCAATGGTTCACGAGGTTTAATGATTATTAGATATTGAACTGAGGGGTTGACATGATATCAGTTTATACTGCTGATGAGTCTTTTCGAAAGACCCTTTCCATCCATTTTATTAAATTGCATCTTTACTTGTACATCAAAGGTTTGTCTCTTTTGTGTGTTTCAGACAGATTATAGAGCTGGTCGCTCATTTGATGAATGTGTATTGTTTTCTACAGTTCTTTGATGGTCTGGTAGTAAGTGCTTTACTTTTCTTTGAGACATATAATGTATACAATGGTGAATAGTGAAAACCTGATATTGTCTCCCAGTGTGTATGCACGGGTGTCTTTGTGGGAACAGGGAAACAGATGATCCCAGCTGTGGCTAACCTCATTGGATTTTATGGCATTGGACTCTCTCTCAGTGTGACATTTATATTTGTGGCAAAAATGAGGATATTTGGTGAGAACAGTATTTAAACAAAACTTTAGACACAGGATAAAAGTGAAATAGTAACAAACAAGTCTTTTTGTCCATCCACAGGTTTTTGGTTGGGGCTGCTAATCTGCGTCATTGTACAGTCCACCTTCTTTATTGTTGTCATTTTCAAGTTGAACTGGCAGAGAATGACTGAAGAGGTAAATTAATGCCAGTCTTGGTAGGACTATAAGATTGCTCTGGAATAATATATGGTTTGTTATATTGTAGGCTGTAAAACGAGCCCATAAGAACAATGATGTAGACCTGCAACAAACTGTGGGTTTGTTACAGTGCATGATGTAGCAATAACTTGTATCTCCAACACAGCAGTATCTTGTGTATTTGTATTTCAGCTCCCTGTTGCTGACATACCCGAGCAGGCTGACAGAGGGAGAGCAGAGTTAGCAGGTCGACTGTCCTTGTCTCAGCTCATCATCAGAAGAGGAATCACTGTGTTATCTGTGGCTGGACTTTTTGCTCTGGGAATAACCATCCACTTGATTGTGCCATTGCCAGAGGCATTTAAGATTTCTTTATATTGGCTCAATAGCACACACTTCTCTAGAAACTTTTCAACTTTAGCTGTTCAAAATAATACAAGATAACAAAAACATTCATTTTGGATTAAAAATTTAATCTGATTTGCTCATACTATTTTGGATTGCATCAGTCATCAGTGTTACAAAATATTTTCTTCCTTTCATTGCAAACTTGAACTCTTTTGGTGATGTAAACAGATGCATCACTACTTGCAGTGATGCCTTAATTATCCCAACAATCAACATAGTGACTAAAGTGAATCATGTTATCAGCAAATATATAGTGATTCCCACAGCAAGGATGAAGAGCATGGCTGCCAGAGCCAGGCCTCTGCGCAGTACTAGAGTTCTGTGTGGAAGCTCCTCTGATCCACAGCCGTCTGTGGCTGAAGGCTCAGCGTGAATCAACTCCAGGAGGTCTTTCTGGCCTGGAGCTGCACCATCAAACTGCACAACTGAAAAACAATATGTTAATATAGTAAAGGCAATGCCAAACATTTGTGTTCAGTTATTTAGACCTAGACATTTGGAATATCCAAATTTAAAAAAATTTAAAAATCTATGATTTACTATGTTAAACTAATCTGATTCTAGAGATTGAGCACAACTTTTGAATGCAGCGGTTCCCATTTTATTTTCCTCTTCAGGCAGATGCACAAAAAATAGTACTGTACTAATGTTGTAGCAGCAGTTCTCAGTACATTATAAACTTCATTAAATGTTACTACATTCTCTGTTGTCATAGAAACAAGACACATTTGTGTCAAACGTCAACGAGATGGTCATATTATTTGCCACACTGTCCACAATAAATAATTTATTTATTCAACATTGGGTTCATCGTGACTGCCCTTCTAATTACAGATATCGGGCTTGTGACCCATTACAGCTGGACTACATACATAAAATATCCTTTTAAGTACATTACATGTACCTTCAGCATTTTCACTGACTCCAGCTCGAATCTTGGCCTACAAGACAATACTCAAATATAAAACACAGATGCACAAACATTGAATGGACGGACAAAAAATAAAAGTCTATAATTAGCTCTCATTAAAACACGTACCTCTGCTGTTGCCTTTTCCCAATTCATTTGAACTATGTAGACGACCAGGAATGAACATTGCAGAAACACACAGATAAACAAACCTGTCCAAAGACCTACACACAGCACATTACGTTAATGTTTTTACATGAGCATGCAAACTACTGGACTAAATAACAGCACATAGAGATAAGCATGAATCGCTCTAACCACAATATGCACCAAAATACCAAACAACCTGGAACATAAAAACAAGTTTGCAGTAAATCTTACCTTTTATTCCTAATTTGGCTGCGAACATGAGTGGTACTCCAATAGGGAATCCAATCCCATAATAACCCACAAAGTAGCAGATAGCCCCAATTTTCTGTTTACCTGCTCCTCTGATGACGCTCCCACAAGCAACCTAGTCATGCAAGCAGCTATGGGTAAATAGGCACAGAATACATAAATGCTGGGAAGTATTTACTTTATTCTTTAGAGACCAGATACTTACTGAGGTTGCATCTAGAAGAATAAAAGGGGCATAAAAGGATATAATATCAGAAACCCTTTCCCTGATTTGTCTGCAAGAAAACAAAACATTTAGGTCAACAGAAAAACAAGTATTTAGATTCTATGTGTCACTGTTGCAACTTCAAATCATCTTAAAAGAAAATCTGTTAATAATTGTCTCACGAAGACCTTGAAACACAACCCACTTGAGCTGTATATGCCCTCTAAGACATGTGCTACTTACTCATCATATGTAAAAACATAGGAGATGTGATCCTTGAGGCCTCCTATAAGTATGGCCAAGCAAACAGACACTGATCCTGTGGGAAAATATGCCACCCTTTACTTAATGTTTGTTTGTTTATTTTTTGGCACCCATACCATTACATACACTTAAAGGTGACTCTGGTATTTTAATTACAGGTTACTAGATGAGCCATTTAACTTATTAAGTAAGTATTCAGTGATTTGAGCTTTTACTTAACCTTTACCTGCACAGAACATTGTGACTTTGGCGCACAACTTTGCTTGGTCTGTATTTCCCGCTCCCAATGCATTTCCAACTCTTACACTCCCAGCCACACTAAATCCCATGGGAAACTAGAAATCATTTGGACATAAAAAAAAAATGTATCTCTCTGTTCTGTTGTAAATATTGTAAAAAGCATATTCATGCTCACCATATATGCAATATTAGCCAGTTGGTAGACGACTGACTGAGCTCCCAACTCCACTTCACTTATTAGACCTGAATAATAGAGACTGTGTTAATTTAATAGAGTTTAATCTGATTTCTTTGTCTAGTGTGAAGAAACCTGCTAAAAAGCCTCCAATCTCATATGTCCACCATTCAACACACAGCATGACCATACTGGGGATGGCCAAGTGAAGGTATGAACCCCAATCCTTTAAACAATCTCTGGACCACCCTGGAAAGAAACAACAATGTTCAATGCTTTTACTACAAGTATATATTACAAAAGTGACATGACTAACCACGCAGTGTGTTATATAGATTGATCTCACCTCCCCATGTAGCCTTATGAAGACCTTTATAGACAATATAGGCCCAGAGAATTCCAACCATAGCAAACTCAGACAGACAATTGGCTATAGCTGAGCCTCTGTAATATAAAAGTGATAGAAAGAATGTAAGTGTGAGATGGGAAAGACACCTGATTAATTTCATACTCACGTCACTCCCAGGTTCAGAGCAAAGATGACAATATAATTGATGAGAGCATTAAGGATATTGGCCACAAGACCTGTGATAACTTGAGGCCATATAATTCCCTAAAATTGATTAAAAGGTGTTTTTTTAAGAGTGTGCACTACTTGCCAAAATTATACTAAATCTCATACACCAAACATTGGCCAACCCCCAATAAAATGTTGTGAAACCTTTTTCCCTACCATAAAAAAACAAAAAACAAAACAAGACAAAATTTTATTTCCAAGAAAGAATAGAATTACCTGGTTTTGTAAATATCTTATTTGTAGAGAAAACATAAATGTTGCCTGAAAGGACACACACAAATGAATTTCAAATTCATATTTGGAAAAACAATGATTAAACACTTACAGGAAGGGCTGGCATGAAGATCTTCACATACATTTGAGCCAACCTGAGAAGTGTGAACCCACATCAATGCACCAGTTGGGAACCCAAAATCAAGTACTAAACAGGAACGACATCTGACCTGGCAATCTCAGGTTCCTGCCGCACGGCCAGCAAGATGGGCTCAGTGTTAATCAGAATCGCCCAGCAGGGAAAACACGCCAGTAATAGAATGAGTATGGCCCGTTGAAGAATCATCCCAATTCTTAAGTGACTTCCCCCTCCAAAAGTCTAAATGTGGGGAAACCATACATGGGCAAAGCTACAAAATGTTACATTTCAATAATTGGACAGATGAGGTGATAAACCTGTGAAATCAGAGTATCACATGCTGAGGCCAAACCAGCACCAATGGAGATACCTGTAACATTAATGACCTGTGGGGAAGAGGACAATTCCAGAAATGTTATAAATAATCATTATTCTCTATTCTCATAACATCATAAAGCTACTTACTGATATGGCCAGAGACACAGCCGCCAACTCTACTCTGCCCAGGTGACCACAGAAAATAGTACTGATAAAATTCAATAAAAATGACATCATCTGGGACAGTAACTACACAGAAAAACAACAATCAAATCAAACATTACTGTAACTTAAATCAATATCTATACTTACCACAGGTACAGCCATTTTAACCAGTTCGACTGTTTCAGTCTTAAAACCAATAGGAAGAAGAGCGCGAATACGACTTATTAAACAACAGTCCCTCCATGACCGGGGTGACAAGTTTTGAGTCATGTTTGCTGTGATTTAGTTGTTCTGTAATCACACGGGCTACAGGTCGCTTTGACGGGGCCTGGCGGTGTGTGCGTCAGTTCCTTCCACAACTTGTGAGAGATAAAGGTCCGTTCAAAACCACGTGGGATGAGGATTGTGATATACCGTGAAAGTATGAAGTATGAGGCAGGCGGCCACTGTATCAGGAAGGAAAAGAAACAGAATTTAAACAAAGTATAGGGTATATGTAGTAGTCTGATTGTTGGATAAAACTGGCACAAGTTGTTTGCTAATTTTCGAAGGCCTATTTTTCTGTTCTGTTGTAGGCCCAGGCTGTTTCCAGCAGATGGCGCCGTGACACTGAGATAAGATAGCAATATTATCACTGCCTTGAAAACGGGTGGAAATAAGTTCAAGAATGAATGTTGAAACCTTTCAAAATAAATTAAAATAAAGGTCTAAATTAAATGCGTAATCTAACTAAATAAATGCAGTTATTCATTATTTTTTCATTAATTTATAGCCTAGCCTGTTGATTTACTCGTCACATTATTATTATTATTATTATTATTATTATTATTATTATTATTAGTAGTAGTAGTAGTAGTAGTAGTAGTGGTATTATTATTCTACTTTTATTTAATTTGTTGCCAAGTAATGTTACATTTTTCATTAGCTTTAATTTATTTCCACATTTCTTTTAGGCTACATTATGTATGTAATGAGCGGGAGGGATTGATAGAGCACTGGACCTGTTCATGTCCAGGATGTTCAAGATCCAGTTTGAATCTTTGCCTGCAAGAGAATGCTCAAATAAAATATACAAGAATGGCTAAGAATGAACATTGCAGAAACAAACAAACCTGTCCAAAGACCTGCAAAACACATTACATTTAATGTTTTTTTCTTGAGCATGCAAACTACACTGGGCTATACTGAGGTTTGCACGAATCGCTCTCACCACAACATGCACCAAACGGGCAAAACAACCTGGAACATAAAAACAAGTCTGCAGTTTTAATTCTCTGCTTACCTACTCCTCTGAGCAACCAAGTCGTGCAAGCAGCCAGGAGGAAATTCTGGTCACGATAATGCTTACTGAAAACTCCATAGAAGAAGAATAGATGTAAACTTGTGTAATATCAGAAACCCTTACCCAGGTTTGTCTGCAAGAAAACACATGGTCTTTGTGTAAAATTCAAAGTTCATATATTCTAGCTTCTAAAATAACACACTTGATCGTTACTCACTCTTTGTATGTAAAACATAAATGGTGTGATCTTTGAGGCCTCCAGTCCTGAGACAAAGCAGTAATTTGTGTGTAACTTTAAACAAGGATTCAGTAACATATGCACAATACATAAATTCCACAATAAATCGATTTTATTCAACCATAAAATGCTGGAGTTTTATGATGCTTGAGTTCCTGCATGAGTTGACTGAATTACTTGACAGTGCGTGTATTTAGAATACTTGAAATCAGATGATTTGAAACCATCCCAAATGACTGAGCATTTTACATGTGGTTGGTGGGGACAGAATTTAACGTCCTTATTGTGCACCATAAGGACCATTAAATGTCCTTACGGTGTATGTGTTAACAAATATGTTCACAAACATAAGAGCCATCCTGGGATACCTGAAATGAACTTGTTAAACCTTGTTTAAAACCCTCCCTTATCCCACTTGCTGGGCAGTGTTTGGTGTAACTAAGTTACTTTTACTTAGTTACATTAGTACTTTAGTAGTGTAACGCATTACTAAAACTTACAGTTACTCACAAAATATTCAGTTAGATACTTTCAACACCAACAACAATGTTTAGGAAAAAAGAACATGACTTATACTGTCAGAAAATGCCTCAGAGTCAGAGATCAGCAGCTCATTGCAGCATGTTATACATTTCTTTTGCTGGTGTTATGTCTTTTAAGACAACTTATTTGTTGTTTTCCACTGTTTAATTGTCATTAATAACTTGGGTAAGTTACTTTTTTAAACATTGGACCTGGGTAACTCTGGTTCTCACCTCTAGCTCTGGGCCTCACGTCCAACATAAATAACATAATACTTTTGAAAAGACAACCCCTTCAAATATCTATAGGCACGATATAAGAGCATTGTTAGACATTACATTTCAATAATTGGAAAGACAATGATTAAACCTGTGTATTGATGAAGCACCTTGGAAGTTTCAGTTGTTCCAGCAGGTGGCGGCAGAGTATAGGTTCTTCAGATTGCAGTTTGCTGGATCAGATCCATCCATTTATCTAAAACTGCGTCGAAAACTGCATTATGACATCAAGACTTTCAATCATCCAATTCTTCAGCTTGAGGCCCACAAAGACTCGGGTTACTCTATTGAATAAGGGCCAATGTCTGCTTTCTTTCTTTTAACTCCTACTAAATACAACTGATGTAGAAATTAATTAAATTGCCGAAACATTCTCAGGTTATGATGTCTGCTTCCAGTAGATGGCGGTAGTGATATTCTACTTAGGCTATGTAGAGTCAGATTAGCCAAATTGTTGTGTTAGAGAAAAAAAAAGTTTATTTTGGTTATTCTTTGCCAATGTTGAATGGATAAAAGAAAATTCAAATTCTTGAGTGAAATAATAAATGCCTAACGAACCATTGAAAGTAAAAATAGTATTTATGGTCATTATATTGAATTATTGATGTTTTATTGACCATTGTTGATGATTTTATTATAGTGCCTTTATATCACCATTATATCAGGTGAGTTGACCCAGAAACATAGACTTTGACTCAGAAGACTGTGCCAATTCAAAGCTCCTTGGCCACTTCATGTCTTAGTAAATTATCGGTTTAGTTGTGCAGAGAGAGAGAGAGAGAGAGTACTTGGGTTGCATGGGTTGCAGCACACCTCTTATTATACCTCGAAATGCTAGGGTTTTTGAAATGGTGAAACTACCTGAGAGATTGTGGTCTTCCAGCTCCAGGAAATATTTACTGGAACACCTGAATAAATGGCACGAGCTGTGTTGCCTGCCAAGCTAAAGAGTTATTTCATTGGCCCAGAAATACACTTTTCAATTTTAATTTTTTGCTGAGGCAAAAGACAATTAACATGTGCAAACAGTTTCAGACAAAATACAGACAAGTGAGTACAACAGAAAGCACTAAGGTGTTCATAAAGGTGACAGGCAGAACCATCAATTATGTGCGTGTGTGAGAGAGACAAATTCACCTTTTTAAATCATGTGTCTAGATGTGCACATATTTATACAATTGCAACTTGAGAATGAGAATTTAACTGTCAATTGTGCATACTTATTATTCATGATTATTAATGATCATATGCTATAAATGCCTTTGTAATATACCACATGTCTAGAAATGCATCATGGTGGTAAAATGTGAATGAAAGGTCTTTTGTCTTGTCCCAGGATCTTTGTCTTTTAAAGATGGCAACTGTCTGTGGCTTAATTGGCTGCTCAAATTGCTACCCGAAACCATTTCCACACTCTATGCACCAGAAAGCAATGATTTTATCACACAGGCCACATATTGTCCTCATGTGAAACTGATACAGGGAAAGGTTTTTGGCTAAGCTATACCTGGATTCTCCAAAGAAGACATAAAATTTGCCTGCAAGTCACTCATTAAGCCAGTGAACTAGCTTACTCTGCAACATGGCACACGTTTGACTCAGTAAACAGAAATTATTATGTCCAAACAGCCAATGCAGTCTGCTTCAGAGGAAAGGTTGCAGTTTTTCTAGCTCCTGGTTATGTATATACAGTGCTTGGTAGTAAAAGGTATGGCATGTGTTTCAATTGGATAATGAGTGGGTGGATAAAAGGCAGTAAGGAAAGAGAAAGGCACTGTAATTACATAAGCCTTTTCCACAAGAGGGGAACAAGATCATAGTTATTTCAATACCTTTTTGCAACCAACTGCTTGTTTAAACTGCCTAACATTTTAATTGTCCAAAAATGCTGAGCTCAGAGTTTGGTTCATTTTTCAGTCCGTTTTCCAACCATGATCTATACTGGTCTGTGTAAGTAAAATCTTAAATCATTTCTGTGTGAAAGATCCAAACAGGCTTATTGCATGTTTAAATTTCTCCGGGCTGCAAAAGATGACCTTCTTTGAGCTTATAATGCAAGTTACGCCTGACCAGACCAATTACCTTGACCACTGGCTTATGCAACGTCTGCACCAGGTGGACAATGACATCTGACTACATACATTAGGTGTGGTCTTTAACTGCTGGATTATTGTGGCTTTCAACATTGTATTTTGAAGATTATGAGAATAACTACGTAGGCATGTACAACACCCCCAGTAAATGAACACAGTGAGGAAATGTTTTGTCTTAACTTAGTAAAGTCTAACAATGCAATATTTTATCAGATTTGTCACATCCTTCTCAGAACTTGTATGACAAACAGACTAAATATAGAAAAAATGTTGATAAAGCACATGAAGCAATATAAATTCCAAATCTACTATTTAATGTATTAAACCCAAATAAAACAGTTAGAGTAAACATGTATTAAAAAACAAATTATACAGTTACAGTAAACATGACTGATTTGGGTGAATAGTAAGGCACATGCTATTGTTTTTGTATCAATAGATTTCAAAGTTCAGATGATGCTGGGCGAGCAAAATATGGAGTGATCAATAAATAGCATGACATGATGGACTTCTTGGTAGATCCATAAGTAAGCCTATGTGGAGAAATAAAATGAGAGGAAATGTATTTGTGCAAGCTACAAGTAGACCAGACCAGAAAAGTAGTGCACCTGTATAGTCTCTGTCTTTTCGATTAATTGTGCATGTTAACTGTTTAAGGCCTGACATTACAGCTAATGTGTGTGTATATAGAAGAAAAGCATTAAACAATTACACATTTAAATGTATTCAAATTAATTTATCTTCTTATAAAACACAATTTCAGGAGCTTTTGCTGCACAGTATAGTCCCATAAAAGCTACAGAAACATTTCTTTTCATACCTCCGAATTTGCATAACAGTGACAGCAAAGACTAGCGAGTACCAGCTTGCACATGCACACTCAGTTATTGCACATCTATACTTTCCATGAGCCGAGGCTCAAGTCTCCATCAGGAATGGACTCACAATCCAGTGGAATTGGCCCAGGAGGGAAAAGTGTTCAGATCAAACATAGCCTTGCCCCAACTGTTAATGGCCAATGTTATACAAAGGATACCAATTATATTCATCACAAAACCCGTCTTGGCCTAAAGAAAAAACATAAAATGTTAGGTAATGTTTTGTCAGAATCTAATGTATTGGTTGTAGAAGTAAATAATAATTTAATAAAATCCACAGACAGAAACTTACCATGTCAGCTACTTTGAGGTATCCATACGAGAAAACAATGGCATTTGGTGGTGTAGCCACAGGCAACATGAAAGCAAATGATGCGCTAAGAGTACACGGCACCATGACGTACAACGGATTCATCCCAATGGACTGAGACTGAAACAATGATAAAGTTTGAGCAGTCAAAGACAGGGATGAACATAGCTTTATGACAAAATCCTGTAGTGGTCTATCTGGCCACTGTAATCACTGAGTCATAAGTCAGACAGAACTATGTGTTCTTCAGTGTTGAGCAAAACTCTCATTACATGCATGTAATTAAGATGTAAAATCTGCAGATTCCAAGCTGAGTCATGATATCTAAAATAAGAAATCCTGTGTAAGTGTAAGAAAGAAAAGGTCTGAAAAAATGCTACCAAGTCCCCAGTATTTTATGGTTTCAAAAATAAATAATAATAAAAAACATTTACATTTTGTAGTTTTATTTTTAATTTTTCTATGTGTAAGATGCAAGATTATGATTTCTAAAATAAATTCACCATGCTGCTAAATTCTTTCAAGGTTTTCAAGTTTTTGTATCCAATTGAACTATTCCCAACCTGTCCAGTGCCCATGCTTAGACCTTCCTACTCACGTAACTGGCACACACTTGGGTACTTCACTACCAGCACAGGGATGCCATTCTTTTTGCTGTTGGGAGGAGGGCACATGCCACTGGGATAAATTGGTGTGTTTGGCAGACTGCAAATGGGAGTAGGGGCCCTGGGAAGGGGACCAGACACATTCTGCTTGAATGGCCCTTTAGAATGGTAACCATATGAGGGAAATAGACAAACCCCCAAAGTGCTTTATGTTTGAAGCTAGGCTTGAATATGGTAATAGTTAACAAGAACCTGCAAGGTAAGGCACGCAATTACAGAAACACCCTTCATACACTTTATCATGAAATGTGTTCTCTGATGACCATGCACGTTACTGTCTCACTCTCTTACCATTGAAGCCAGGACTGGCAGGAAGAGTGTGGCAGTGGCAACATTACTAGTGCACTCTGTGAAGGTAGCAATCAACAGGCATAAGATGACTGCTATAGCCCAGGGAGGAATGGTTTGAAGAGGACTCATCTGATCGCCCATCCATTTGGAAAGACCAGAATCCTGAAGATTTACAATTTAATTAAAACAAAAACCAACCCATAAAATGGGTATCTTATGGTTCAGGCAGTATAATTACTTACTTCGCTACCCTTTGCAAGAGCAAACCCCCCTCCAAGAAGAAGGACAATACCCCAAGGTAACTTCTTCTGGGCCACTTTCCAAGTCAGAAGTGGCGGAGTTTTCAGCACTATTATTCAAAGATATTTATGTAAAATTACTGTATAAACATGCATTTAACATTCACTACTTCATTATTATTACATTCACTGTAATAATGTTGCTTACTTTGCTCACTGTCACTCCTCCACGAACAGAAACCCGGCGGCTTGGATGGTAGAACAAAAAGGAGTACTGCAATGAAAATGGCCACTGTTGCATCTGTCACATACCTAACAGCAATACAAGACATCAAGGAGCTTGCAAGATCAAAGACAATGAATACATTTGTGTACACACTCTGCTTTAGAGTTGAAGATATCTGTTGCCCAGCCACTGACAAAGCCTGGGTCCCTGGTGAACCACAGCACCACCAGGAGAATGAAGAGACCCAAGACACTAATTTCTCCAAACGACATTGGCCCAAGAGACCGGTGCTCTTCTCGGATCACATTATAGGCAGCTATTTCTTTCTCTGTCTTCACAGCACCACATCCCC
This sequence comes from Rhinogobius similis, assembly GCA_019453435.1. Taxonomy (NCBI): domain Eukaryota; kingdom Metazoa; phylum Chordata; class Actinopteri; order Gobiiformes; family Gobiidae; genus Rhinogobius; species Rhinogobius similis. The sequence continues at coordinate 18,111,811 of CM033625.1, read as the reverse complement.
ACGTCTTCTTGAAGCTGTGAATACACAATTTTTGGAATTATATAATGCGAAGTAAAGTCTACTCTATTCACCTGCAATTATCTTTGAAACATAACTAAACTTACTTAAATCCCATGAAGACAAACTGTAACCACAGCCAGGCCAAAGTGAGCATGAGAATCATGTTAGGGAATGCAAAACCAAACCAAGAGGCAAAGTTGATAACGTCTCCATTGTCAGGGAATAATCTGAAAACACAAACAACAAAAATAATAAAACAAAAACGTGAACATTAAACAATTTACAAAAGAGAAACCTACTGGTTATAAGAAAAACTTTTACTTCCATCTCCTTGGTCTATTTCTATTGATTTCTACTCCCTTTTTAGTCCTGTCTGCCTGTCGCACACATACATACCCATAAACACACACAAACAACCCCCACCCTTCCTTTTTGTACTGTAAAGCCCCCATTCACTATAAATATTTGTTTAACAATGTATATATCTGTATCTAAATATTAAAAAAACCTACTGGTTCATCTGGCCCTTGAGCACCAGGTTTGGACCAGTCCCCGTCAAGGTGGCAGTGCCCCCGATGCTGGCAGCGTAACAAACACACAGAGTCATCCCTTTGCACATCCTTCTCCTCTCAGCAGCCTCCTTCTGTTTTGCTGCTTCAGCCTCAGCGTCCAGGAATGTCACAATAACAGCACCTACAAACAGAGGACACTTATATTTATCTATACTTGTTCCTAAAGATTATATAAATTGTAAGGACTGATACTTTGAGTATCAACCTTGTTCAAATTATTATCTGTAATTTTTTTGGACAGTCACCCAAAATAATAAATAATAAACAAAAGTCACCTTGTGTCTCGCTCTGTTTCTCAGCCAGCGGTTTGTTGTCACTGTCTGATGTCTGGAGCGACTGCTCTGAGCTTAGGATATGAGGAATTTGTGTTTCATTGTTGTTGAGCTGTTCCAATACAGCCTGGACAATAGGCACCATCATGGCTGTGGTGGCGGTGTTACTGATCCACATGGACAGGAAGGCAGTGACTCCCATAAATCCTAACATCAAACTGACACATAACATTTTCATTAACAACTGTGTAGCTTTTTCAGTACAATCTTCAAAGTACAATCATGCAAACCATAAAATCTTATACCATGTACATCATTTTTATCTGATAAGCTATCATTAAGTAACAGTTGCTTACAGTGCTGGTCGAACACCGACAAAGAGTAGGACTCTGAGAGCGATGCGTTTGTGTAGATTCCAGTGCTCAACCGCCACCGCCACCATCAGTCCCCCGACAAACAGAAGGTTTGTGTCTTTCAGGTATTGCATACACACCTGGAACATGATGACCACACACAGTGCATAAGCAAGTCTGAATAAGCAGTTAGTAAACAGTTTTGAGTACTCACATCTTTTGACTTCATGATCCCAAACAGAGGAAAAAGAAGAGCTGGCAGGAGAGCAGTAATGGCCAGGGGCAGCACCTCTGTGCACCAGTACACTGCCATCAGCACAATCACATAGGCACATTCTGCCTCCTATGAGACACACACACACACACACACACACAAACACACACATACAGACAGTTATAGTATGCATACATAAACATGTAGTTGGAAAACCTTTGGGGAAATGCATTATAATGGTTATAATGGTTAAAACGGTAAAAATTAACACCTGCTCTTCAGGTGCACAGTATAAGCTCAAAGTCATGTTTAGGATGCAGGGTAAATGAATGATTATCAGCAGCTCAAGATCATCTAGCTATGTTTAGGGAAGGCTAACCTTGTGATCTCTGCCTATAATAACATAACTGCAAGTAGTGAGCTTGTCTCTGTCCAGAGTCATGTAGAGTGCAGAGCAGTGTGGGTTCCCACGCTGGACGTGACCCTTAATAGTAACAGCAACGTGGAAAAAAAAAAACAACAACACACACACAGCGAGGACCGCACCGGCCCAGAGGAGATCCCAAGGGTCTACCGCAACTGCAACAGGTGCAAACTCCCCTTGACTGAACTTGTTCTTTAACTCCAAGTGCAGATAATTTAGGGGCACATATTCATTTTTACAAACTGTTTATGTACTTATTGTTAAATCAGAAAAACCTTTCGTCCCTGGTGTACTTTACATACCGGTGTCCCGATCACCAATGGCAGAGGAAGAAGCAACACCGGAGTTAGGAAGAGAATCAGCGGGTCCTTAATTGAACGCACATATCTGAGGATAGCCATGCTCAAATGTGTCAGCTTTTACTCCATGGATCCCGCTTTTGAGGCGAGATGGAGAAAGGCGGGGGCACGCAAAGTTTGGGGACGAATCACAATGAAGGTGTCTGGACAAAGGCTGGTCATGGATGCCTGGCCTCCTGTGCAGAAAGCATCTCTGCGGCCAAAAAATCTAATAACTGTTCTACTTTTGACGTTTGAAAAAATATATATATATTTTTCTTCCCATAGATCACACTCCTATAGTATAGAATTTAAAAGGGTTATATTTACATGTGTATGTTGTTGCTAAAAAGAAAGTAGAAGTATTGTATTTTATTTTTATTTAAGGTCTGTGGCTAATGCGTTACTTAGGGCCTACTAGTGTAATGTTTTTAATTCAAATAATTTGGCATTTATTTTCGGTTTGTGCGAGAATAAAAATATAAACTTTAACATTTAGGTCACAGGTTACAATATGTCCTGTTACACCAAATGTCAGTGCAGTTTGTACGAGCTGAAACAGCAAAGAATATCTTTTAGTAAGTAGAGTAGAATATGTTGAGCTAATAGATTCTCTCTGTAGGCCGAATTAATTTTATTATGAAATGTTTTTTGACAGTTGAAGACTGAAAAACAAATCTTATCTTATCATTCAGACATCTATGGCGTTATCAGGGAGGTATAACTGACCCTTGTTACCCACAACAACTCTTATCTTTACTTCCACCAATATTATAATGTCTACTAAATACATCAACGTGTAACTGTGACATTGAGAAATAATGTACAGAAAAAATAGCAAGCAAAATAACCAACAAGAAAAAAAAGCCTTCAAATACGTTCAGATCATAGTGTTCAGATACGTGAAATAAGTACGACACCTACTGGAGAGTTTTAAAAGCAACAAAGCAGACGCACAGATACGCTGTGAGAAACAATGGAGACAACGTCGAGAAATATAAACACATTTCAAAAATGTATAAAAAAGGTATTATTAAAGCACCCTATCACATTAACAATAGACAGCTCCTCATTTAGTCTGAGCTTCAGGACAATTAGGATCTGATCCAGGTCGAGTCCTTCAGAGTCACATGACACGGGTGCGCTGTCACGTGAGGTAGGATTTCCGAAAACATGGCTCTATGAAGCGCACAACAAAACACCAGAGTCGACTTTTATCCTATAGATGCTCTTCACATACAAAATTAAGCTTATGTATAGTATTATACACCGTTTTCCGAAGTTAAAAGTAACTATCTGAAACAAGATTGATTTAAAAAAAACTGTTTTAACTAACAGGGCATTGTTAGCTCAGTGCTAAATCCAGTTCGCTACAAGTTTGACAAAAGGTAAGTTAATCACAACTATCGTGTTTTAAAGTTTGTGTCGTTAAATGTTTTGATATTCAATCTTTGTAAACTATTCAAAAAATTATTGCAGTGTCTGTAGTAATTCGGTACTTGATTTCCGTAGCGGTAGCTCTGTTTATGCTAACAGTGACACTTTTCCAACAAAACTTGAGTGTGTTTTAATACAATTCTTTCATATAATTTATTTGGACATCATAGCCTGGCCACGTACGCAATTAGACTGGTTGATATGAGAAGGATGTTATTTCATGAGGATAACGACAGTGGAAAGTAGGAAGCAACAAGAGGGAAGCAGATCGTATTAGGTGCTCATTTAGTCTAACCCGGATGCTATGACCAAACCACTGCACTGCAACACTAAGATCACATGGCAACTTAACATTACTATACTTAAATGTATATTATTAATTCATATTTTTTTCCTTAGACGTGGTGGACAGCATTCGTTTAAGACCGTGTCATCAGCTCAAAATGAAGCTGTGAATAGCTGTGAATAAAACAAGACTTGCAGAGTGTCCGTGACCTGCACCAGTTACAATGGATTGGCTTATAGATGCCGTGGGAAAAGATCTGGGCATTGATGAACATCAACTGGGGCCTGGACCTCGGCCCACAGAGCTCACAGCCCTCGTGCCTACGCGTTGGGTGATGGGTCTCAGAGAGAAAAGGGTCCTTCGTTGTCCCCGCTTTAATAGCAGCAATGAGACAGAAGTTGGGGCTTATCTTCACTGTTGTCTTGCAAAGTTGCCTTCTGGATGGACTCGGGTTTGCATTCAAGGCCTGCGGAAAAGCCGACTGGACTATAGATTGGCAAGAGATCCATGTTTCAATCCAAATGACCTCAACTCACAACATTCTTTCTGCAAGACCATGCACTATGTGTCCCAAAGTAATGTCAGGTAATGCCAGTTCTCTAAATGAGCTAATACGGTTTATTTATATTACATTGCATAAAAAATATAAAATAGCGATATTTGTATAAGACTTTTTTTTAAAATCCTAATCTATTAAGATATCTTTACGTGAATACATTCTTTGTTTACTTTATTTTTCAGAAACCTGTGGTATGAGGCCCATTGTAAACTTGTACAGCCATATGCAGGGGCCTGCGAGCAGACACATGTTGCAGCTGTTGATGCCATTCGTAATGCACTGCAAAAGCTTTTCAACACCACATTTGTCTCCTCTGACAAAGGGTCACCATCCATGTCTCCAGCAAAAGAAAAAGACTATATGTCATCCTCCTGCTTTTCCAAGTCTCAGTCAGATGCCCTTTGCCCAAATATCCTTCCTGTAGAGTGTCTTTTTGAGACTGCTGAAATGCTTTATGTCATTCTACCATACACTCAATATACTCTACATGACATTGTGTCCTTCAGCCCAGCCAAGCTAGCAAACAGTCATGCAAAAGTATTATTCATTCTCTACCAGATACTAATAGCCTTACAGGCTTCCCATGCAGCCGGCTTGTCCTGTGGAGAACTATCTCTACAAGACGTAGCAGTTGATGAGCAGCTTTGCAGCCGACTCAAACTTAGCCTGGCTCACTATGAAACTCTCAGGACAGAAGAAAGTGAATCTGGTGTCACTGATCAACACAATTCTTCTATGCTTCTTGGCAGCGCACATGTACAAAATAACAAAACTCTTTGTGAAGATTGCTTTGGTGAGCTTAAAACTTTGGTTTTAGACTGGGTCCATGGGAAAGTTAGCAACTTTCGTTACTTGATGGAACTTAATCAGTTAGCTGGCCGACGTTACGGAGATCCTAATTACCACCCAGTCCTACCATGGGTAGTTGATTTTACGGTGCCATTTGGAAAATTCCGTGATCTTCGAAGATCTAAGTTTAGATTAAACAAGGGTGACAAACAGCTGGACTTTACTTATGAGATGACTAAAGAGGCTTTGGCAGCAGTCGGCAATGGAGTACGGGGCGGGGGTGTAGGAGGTGATCTCAGTGGCTTACTTGCATCTGGTATTGCTGGACAGTCTGACCATCTTCACTTTCCTCATCACATCTCAGATGTGCTTTCAGACATAACCTATTATGTCTACAAAGCTCGGCAAACTCCCAAGTCTGTGTTGTGCAGTCATGTGCGATCTCAGTGGGAGCCTAATGAGTATCCAGCAAGCATGGAACGAATGCAGAGCTGGACCCCTGATGAATGCATTCCAGAATTTTACACAGATCCTACTATTTTTCGGTCAATCCATCCTGACATGCCAGATCTGGACGTCCCCTCTTGGTGCAAGTCTTATGAAGAATTTATTGAGGTCCACCGGCACCTTTTAGAAAGTAGAGAAGTGTCTCAACATTTGCATCACTGGATTGACCTCACCTTTGGTTACAAATTATCAGGAAAGGAAGCTGTCAAGGCCAAGAATGTGTGCCTGCACCTTGTTGACAGCCACACTAATCTGACTACTTATGGTGTTGTACAGTTATTCGACCAGCCTCACCCACCTCGCCTGTCCCCATCCCAATATGCCCCAGCAGAACCACCTCTATTAGGCCTTGCCTCTCTAAATGTGCCTTCTCTACACATTCCTCAGCAGACAACAGCAGACAGAATAGATGGACAAGTGCCAGAGACCACAGGGTGCGAGTCGAGTGGTTGGACTATGGTTGACAAAGATGAAGAACTGGAACAAGGAATGGAAGCCCTTGACTCATTAGCCTCTTCTGGGTCGTCAGCGGCACTGGCAAATATTAGTACAACACCTGGAAAGCTGAGTGGTGACCATTCAGTTCTGGCCTCTCAGCCACCAGGGTCTGATTTCCCACCTAATCTAGGCCCAAACCTACGCAGCTCTATGGCAATTAAAGGAGGACAAACTAACAAAAAGCACTGTGAGGGCAGTGTTGGTGCCACAAATTTAGATGAAATTAAAATAACCCTTCCTGAAGGTTTCAACCCTTTGCAACCTCTGGAGGAGCTGGAGAAATTGAACAATTTTTTAGTAAAGTGTCTACATGCCAAAGTGCAGAATCCTCTAAGTGGTGGCATCATGGAGAGATTAATTCTGCCCTCTAATACACAGCTCTACCAGAGGGACATGCAGGCCTTTGGAGTTGTCATTGCGGAGCTGTTCTATTCCTCAAAACTCAGAGGGTTCAAACCAGACACTCCTCTCAGACAACGATTTCAAGCCATCATTAAGCTATGCTCAGCTAGTCTTCGTGACGTACCACTACCGTTGCATTATGCTCTTGAAACGCTGCTTCTGATTGAAAACCATTCTATTGTGGAAAATACACTACCAGATTGCCCACATCCATTGCTTTTCCAATATGCTCCTATCCGAGATGGTCTCCCACCCCCAAACCCCTGGCAGTTACTGAATTCTGTTACCAGCCCTTTTCCATTTCCTCCATATTTTGCTGCTCTGCACCATTTTATTTTTTCCTATCACACCAAAATGCAGCCTGTCTGTAATATACAAGGAAGAGATGTAGTCTTTCATCTTTGGCAGCGACTTGAAATCTTGCTTAGTGAAAATATCACAGCTGAAGGTCTTGAGATTTTATTGCCGTTTATTCTCACCTTGATGCTTGAAGAGTCCACAGCAGTTTATGCTGCATGGTACCTTTTTGAACCAATTTCAAAAGTACTAGGTCCCAGAAATGCAAACAAATATTTACTGAAGCCACTCATCAACATATATGAGAACCCTCAGTGTTTGCGAGGACGTTTCTATCTTTATACAGACTGTTTCATTCTGCAGTTGATCGTACGTCTTGGCCTTCAGGCTTTTTTGTCAAGCTTACTGCCTCACGTACTGCAGGTTATCACTGGCTTTGAATGCTGCAACATGGGCCCTAGTGGAGATGCATCTAAAGGAGGAGCCACAGGAAATGTAGAGGAGGAAGAAGAGGACTTCGAGTCATCGTCAGGCTCTGTTTCAGCTGCTGTGGGTGGAGTGAATGCAGCTGGAGGAGTGGTGGGTGACAGTGGGCTAGTGGACTACTCCTCTGGCATTAGTCTCAATGACCAAATGTTTCTGACAGAGGATTTTCAGAATGGCTTCTATGTAAGCAGTGGAGCTGGAGCAGGAAAGCAACTCAACCAAAATACTGTAGCCAAGGATCAAGATCAGGAATCTCTGAGTGTGGGCAAACTTAGTGACAAAAGTAGCTCAAGTGAACTATCACTAGGTGATGTTGACTCGATGAGGGATCGAGCCAGTCTGAAATCTGCAGACAGCAGTCAGGACCTCAAACAGGCCAGTGAGGGTGAGGAGGGAGCAGAGATGGAGGAAGAGGAAGTGACTGAGACAAATGATGGTCGAGAAGAGCCAGATGAACATCCTCATTCAACAGTAGATCTAACTATATCTGGAGCCACAGCCGCCACTCTGGAGGGTGACTTTGTGAATGGTATGGTACTGGATCAGAGTGAGAAAGGAATTGTGGAGGAGCAGGAAGAAGCTGATCATGACCCATCAGAAAATTCAGAAGAGAGAGAGCGAAAAATTCTATTAGGTGAGTTCTAATATCTAAATACACAAGTCAATTTAATGTTGACTATAGTGAAATATGTTTTTAATTTACAGATACAATCTGCAAAACTGTTCGATGGCTATCTGCAAAGCTTGGACCAACGGTGACTTCACGCTATGTTGCCCGGAATCTACTGCGGTTGCTTACTAACTGCTACATTGGCAAGTGATTGATTTACTAAATTAACTAATCAGCAACATTGTATATGACATTTATTGTTGTTAATAATATCATAATTACAGGGCTTAAAAACCATCAGTTTGTGACACCACCACATGTGGAATGCAAAACAGAGACTGTAGCAATGGGCAGCGTGTATGAGAGGAAACCTGTCCTAGGCGATCAGACAGCAGAGCCCGTGCTGGAGTGTCTTATTTACATCGCACAATTATATGGTGAGCCAGTGCTCACATATCAGTACTTGCCTTATATTGGATACCTGGTAAGATGGTAACTACCTGAGACGATGGTAATAAGTTTGCTTTTGATTAATGGCATTATTTTTTTGTGTTTTCAGGTATCCCCTCCTTCTTCTCAGCGCCTAAACACACGCAAGGAGGCCAGTTTGCTCGGTGCTGTTGCACTTACACAGAAAATCATTGTGTTCCTGTCTGATACCACTTTAATGGATATGCTGATGAAGATTAACCAAGATGTTCTCCTTCCACTTCTGGATTTACTAACAACTCCCAAAATGGGGTAATTACATTTAGCATAAAGTATTTGTCTGAAGAATGATTCATTTATCCTACTTACGCTTTGTGTTCCTGGTTCTGCTATGTCCAGATTCCCCAGTGGTGTGCAGACTCGCACTGCTGTGTGTCTCAAAACTCTCAGCCTAATGGCTCTCATTTGTCTGCGCATTGGGAGAGAGATGGTCCAGCAACACATGGCTGACACCCTGCAGAGGTTCTTTGCAGTTTTCTCACTGCTGCATTCTTTGAAGCCACAAGTATGTATTTATTTCACACCTTGCCTTGATAATCTTTGTTTTTTGATAACATACCAGTCTATTCAAATGTGCAATAGTTTAAACGGAATGAATATGCATTATACATTATTGTAGGAAAATAGTTTATAGATCATACTTTTTAAGGCGTATTTGGTTAGAATTGTGTGTGTTGTGAACCTTTATTTTCCCCTTATTGCTGTATTTCTGTTTAATTGACTATAGCTGGACAGTGCTCCCCGCAGAATGGTAGGAGAGGTGGCAGTAGTGGATATTTGTATCCCTGAAGAATCAAATGTCACATATGAAGTGGGCGTACTGGAGGAGCTACAGATGGTGTTTAATGCACAAATGGCCCACGCATCCTATATACCTTTCTACTGCCTCATCGGTGTGTGTCTGAAAATTAGCCACAAAAAATATGTTCAAAACATAACTTTACATTTGTATTCTTGACTTTTTCTTTAGGTGACTTTGCCATTCGGAAACTAGTTCCTAATCATGAGCTGGTGTGGCAGCTGTCTCAGTCCTACAGTCCTAGACAAGACAGGCCGAATGTGACTTCCTCCAGAGTGGAGCCTGTTGGTCTGTCCTCTAGTTTTAGCAGACAAGTATCATCCAGTCCATTTCCTTCACCTTCAACTAACTTCCTCCCCCCTGACTCTGAGTCAGGCACGTTTGGCAGCCACCTCATAGGTAATCGTATTCAGGTGTCGCAGGATGCAGATTTAGGTGGCCCATCTAACTTGTCTTGCTCTTGGGGACACTCTAGTAATACTGGCCCTATCGTTACCTCTTCCTCCACATTTACAACTGCAGCCACAAATTCCTTTTCCAGTCCATGGGTCTCTGGGCACACCCCTGAGGATAGTGCTTTAAAGCAGGAACTCCCACGTAGTGGACGTTCTCTTCAGGGAAACTGGCTGGCTTATTGGCAGTATGAGATTGGTCTTAACCAGCAGGATAATTTTCACTTTCACCAGATCCGCTTACAGAGCTTCCTTGGTCATTCAGGCACAGCAAAATGTATTGCACCACTGGCAGGGGAGGATTACTTCCTCTCAGGTAGTAAAGACAAGACCGTGAAGCTATGGCCTCTCTATAACCACGGAGATGGTACACAAGAGGTGGAACCCAGACTGACTTACTCGGAACATCGGAAGTCTGTGTTTTATGTTGGGCAGCTGGACTGTTCTCAGGAGGTGGTGAGCTGTGATGGCACAGTGCATCTGTGGGACCAATACACAGGTAAGGTGTGAGAGTTATCAAACGAATCACAAGTATGTTTTTGGTTGTCTTTTAATTTTATTTTTTTAATAGGAAAACTTATTCGTTCTTATGAAGCTGTGGATAGCAAAAACCCAATTACATCTGTCACCACAATGCCAGCTCCTCATTCCAGTGTAGTGTTGGGCAGTGCAGATTCTGTTCTTCGCTTTATTGATCCTCGCAAACCAGGGCTACAGGTACACTACATATATATATTTACTCTCTCTGCTGAACTATACTGAATGATACCTGTGTATCTTAAGATCATGTGACACTGACGGAGTACATTTGTCCCCAGCATGAGTTCCGTTTGGCTTACAACAATGTGAGTGCTGGTCTCATCCGCTACCTGGCTGTGAGTCCTGCAGGGCGCACTGTGGCGGCAGGTTTCTCATCTGGCTTCATTGTTCTGCTTGATGCACGTACGGGACTGGTTCTGAAGGGATGGCCCGCTCAGGAAGGCGATATACTTCAAATGAAGGTATATAAGGATGCTATGTTCGTACATCATTGTCTTGTTATCCTGTTTTGCTCTCCGATGCTTTCTCTTTGTCAGCAATTGAATGGATTCAGATCTGATAATTCCTCACACCCGTGTGTTTTCAGAGTGTGTTTTTTTGCCAAATTAATTATAAAGTGCACAATCAGGGCTTTCGAACATTGTACCAGCTTAAACCTTGTAAATTAGTTTTATTGTGTTGCAATAATGTTGTGTTTCCTTGTTGCTTTGAGCCTGAGTGTTTACACAGTATGTGGGCTGGGAACATGTAAAAGCCCACTTCTGACTCAGTTATTCTGTTACATCATTCTATTGCAGGTTGTAAGTGAACTCTTTATAAAGTAGACATGGGGTTGTGCAGGATTTGCTCTTGACCACTATAAGTACACTCAGTAGAACACTGATTGAGTCTGATCTTAATGGTGCTTCATTAAGAAAACTCTGTTCGTTACATGTAGGGAGCTAGTACAAATACTGGAAAAGGTTGAAGTATGCACTGATCTGCTGTCAACACAGCAAGGATGAGCAAACTTTATTTAACCTTAAATTAGGTCAAGGATTGTATCTCTAGTTTTAACGGCACAGGTTTAGGCAAACATGGACACAAATTCAAAAGAGAACAGTGGTTCTATTAGCACTAACACAAAGTGACATTATTTCAAATCATTAAAATAATGAGACAATAATGCACATCTTAAATTATAATGATACGAAAAAATCATTTGAAGCATTAAAATATGGCATATTGAGAAGGTTGTATGTGGATACAAAATAAACATCTTTTCTTTCTCATTTTTCAGGCAGCAGAAGGAAACCTGATCATCAGCTCGTCTACCGACTACACGCTCACTGTGTGGAAAGATTTGGAAAACAAGCCCCTTCGGCAGTACAAGTCGCAGTCGGATCACGTCCATGCATTTGACATTTATGGGTCGGAGATTGTAACAGGAACCGTTTCTAATAAAATAGGGGTGTACTCTATGGCAGACATCTCACTGAGCCCTATTAGCAGTACAAAGTTAAGCTCAGAGAACTTCCGTGGCACCCTGACCAGCCTGGCTGTTCTACCCACAAAAAGGCTTCTGCTCCTGGGCTCTGAGAATGGAGCCATCCGGCTCTTGGCGTAGAAGCACCCATTCACTTTTGTGTTGGCTCTCAATATGGTCTTTTATGTTTGAGGTAGGATGATTGATACTTTAACTAAATGCACAAAAGACAAAACAACAATGACTGTTGACAGTCATCTCCACTATGAAGATAAATTATCGACATACTACTATCTGGCACAGGCAACCCATCTTTTAATGAGTCTTATAAACAGTATAAATTGTATGATAGTAAACTACATTCTTTTGCAGATAAAAGAATGGATCAAACAATGCTCAGGAAAGTAGAGCCAATTTTGGTTCTTTAGTAGTGTTTACACTTTCCAAATAGATGCATATTACACCAAATAGAGATGAATTTTGGTGTTGAGTTCCCTTGACATTCTGTAAAAGCACTGATTAAACTATGCAGTATTTGTAAATCAAATTAACCTTGTAACCTTTTATTTAATGTGATTTATTTCTATCTTTTTATAGTTTGAAAAACGTAGTTACACTTTCAACAGTGCATTCCTGGGGCTTAAAAGCTTCTTGCAGGTAAACATCAAATATTGATGATAGTTACAGATGCACAGTTGTTTTCTATTGCACAAGTATTATTGTTTTTATGTTGTCTTTTTAAAATGAATGTTTTACTTATTAATAAATTACTTGAATATAAATAATTACAGAGCTTTGGCTCAATGATTTTTGTGTATAGTTTCCACGAAATAAGTTCATTAATTTACACTTACGCTTCTAAATGAAATGACAAAACAGATTTTGCAGTATTTGTATTGCATATATAATATGAACATATCTAGTGACGACATTTAAATAAAAACAGTAAAGCAGTAATTTTTTTTACTAAGACCAATTTTAACTTTAGCCAAAATTTAATTTAGAGTTTTTAAATGATTAAAATGTATATATTTGAATGAAAAATAAAGTTGTATTAATTTTATCTGGATGTTCCATTTGTAATGTGTTCGATCATGTTTCATGCTTTCTGTTTTTTGCTTTTTAACTGTTGCAGTTTGGACAAAGTCCGTGGTTGTGTTTGCTCACAGGTTTGCCAGTGTCATGTGATGCAGACTAAGTAATTAAGTATAGTACTTTTGAGTTATTTGCGGTAATTATCTTATGGGATTTTTATTTAATAATAGTGGTTACCCAGTATGTTAAACTTTTTTCACATTAGGACATGTATAATGGTCTTCACACAGAGCATTCCCCAAAATCAAGCCTTTCCTGTCTAATATTTATTTAGGTCATCATTGTGTCATTTGCCCTCTCAGATGAGTAAAGCATTGTCAACTTCGTCATTAACCCCAGAGGAGACTCAGTAAGCGCATTTACAAACAAATAGGAGCTTAAACGTGGCCCGATCAATGGAAGTTGATATTTAACTGTTTGCTGAGCAAGTGCCAATCTTTTACTCTCAGGAATTGTTCCATACGTACGCAGTGGGTCCTTTTTTGGATACAACTGTGGATATTTTTTCAGTTTTATTCAAGGTAAGATGGACTTTAGAATAATTAACAGTATGTAATGCATTTTTGACTAAAATGAGAGGCTGGAGATCAACTTGGTAAAGCTTTACCGAAAGAGCAAATGATGTTCATAGTCAAACCATTCATCTAAGATCTTTTAAAATAAACTTTATTTACTACTTTTAGTAAATGTAATCCCATTAATTAAAGCATTAATCAGTAAAATATATTGATGGTTCTGTCTCAAGTGTAAAACTTGTATAAGATAACTTGTATAAATTGAGACAAAAATATCATTAATGGCAAGAAACCGATTCCTGATTCCTTTTGTCTTCATTTTAGAACTACGTTTGTATGGACATGGACTCTCGCCTGACACTCCTGTTATTCTTCATCTGCAGCATAGGAGCCATCGTAAGACCCATATATTCTTTTCTTTTATGTAACTGTCACACTATTTTACTATTTTGTATTATGTGATCAGTGTTGCAATCCTTAAACATTGCAGAATGCTGAGGTGTCTGAAAACGGATCAATCGCCACTGGGACTCCAATGACACCGAGTCACAGCACAGAGGTAAGTGATAAAATATTTAATTGCCCTGGATAGAATATATTTGGCCAAATAGACTTGAGAATGAAGTGAACATGACAAAAAACAATCTCAATCCACCATACTGAATCTAAGAATGAACTTGATGTTCCCAGGAAACCTATAGAGCAGGTCTAAAGTACAAAACCTGTAGCTGTCTGCATGTCAACTTTCTAATTTCAACTCTCAACTACACCTGATAACCTGCACCACTGCATTAAAAAGAAAAAGTTACTTATTCATAGGACAATTGTATTCTGATACTAAAGCACTGTGAACATGAAATTTCAATGCCAATTCCAATTCCAATTTGTTAATCTACATAATCAAAACATAATATTGTATCAAGCGCCAATTATCAGATATGTATTGTGTTGAGGACCCTATATTGTAATATGTATTGTGAGGTGCTAGGCAATACCCAACCCTACCTTGCTTGTTACCAAATGTTTTCCTTGAGCAAAGCACTTTACCCCACTAACCTCCAGTGTCTGTGAAAAGCAGTACTATGTATGCATGTGTGAATGGGTGAGTGAGCAATGTAAAATGCTTTGATTGGCCCAAGGTAGTGGAAAACCAATAGGTCTACCATTACTGGCCGCTCAACTACTTTTATAAGTAATCCTTGACAAACTAATTTCTGCACTCAGGTTGTAGAAGGAGATAATGAAAATTCAGATACCGCAGAAGTGCCCGTAATTACAACAGTAACAAGTGGGCCCAGTGAAAACATGACAGAGGAGGTAGACGAAGATGGCTGTCTGTCTAGAAGTCCTTCATCAAGGAAGAAAATTGCTGTTGCCATTGAAAAACTGGGCATGAAGCTTCTGCAGAACCTGGAAACGACACCAGACCAACCAAATATAATCATCTCCCCACTGAGTATTGCACTGGGACTTTCTCAACTGGCCCTAGGTAAATTTAATAATTGGTTAACCTATTGGCATCCACTACTACTTTTATTGTTATCACAAAACAGGAGCAGTTAATGAGACAGAGGAACTGCTGATGCACCACCTCCATGACCACTCGCTCCCCTGCTACCACCAGGCCCTCCGCCATGTGTTAGCTCAGCTCAGGAACCTCGATCTGCAACTTGCCACGCGCATCTTCTTACGAAAAGGTCAGAGGAATAATGTTTGTGTTTATTAAATAAATATGAATACTAATTTTTGTATATTTGGTTTCAGGATTTGAGCCAAAGCAAGAATTTATTGACAAATCCCAGCAGCTTTATGGCTCAGATGCAGCAGTTGTGGAGAGTCTTGAGCAGATAAATAAGTGGGTTGACAAAGCCACAAATGGAAAGATGAACAACTTTCTCACAGCTTTACCTCCAAACATGCTTCTTATGCTCATCAATGCAATCCACTTTAAAGGTGGGACACACTTATATATACATATATAACATATATACATATATATATATATGTATATGTATATATATATATATGTGTGTGTGTATATATATATATATATATATATATATATATACGACAAACCTATGGCAAACCTTCCTTTGGTTTCTCCAGGACAATGGCAGGCTCAGTTTGACCCACGTTTCACTTCCAGAGGTGTCTTCTATCTGGATGAAAACAGCATGGTTGATGTTGAAGTTATGGAAGCTGCCAAACATCCCTTGAGTTTATTCATTGACAGTGAGCTAGAGGCACAGGTAAATTATATTATAAAATGGCTGCTTATTCAGCTAAGTACATTTTAATCCTCAATGTCTTTCTGTAAGCTTACTAACAACTACTTCAAATAACTCACCAAAAAGAACTCAGCAAAGCATTATGTAATTAATAATGATAATTTATTGGCATTTCTCACTCAAATGTTTTATTTTTTCAATTGTTTTATCATCATTTTTTAAAACATCTGCAGGTAGCAAGATTTCCGTTCCTAAACTCTATGAGCTTATTTGTGGTCATGCCTATATCTGGCCATGTCAACATATCTTCTATTGCTACAAAATTCAACCTATCCAACATCTATGAGCGCCTGCCTCGAGAGAAAGCCGTGCAGGTGAAGATCCCCAAATTCAAGCTTGAGTACAGCCAGGAATTACAGGACGTCTTCATAAAACTGGGTGAGAATTGATTATTTCCTACATAGTTAGAGTGATTTATATTAATGGTGTTATGTTTTTGTTTTAGGTTTAGGAGATGTGTTTAGAAACCCCAATCTGGCTGACATATCTGATGGCCCCCTGCTAGTGTCCAGTGTCCTACACAAGTCAATAATAGAAATAAATGAGGAAGGGGCAAAGGCGGCCGCTGCAACCACTGTGGTCATCTCCCGCGCATCCAACCCAGTGTTTCACCTGACTCAGCCTTTCTTCATTGCCCTTGTGAATGATGCTCTTCAACTTCCAGTCTTCATGGGTGTGATCAACAACCCCAGTCCTGGAGCCCCAATTATCCAGAGAGCAGATCCAGGCGACAAGTTGGGATACCCACTTGACAAGAATGACCTGGGTACACTTGAAGGACCACCTAAATAAATACAAAACCCCGTCTGATTATCCATACCAAGACTTTACTAACCGGACATATTAAACATGTATACACTTTTTTGTGATTATATGAGCAAGATATGCACAATGTTCAGTTATTGTGTCTTCTAATAAATGCCACTGTCAAACACTGTCTGTTTACTGTAGCCAAATCTGCATTGATTTATGATTTGGTAAAGTAGTCTCGACATACGTTATGTAGGCTAAAATTAAAAAAAAAAATACAGATTGTCATTGCAAGATTTAAATGCAAATATCAAAACAAATGACTTGCACATATGCAATTTTTTTTATACACACACAAGAAGATTCTTGCTCTCTCACTTTTGCTTTGTTTATGTGAACACGTCGCTGAAGGGTCACCGCTACGATTGGTCAAAATCGGTTTGGCGGTGAGACAAATAGATCTGATCCCAGATCAGCTTCACAAGCGTGACCTCTAACGACTTGCGCATTTGCAGGCGGTTGATATATGACCGGGGATCAGTGGGCGGGACCGGAAACAGGAACCGTGCAGCGGAGTTTGGCGGGATTGTCAAAGCCGTTGGCGCCAGTCGCACTAAACACTGAGCAAGACAGCAGAATCATCACGGATACTTTGAGCTGGTTATCTTTAGTTGACATTAAGTTATACGACATTCAAGACACTATGAAGCTCTCAGAAGGTGCAATAGAGGTAAGGCGCTTTCTTAGACGCTAATTATTTGTACTTTCACGCTGTTGTTTAGTATTGATCTGCTTTTGTCTGGAAAGAGAGATTCATTAGTTACCACACAAACGGATCAATCTGTAGCTACTTTCAGCAATGCAACGTTGAATGTATAAACTGCTTTCTCTGACGCACAGTTATCTGTCTTTTAGGCTTTAGCAAATGGACAGCCAATAAACGACGTTGTGCTGCAGTTAGTGGTAAGTTACTAAAGGCAAAACTCATTTGTCTGTGTGTGCTCTCAACACAATACCTTTCACCTGGAAAATGCAACATTGTCCAGTCTTTGTACCTAAAATGTTTTATTACATTTAATCCACCCTTGGCTTTAAATGGGACATTGTAATTTCGAAAGTCGTTTTCTACAAATTCATTCTCGTGGGACCATAAAGACCACCCCTTTGAGTATCACCTAAAGACGCGAACGTTTAACAAGTTAAATCTTGTAGATTTTGACTGATTTTATACAGAAGGATTTGTTTATTAACTTCTGATCTTGATTAACGTTTCAACTCCTAAAAATGAGGTGAAATTTGAGTTTTTTTTTTTTTTTTACACCAGTCAAGTTTCATTTACTACATTTGGGAAGTAAATGAAACTTCCCAAATGTTATGTCTCAACAAATGATCTGTTCTTTAGATATATATGTCCCAAATATGTGCAATTTTAGCCATTTCTACACATGAAACGCCTCATTATACATACTCATTTTTCTTTTTTTTAAGCAAATTACAGAAGCTTCAAGGTTTTTTTCCTATTCACCTGCAGTGTCACACCATAATTATACATATTTTCACTGATGCATACATTCATTCATTCGCAGGCATGGTAAAATTTACTTTTTGTTTACAGAATATTCGCAAGATCGATGGCGGAAGTGGCCCCGCTCGTTTCAGAGCCATGATGAGTGATGGTCGTTACTCCATGACCTGTAGGTTTCTGGGCCTCAGTCGTAGTTTTTGAGACATTTGGTTTGTTTTGTTAACTGATTTGCCTTCTTACTTTTCCTCTCAGCGTTTATGTTGTGCACTCAGCTGAACTACATGGCTGAGGAGAATACACTGGCCCCTCACTGCATCTGTCTGATCAAGAGGCACGTCACCAACATACTGAAGGATGGGCGGTGAGTCGTCATAATGCTTGCAATCATGATGATGATCCATTTTCTGCAACTATATATTTCAATTAGAACCTCTCTCTTTGCAGACGTGTAGTTATTATTCTGGAAATTGAAGTTGTAAAGTCAGCGGACCAAGTTGGTGGGAAGATCGGTGAGCCCATTCCTTACACTGAAGGTAAATTGAACGTTTTATCAGTGTTTTAGTTTTTAAACCATAAATACCTGATTAGAGATGAGAATTTATGTGTCATAAGTCTAAATGTTTACTTTATTTACAATGGACACATTTTTGTAGGTCAGAAAACAGCAGTACAGCAGCCTCCACAGTCAAATCCTGCCCCTCGCCCTCCGCTCCAGCCCCAGAATGGCAATAATGAAGGTAAGAGATACTTTTGTGAAATTATTGAATGTCACCAACAGATGGCACTATTTCACTACAGATTATAGAAGATGCTCTGCTTTTATTCTGTCCACATATCAGGGCTTGTATGTATGTATATTTTTTAATCTCACCTTTTTAGGTTAGTTAGTTAGTTAGTTACTTAGCCTAGTTTAACTAATACAAATTTCCAGCAACACTACAAAAATCACATATTAACCTCAGTAGATGAAACTTAATTTCTGCCTTTTCTCACATAAGCAATACATCTTACTTGGCAAATAATATGTGCCAAGAGAGTCATGCAATCCGGATGTCAGAGGGGATTTGCAGTCTCCACTGTGTCAGAGCAGGTTCTCCTCCTGTAATCTGTCACCAGGGAGTTGGGCTTCTTGCCGACACCTTCCTCATCAGCACAGTTATTGTTCATTTCTCTGTGCACTCCTTGATCTCTGGGCTTAATTACCAGAAGTGCAGAGGTTGACAAAAGTGTGAGGACTTAAGTGGACACATTGAACTGTAATTCTGGTGAGATTCGTAAATCAATGTGCAGCACTTTTAAGTGTCTTCTCTCACAGTCTGTCTCGGTTCTAGAAGTTTAGTTTGTCACACAGTGAAATGTTAGTCTACTTTTTTTTTTAATTATGTGATTAATTTTTTTCTTTCATTCACACACTAAATTTACAACATGAGCCGAGTTCAGTAAGAACGGAGTCCCCTTCTTTAATAAAGTCTGGTTTGCGTAAAATCTGAGATAGATTGGGGAAAAACATTTACAATTGTCATGTTACTTGTTACCACTTTGAGATTAAACAATTTCAGGAATTTGCTCAGGAATAAGATGTATTCTTTTCTGGCATGATGAATTATGTACGTTAACAAGTTTGACTGTTCCGCCGCTACACAATATTAATCACAACTTTTCTGTCCCCAAAATTAGTCAACAGAAGTTTCAATCGTGACATGGGAAAGAAGGCCCCATCCCATATGCCCAGCACCCCTGGAGGAGGCTCCAAAATTGTGCCTATTGCCAGTCTCAATCCCTATCAGTCAAAGTGAGTGCAGGGATCTTGTTGGGTTTAATTTTATTTATTAGTATACCAACGGTTTGTAAAGAAGATAAAAATTATAATGTGCATCTTAGGTGGACCATTCGTGCTCGAGTTACTAATAAAAGCTCCGTTCGAACCTGGAGCAATTCTCGCGGGGATGGAAAACTCTTCTCTATGGAGATCGTGGATGAGAGTGTGAGTTTTCCAGTGGCGTCAGTTGCGTATTTTTGATGTAATGGTATCTAAATAATGATTACATTTTATGCATGCCTTACTTTATCATAGTATATATTTTAGTATACATTGTTTTATGTTGCACCTGTCACCAAAGCAAGCTCCTAGTTAAATGAATTTTGTTCATTGACATTGGCAACAAAACAGCCTCTGATTCAGATCTAAAATGTATGTATTTTTTTCAGGGAGAAATTAGAGTAACTGGCTTCAACCAAGAAGTGGATAAGTTTTATGAACTGATTGAAGTTGGCAAGGTGAGGCCTTCACTCCTGAATGATTGACTTAGCCCTGGTTAGCTGTAAACGAAAGAACTGGCTGCAGACTGATTCATTAGCTGCTGTCAGTACTTTTGATTAAAGCCACTGAGACGGTGAGTCATCTGGCACCACAGTAGCACACAATAAGCAGCTTATGTACAGCCAGCGCTGTGGATTCCCCACTCTCTGAAGTCATATCTTGTTTGCACCATTTCATTCAGGTAAATATTTCACTGATTAACACATGCTCACTCCAATTGTATGTGCCAGGTCTACTACCTCTCCAGAGCATCGCTGAAGATTGCCAACAAACAGTACACGTCTGTAAAGAACGATTATGAGATGACTCTTAACGGAGAGACGACTGTTATCCCCTGTGACGACAGCTGTGATGTGCCCATGGTGCAGTGTGACTTTGTCGCCATTGGAGACTTGGAAATGAAAGAAAAAGATTCAGTTGTGGGTAAGAAAGACAAACCCAAGCTTATCAGGATTGCATGGAGTAGAATGATGTTTGAGAAGTATCAAAAAGAGCTTAAAGCCAATTTTGTGCTTACGTGTTCCAAAACAATCCCAGTCAAATAGCAGCCGGTGGTTTAAATCAGATTGATTGAAGGACACTAAGTGTAACGTGCTAAACATTCAAAATGGCTAAAATCAAATTCACACCTTGTACCACCAGAGAGCGCCATCTATCCATTCTGTAAGATGGTGTGAAACCAGCTTGATTTTCTGCCTTGCAGCTGAGGGCCACATGGGTAGACTTTTATTTTTACTGCTAAATCCTTCTCCAGGATGTGCACAGGCTCAAACCATTTGACTGGCTCTGGTGAATTTCCGAATTGATAATGCAATATCAGTGTCTTTTAATGTTAACTATTAAAGTATGTAGCTGTTTTTAGAAAAATGTACGGTAAATCGTATTTATGTTTTTGAAGCTCATATCCTTTGCTAAATACTCATATTTCATCTTAATCTCTGTACAGATGTGATTGGTGTGTGTAAATCTGTTGAGGAGGTAACTCGCCTCACCACAAAAACAAACCGTGAAGTTTCAAAGCTCAACCTGGACCTGATGGATATGTCGGGGAAGGTGGTGAGAGTCACTCTGTGGGGAGAAGAGGTGGGTACATGACAAAAGGTTGCCAGGGAGTGACACTGTGTATTTTTAAATGCCCCTCTGTTCTAAGTTCTTAGCATTGGTTTGCTCTGCTTTCTGCCTTTCTATCCCTCTCACATCCAGTGCAGTGTTTCCTTTGTTTGTTCAGTATATAGTCCTGGTCCCGAAAGGGCTGCCACAGCACACGAGTTAGAGTTAACAATGTCAAAACCAAACAGTCAGTGTTGACATTATTATCCTGTGTCTCTTAAGGCTGCACACTTTCGATTTCACATTGCTTTTGCTAAATTGGCATCTTAAAGTGTATTGATTTTTAAATTAACTTTCTTTGTGTGTCATCCTCTACAGGCTGAAAAATTTGACGGCACTGGACAACCCGTTGTTGCTATCAAGGGAGCCAAGCTGTCTGACTTCGGGGGCAGGTCCCTCTCTGCGTCCTTCAGCAGCACCTTGATGGTCAACCCAGACATCCCAGAGGCATACAAGCTCCGAGGCTGGTGAGAAGTTTTATTCTACAGTAAAGAAAAGATCTGTTTGATTTGCCAAGTGTTGCTGCAATTGAATGCTTCTTAAGGATTTAAAAGTCTTTTTCCATTACTCAAGTTGTGCGAGTGCATGCTCTGATTCTCATTATCAAGATTTACTTTAGCCCATTAGCAACAATGTGTGCTGTGCCTCGCCACAGCAATAGATATAAATGGAAATCATTCTTAATCTGGGGAAATGCATTTTACCTGTCTAATCGTCTTCACAGATCAAATGAAATCAGGATAATTTCACCACGTGCAGGCCAGGTCTAAATTAGTAAAGCCCTGACTACAAAACAAGGCCTGAAGAGTATTAAAAATATATCAAATAAAGCAGAGACAAAAACTGCAGATGCTGAACGTACGACCAAAAGCCTCCGCACCGTAGTTTGAGAAGCTTGTCACAAAAGTTGCGTGGTATCACTCCTCACTCTGGAGCTTTCCTCTTTATCCTCCAGGACCACGCGCTCTGTCCCTCACAGACAGCAGCACAGAGATCAATCTGCGCTGATGAGCGCTGCATCGATCGCCTTAACCCTTCTTTATTCTGTCTCATTGTGAATTGAAGAATAGTTTGTTTGCAAAGGCTGACTTTTGTCTCACATGCCGTGTGGGAAAGGAGATGGTTAATCACTGAACAGTTAACTTCATCATGGGATTGATTTTACTCATCCACAACGGAAATTACTTAAAACAATAATTTGTGCTTAAAATCCAAAACAATTCTTAATAAAACAAAATGTTAAGAATGCATCTGATATTAAGTGTAGTCTTGGTGCAGATTTTTATATGCACGGAAGTTTGTTGAAAGACTGGATGATGTCTTGTTGCTGTTTGACGTCACAGGAAGCTGTAGTTTGGCTGTGGTGTCCTGAAGTAGTCAGGGTTGAGAAGGCTGATTCCTTTGTTTTGATTTCTGTCTCTCAACCGTATGAGTTTAAGATTAACCACATTTGTTTCATCTACATTGATGGGACTGCACACTTGCACTCTGCACACAATCAACAAACTTGTTATGAGAGCTGCTGTCACCAGAGAGCCCTGGTCTTGTGGGATGGACACTGCCTGCCTGATTATTTTACAGGTCTCTGTGAACACAATGGGCATCTCTGCCTTTAGGAGCAAACCTCGCTCCTGTTTTCACCTTCAACAAGCCTGTTGTGCACAGGTGCACCTCCTGCCAACTGATTAAGAAGTGCTATTCATCCTGATAAATCTCTTCCACTGCAGTTTCAATTAACTTTATGTAGCATAAGTTTAGTCTTTGTGGAGGAAATTGTGATTAACTATCTTTTTTCTTTAACCTGATGGATATTTAAAATTGTGCTCTTATCTGTGATCATTTCTGTTGTTGGCAGAAAAGATGGCATGTTCAACCCTTGATACTTTTTATCCTTTTATTTAGAATGTTTTATGCCTCCAGGTATGACAAGGACGGCCATGCCATGGAGGCTCAGTCTCTGACAGAGATGAAGGCCGGAGGAGGAGGAGGAAACACCAACTGGAAGTCTCTCTCAGACGTGAAGACGGAACACCTGGGTCACGGCGAAAAGGTGTGCTTAATACAGCACTGTCACTACTCTGAATGGAGTCCAACATCAGTGGTATTACCGTAATATGAAATTGGTGGTTCATGTATGAAGGAGTCTATGCATTTGCAACAACACTGTTAATGGTAAAGATTAGGAAGTGCGAATAAACTGCATCTTCATAAGTAAAAGGGAAGATTAAACTGTTAACTCCCAAAACACTTTCCCTAAAAAATATTAGTCGACTTATTAAAAAAATGAGGTCAACCATCAACCGTTTAATTGGCTGTAGTTCTGGTGGGGCCTCTCCTGGCTTCACTGCAGTAAAGTTCTAACATGTGTCCTAAAGCCCTCACCTTGTGTATGTAGTGTGACACAGAGCCTGGCCTGCCCCTCTTGAGGTGTCTCAAACAGCGGGGCGAGATGCAAGAGGTCAGCACCCACAGGACCTCAGCCTAAACTCTGACGAAACAAACTGTCTGGAGCATGACATCTTTGTGTCAGAGTCTTGCGTTTGGGCGCTGCTCCCTGTCTCCTCTATGACAGCAGGTGCCTCCACGCTGCGCACTGGTCTGACACTGCGTTAAACTAAAGGTGTATGATGGATGTGAAAATAGGTGCTCTGTCCTCTTTTTTTGCAGCGCTCCTGGTCAATCAGAGCCTAATGAAATACGCATTTACTTCCTTAATTGGATTATAGAGGGGCAGCAGAGGTTGTCCAGCGTGTTTGTGCTAAATCAAAGCCGGTCATTAAACTCTTCACTGGCAGCTCCTCAATGCTTTTCCATTAGTTACTGTCATTTGGCAAACTCTTAAGGGCTTTTATTCATCCAGAGTGACTTAAAATATCAATGTTTCTGTTTTGAAAGTTGGCGGAGGTCGAATGCACCAGGATAATCGTGCTGTGGTCAGAATTTGATGAGACGTTTGATTTTCATTGCACTACAGGGATAATATGTCAGCCATTTTTGCCAAATAGCAGCCGCATAAAGCTACTCTACATCAGCACTCCAAATCTGAGGATCATTGTCCTCGAAGTATGTAGTTTTAAATCTCATGTGACTTTTAATGGTTAAATATGTAATTTTTCTATTAATTACAGTCTCTCATTACCTATTGGTTTAGCCTTGAGCGCTTCTTCCGTTCATATAATTACATTAACATTATGCTTTCACTGATTGGTTGATGGGGCCGATGCTCGCTGAAAGGTGCCTTCACAGGGGAAATATCAAGCTCTGCCATCAGTGTGATTGAAACAAAGCTCTTAACATTTATTCCCATTGTAAATGTAATGTGCACTTGAACTTTTCTGGTCGAGGTCTGCCACCTGCTTGGCTGCACTGAGATGTTCTTGTGGTACCTGAAATGTTCCATAATTTTCAACCATGAGATTGATGAGGTCCTATGTAAACATTGACATTCTCCAGTGTGATACCATGTGGCTGATGTTCTGCAAATGTACTGCTATCTGTAGTTTTGTATGACATATTGAGGTATACACTGTTAAAATGGTTCTAAAGCTAATTGCAGCCTTCACCTTCATATCTCAGTCTCACTACCTATTGGTGTTGTAATGCTTTCTTCTTCCCGTTTGTCCAAAGGCTGATTACTACACCTGCATTGCAACTATAGTGTACCTCCGAAAGGAAAACTGCCTTTACCAAGCATGCCCGAGCCAAGACTGCAATAAGAAAGTGGTGGACCAGCAGAATGGCATGTTCCGCTGCGAAAAGTGTGACAAAGAGTTCCCCAACTTCAAGTATCGTCTCATCCTTTCTGTAAGTGACACCTATATTCAGCCTTTCTGCTTCGCCTGCACCGGCGCCTGACAGTGGAGTTAAAGAATCACCCAGGCTGCTCACAATAACAAACTGCAGTGTAGTACAGAGTTTCACTTACAGGGGTTTTATTAGAAAGATGTAGCCAAAAAAACACAAAATGTAATAGTCTATTCAGCATCTGAAGGATTGTGGCTAAATGTAGCTTTGCTTATTTAATTCTGGAACAAGCCTTTTACCACACGGTGCTAAAATAATTTAAAGTGTGAGATGTAATACAACTTTGTAATGTGATGTTAATTTGTTTTCTATTTGTTCTAGGCAAACATTGCAGACTATGGAGACAACCAGTGGGTGACTTGCTTCCAGGAGAGTGCAGAAGCCATTTTGGGCCAGAATGCAGCTTACCTGGGGCAGCTCAAGGACTCGGTGAGAAAATTCAAGACTGCCCTCAGGAAATGACCTGGGCTCAAGTCTCATTTCAGTTTATTTTGGCTCCACACTAGCACTGTCAAAACATTTAGAAGTTATTGCTTTATAAAGTCCTTTTATAAATAGTAATAAAACATTCACATGTCTTTAAGAACGAAGCCGCCTTTGATGAAGTGTTTCAGCAAGCCAACTTCAACACCTTTATCTTCCGGAGTAGAGTCAAGTTGGAAACATATAATGTAAGTAATACCATTTCCATACATGTTTATTAAATTCATGTTTTAAAATTATTTTACTTGCCAACTTAAAGACAAATGACATGACAGATCGTTTTTATGTGAGTGACAGAATAATGAGTTACCTGAGCGCTTTGCCAAAGGGCACTTTCGTATATTAGCGGGGGTCACATTTCCTGTTGGCCACACAGTGAGAGTATTCTTGGAGGAAGCCCATAAAAGGACTGATTGGACTGTGAGCAGGAAGTGTGGATCTGTGCCAGAGGCTGCACCCGCCGTCCCCCACAGAAGAGGCCTCTGTGTCGGTCACACTCTCTCTGCCACTGGCGCCGCTGCGAGCATGCTCTGGCTGCTAACGCCCATGTTCTACCAACACACCTGCAATTCCCCACTCGATCTGCCTCCATTCTTTTCATTTAAACTCCCCATTGTATCCTCGCCACTGTAGATATTGGGACTTGGTAAAGGTTTCTAACTAAAACGTAATCAAAAAGCAATTATGACGAGAGGTTTGACAGACGGTAATCAGTAATCAGCTCTGCAGGCATTATATATTGTGACAATCATAAAACAAAGTTACTCTACTTTATTGACAGTTTCCTTTTTGTCTTCAATTGCAGGATGAGTCCAGAATCAAAGCCACTGTGATGGAAGTTAAGCCTGTGGATCACAAAGAATACAGCAAAAGGTTGATTATGAACATCAGAAAACTGGCCAACCAATAAGAGCATCATCTTTGTTTTGTTATGTTGGCACTTCCGCGTATTGTTTATTTTATGCCAATACATATTTTATATTTGTATGTAGCATAAAAACATGTTTTGTGTTGTAGTTTGATTCTCCTAAAATAATGTAGTAATTTCATTCTATTAAAAAATAAAAAAGCTAAGAAACATTTGTTGGAAAAAGAGGGGGTTAAAGAGCTGGGAATAAGATGTCTCTAATGTGTCTGGGTAATGAGGATCCAGTTTGTATTGTTACGAGTAACGACCTGCATTTTCTGTTTAGTCTCCCACTCTTTATTTTTCTCTTTATTAAGTTGCAAACAGCATATGGACTCTTGCTAACTATACTCGATGGGAGGTGTAAGCGGATACATGGTTTATTTTTACCGCTTTAGCTGAAGCACTGAATCTTTGAATAAAATGTTTATTATTTAATACTTTTGTGTGAGTGAGTACTTTGCCATTTAAATCCCAAAATCCTTTCAACTGACTTAACTGTAGTTATTTAGTTTATTCCCTTTTCTACTGCTGTTCAAAGTGAATGTAGCTTTTGCCGAGCAGAAAAAGAAAATACTAGAGTTTTAACGACGACTCGAAAGTGTCAGGATCGAGGGTTAAAGGGCCTCTAGCTTTTTCAGCCCTGAGACGAGTGATTTCTCAAGCCACAAGGGGTCAGTAAAGGAACAATGTTTTTGGTTTGATTAAAGTAGGATACAATGATATAATCTCCATTGCCCCTACAAATATACAGTCTTGCTCTTTAAGTGAAGGTCTTCTCTGCGTTTAGTTTTTCCTGCCTTGACCTGAGGAGTCCTGCTTGTTACAGCTTCATGTTGTGCGCAGACGCCGGTGGCAGCAGCAGTTTGGAGATAAATGACGGCGAGCAGCGGCTGCTTGTACTCCGCAGGGCTCTAACAAATGAGAGCGTGTACGAGTCCAAAGATTCATGGGTCTGAGCTGGTCCCTGCTCCACAGGTATTTGCTTATGTGACTCAGTCGGGTCAGGTGCGCTGCTTTGTTCTGTTTGTGTGATTCCCTCCCAGAATGGCCCAGTCCAGGGATGTGTTGTCTAAATAAAGGTCATGTGGATGTGGTTCTATCCTGCTCACAGCTGCGTTGGCGCGACAGTAAATCGCTTTTGGCAGAGGAGGCCCTTTGTCTCCAAAAATGCACTGGCTGTCAAATGTCTGGCTGGTGGAGAGTGGATCGTTATAATAATTGTACCAATTGAATAAGATAATGGTGCATTGTTTGTTTGGAAGAAACACATTGAATTGGTGAGTGTTTTTTTTTTTTTTTTTTTTTAGCTGTCTGCAATGTTTTACTATAATACTGTCAGTAATGTTTGGCCTTGTTTCATTGTGGTTCTATGAGATTTATTGTAAGTCATTCCTTTTTTTTATTTTGAGTAAAATCCCCATTTGCAAATTCAATAAAGGGATTTATGTTCAAAAGCTACTTAATATCAGGCATGACATAATTCAGTGGTGCAGCGAGACTGGGTGGCATAGAAATGAGAACTATAACTTGGATTTTAGGAGCTAACCACAAGCTTACGCTTCACATGGACATTACTTGTTGCATCAATGATGGTGATGTAGCCCAGTGCAAACTCTTTGAAAACCTTATTAAAAATTGATGAAAAATATACTGTAAACTTGCCGACTTATGTTCTATATATTCTCTTACTCAATGGTCTGAATGCTGTCTGGTCAGTATAGGTTCAATTATGCATCTAAATAATATAGACTAAAAAAAATACGTAACCACGTCAGCAATTTACTATTGCTCAATGCATTCGTGCACTATTATAATAAATGCAAGCTATGACTTAAAATAGTTATGTCCACTCTCTATATGCTTCTTATGTGTCCCGAGTCCTCACCACAGGGGCATTTTTGAATTGTCCAGATACTCATTACATTCAAGGCAGGAAAAAATAAGAGAAGAAACATCAAAGGTTATGTGTGCCAGTGAAATTACTATTCCTGCTGTGTGTCTTGAAATCAAAATAACTTTGAAGTTTTCTGATTTCCTTTTGTATACCCCCAAATGAACTGCCGTGTCCCGCTGTCCGCTGGTCCGGCCTTCTTTGTGTATGTGCAGGTGCTTGTGACCTTGTCTACATCCGCTCTAATTGGATGACCCCTTGCTTTGAAAAGATACTACTCATCAGTCGTGGCATCATCTCCGAGTTCACTCAAGTGTCAGGAAAACGTGATTAGATGTTAGAGGAGACAGGGAGGAGACTGAAACACGTATTTATTTTATAGCTAGAGTTTTCAACCTCAAACATGCACGATATTCATCCCATTCTGCCCTGCCCACTTTAACTTCTGACGGCTGTAAGTTGTTCATGTACACGATGCACCAACAAGTCAACAATGCACTGTTTCTCTTGGTGGCTTGAAAAGGACTTTACAGTCGGTGTACAATTTATTTGCTGTCGAGATTGGAAGCTCTGTGCCAAATCTCACAACCAGAAGCAGGGGTTCAATTGATGGCAACGACCGAGGAAACTTCCCGAATAAGGTCGAATAGGCAAAATCTTTCAGAATTTTTTCCAGATAGTGCTAAAAGGAAACACCAAACATCGATCAAGAATGGATCAAGCACAAGGGACAGGTTGCCAGGGAGAAGTCATTAATGGCTTTACCAAATTGTAATGGCGTTTAATCATCAAAAACACACATTCATTTTTGCGGCTTCCTTTTCATGAGTTTGCAGTGACGTCTAACCCCTGAAAACCGTAAAATGTACAACAGAATGTGCAGCACTGTTAGCTAATTAAAGGTGCACTATGTAACTTTTCTGATGAAGGGTACACTTGCTTGTCTATGTACAGATTTTACTGCCTTAGAGCGTTCCAACCTTTAAGCTATACAGTATATCAACATGGAGATAAATGGGTGAGGCCAAGTTAAAGGTCAGATCTATGGAGAGGCCGACCCCGCTCACAGAATTAATGCTATCAAGGCAATAAAAACACTATAATAAATGCAAGATAGAGACGTTCGATGCCAACTGAACACTCCGGGCAATATTATAGCATATCCATGGAGATAAGCAGGTTGTAAAAAATGGTTAGGTAATGGTTAGAAATGATAAACAACAGCATAATATTGCCATTATATATCCTTGACATTGTTGTCCATTGTCTGCACTTTCCGTCTTCTTGGTCTTCTAACCATTTTACAGCTCAACTCTTCTCCCTAGCTTTTAAGAGTCCCCATGGTGTGGATTTGGACAGGCCTTTAGTTATATAACAAGACTCTGCTAATGCTGCGTCTCTACCCCTCCACACTTTTATTATTTTTCATCTTCTGCATGTGTTCTTGGCCTTAAATAGTTTACGCCTGTGGATGCGTTTTTTTTTTTTTTTACATTTCTCCCATCTGCATCCACAATTTG
Organism: Rhinogobius similis; assembly: GCA_019453435.1. NCBI lineage: Eukaryota > Metazoa > Chordata > Actinopteri > Gobiiformes > Gobiidae > Rhinogobius > Rhinogobius similis. Next base: position 18,081,811 of record CM033625.1, on the reverse strand, counting down.
TTCTACTCCTTAGAGGAAAGATTTACTGTCTTTTTCCTTTTCACATTGTCTGGTAACGTCTCTGCCACATCAATCTGCTCAGTGCAATGGGAGACCGCATTGTAACTTGTGCATCGAAGCTTGTTTATTTGAATCGGTGCCAAGGTCTTGTTAAGAAAACAAAATGTGCCTGCCTTGGTGTTTCTCCCCAGGACACAGATTATATCTCCATGTCAAGTGGGCCCAGCTGTGGGGAAGAGCTGCCCTTCAGGGAGCTCCAGGCCCTGCAACAAGGCCAGACCCGACCTGTTAATGGTGAGGTGAGCCGGTGCTGTGACATCCTCAACTCTCTCAGACATGTGTAAAGCTGTACAGGTATGGGGTTGTTTATCTTCTATCTTTATTATGTATGATATTTTTTTAATGGATGATATTTATGCTGTTTCTGTCCTTGTGTATGAGTTTGAATAAGCATGGTAACAATGGGAAAATAACTATATTGCTTTGTTGTAACTAAATGCATGTTGAAAATCCATGTTCCGAATACTAATTTTGAGTATTCTGGTGCTGTGTCTCCTCTATTGCCCTACTATTGCCCCTTTATTATTGCACTATTGCTCCTTTATTATCAAGTATGCCATGTACCTAAAAGTGACCATGATTTAATGTACACTGTGTAACTTCCACAAACATTGTGGGTTTACTAGCTCTACTGTATCAATCAACAAGCTTTGCAAACACATGCTTTTGTTAAGTTAATTAAGCAATACTCTAATTAACTCGAATAGAAAACAGAGACTGTTTACACTGTTTACACTGTTTCATGAAGGAAATTAACATTAATTAACAGGTTAACAAAAACACAATATATTTAAAATACAGAAAAAATGAATGGTAAGACTTCAATTGAAATAAAAATAGAAATTAATGCTTAAAGATGTACCTCCTGCTTCTCTCAATAGAAATCTTATTGCTTTGCCAGTAATGTTTTACAGTATGTTAATAAATGTGTGTTTATCCCCTTTATTTTTTTGCATTACAGTTGTTTTTATCACTTTTATCGCTAAATAAATAACTTCCCATAACATGTAGACAAACATGCCGGACTCTCCATCAGAAAAGCTACAACATTTAAGTAAAATAATATGCCTAACTATTTCATTCAGTCATTTGAGAGTGAAAGTCACGGCATGAGATACATCCGACAGTAGCCAATTGGTGTACCTAATAAAGTGTCCATCAGATGCATCATCCTCACCCACTCTGCAGCTGTCAGAGGGCTCCGGCGTGTAGCTCTCCTGCCGCGGTGGCTGCTGCTGAGGCATTGGCATTAATTCAACACTTGGCCCGTGGTCCTATTCAAAATCATTATGTATACGAGCCGCAGCGCTGCCTATAAAACAGCACATAAAACCAAACAGATGGGATGCTTTACAACAATCATTAATGACAAGGAAATGACGCTAATGTTCACTGTTACTGTATGGAGTAATGATTAAACCAGGCAGTGCTCATTGTATGTGTCTGTTATGAAGAAGCTGCAGGCGACATGTTCGTTTCTGTGGGACGAGAGATAACAGTGATGCGAGAGTGCCTCCTCCAGCCTCGACTAGTATCTGTTTCTTTTTCCTAACTGTAGCGCTGTTTGTCCAAGCGGTGACCTATGGATGCCACTGTTTGAAGTTTGTATAGCTGTAGGGCTGAATTTAATAGTATTTGGTATTTGGACTGTTTTTGCCCGTCACAGGCCGCAGTAAAGCAGTTGAGATTTGTGTTAAATTCAAATAAATATCTGGCAAATTAGTAAATAGATTCCACAATGAGCAGCAATGTGAGTAGGTGGTTGTAAAACTACTAGTAGAAGTAAAAAATGCAGATTTGTTTTTTGAATAATTGCAAGCACAGAGCAATAGACAAAGGTAAGGGATAGATAGAAAGCAGACATTATTAGACTTTGACTAAGGTAATGACGATGGAAAACATGTTAAAGTAAAAGTCATTACATTTTTATGAATGTGATAGTGAGTACTTCTAGTAACTGTTAAATCTACCACAGATGTACCACAAATCTATCTGCAAAAGAGAAAGTAAACTTGACCTTGTTTTGTGTATGTTGTTTCTATTATTTATTTATTTTGGTTAATCCTTTGAAATGCGTCTTTGAAATGAGCTTCTTTTTCCACAAGGTCCTTTGGCACACAGTGATGCATTTACTACAGTACAACTCCAGTGTTGTGTTCTCTCCAGTTATTGCGAGGTACGCACTCTCAGAAGGAGAATGGTTTTGTCACGTTTTTGCACCATGAATAAACAATATGGTGCAAAAGTTCATATTCAAGAGCTGGAAGAAAGACACCGCAATCTCAACATGAAAACCAAACATAGCAAATCTCCAGTGTACGAGAGTCTGAATAAATCATAAGATCTTAAATTGTGTTGTATGGAATGTGGAATTTCTAGTCTTTTCAGTGAATTATCTACGAACTGCCACTTTGAGGAGTTTACTTTGAGGTTGGTGGTTAGAGCAGGAGAACAGATTGTCTAAAAATGAAACTAACTGTGTGGTGAATCACTGTTGATAAATGCAGTGTAATGTTTTGGCATATATTTTTCTCTTTTGACTGTAAGTAATAGTAAAAAGTAGTGGTCTCTAATTTGATTTGTGATATACCTGAACAGAATACAAAGCTGTGTTATCGAGTAAACGGCTGACACCATAGACATGTCCTCAGGGCCAACATGCTTCTTTCATGCTAAATGTGGGTCTGACACGGCTTTGAGAAGAGCCTCACAAATATTGACACATCTGTCAGCAGCTGTAATCCTTAATGATACCTCGCAGTGCCTTCAGGGACACAATTTCCTCAGCTCAGCACACCACCATGTTCGTTTACTACGGGTAAAATGCATAAAGCCTTAACAATCTTGCAATGTGAATAATACTCTTTATTTTAATGTATATTTCATTTTCATAAAAACAAGGCACAAACAATCCAAAGTAAATATCCCATTTTGAACAAAGTCAGTTCAATTTATCAATTTTCAAATTAAGTCTCAATGTGCTTTTTTTTACTCTTTCTCTATATGTCAGTTATAATCTCAGTCCAGTCCTCAATAGCTGGTGCAATTTGTGAAGGAGCATTCCTGTTTCAAGCTTGGATCGATCACGGCTCCAACTAGTTTAAAGAGTTGTTGTACACTTCACCTGCTTAACTTGCCAATGCACACAGGTTTTATGGACTTCCTTTTTATGGGCTTCTTTATTACAAACCCCTTACCAATGAGGGCCTATTTTTCCTAAACTGCCTGACTAAACTGAGCTCCAATTCAAACTGAAGCAGTTTCTGAACCCTTAATTGCTGGACTCTTTGTGAAGTTGACTCTGTTTTGGTCTCTGATTTCTGACTGACTCTAATTATAACTGGTAAAAGCTCTGCACAGAAGGAAATCCGATTTTAAATCTGGCCAAGATCTTCTTTGTTAAATACATGAAGGAGTACAGCTGTACTCCTTCATGTATTGAACACTAGTTTTGACAATTCCTCTTCCACAAACTGAAGCTAATTTATCTAAAAATAAGATTTAGGGACTTGTAATAAAGCAAATAAAGGCAGAATTCATATAACAGACTTATAGATGATTTTTTTAAATTTTAGAGTTTGTGTCTGTACATCATTTGATTCATCTCAAAATAAGTAGCTTTATTTACATGTATTACGTGCCCAGTAGCTTGATAGTTCCCTTTTATCAGCTGTTGGACAAAAAGGAATAGCCTTAAAACTCTTGAGAGGTTAAACAATAGTTATTTTCTCTCCAAAGCAAAGACTAAAAGACTGTAATTGTGCATCTTCCCTTTGTCTCCCATTACAGCCATTATCTACCATCTGAACAGTGGACAATAATTCCATAAAGACCGTTTTGGCAAATCTCATAATTATTTAATGAGACATTTTCAATAATGTTCAGCTGCAGAGCCTTGCAGCCTGTGAGGCAAATGAGAATCTATTGCTCTGAGTGCAGACATAATCACTTATGTCTAATTGGTAGTTGGCTGTTTCTGGTAATATGTATTTTTATTTCACTGCTACACTCGCTGGCCTCTTCATTAGGAACACTGGAATGTGTTTTTGTACGTTCAGTCCAGGTACAACACTGGTGGCATTTCTGATCTATACAGTATAGCCAGATTTTTCCTATAGTTTTCGATTATTCAGGATGATGAATACCTCAGAACTTCAGATCAATGCTCATAACTCACTTATTTAAACTCACATTCACTGTTGTATTTCACTTGGTTTCTTGTATTGTAAATCATCTTTGAGTGTATAAAATGGTGTTCTGGGGATGAATATTTGCTAATGATGAAAACAATTAAAGAATGACCCAACATTCACTAAAGATAGTAACAGACAATAGGTTTCGATGGAAGTGATAGCTCGAAGGCCACAGTGCGCTGTCCCTTGGGCCACTCTTTATTGATTTAACTGGCCCTGGCTTGACGTTGCTTCAGACCAGAGCAGAGAGAGTTATTGGGTTAAGAGGTGATTTTTGGGTCGTCGGGTGAGAATAGAATAATGTTCTTTCCACGTTAGAGTGGGCAGTGACAGCAGAGGCGGCGATTTTTCAGCACCAATAAACACAGGTCACTGCCCAGCTATTATTTACCTTTGAATTCCCGCATGCACTGCAATCACCATGCTGAGCTGCTATCCACTTTATGCTGTGGTTAATTACACTAAAGATAGGCTCTTGTTCTGAAGGAGTGCCCTCTTTGCCTTGACTGATTAGCAGGTCAGCCGGCCAACACACTGCTGTTATCGGTAATCACTGGACACTTGGAGAAGGTCGACCGCGTCTGTCACTGAAGCTACAGAGAGCATGCTGTTCAGGACTGTTTAACGTCTAATTTGCTTATCTTACTGTATGTTTCCATGTATTTATCTCCACTCATCTTTTGCAATGGTAGCCTTGGTAATATAAACCATTTTTGTAAAATTGGCATAAATTGTAGGAGATGTTGTAACTGGTAGCTATGAACATATATCTCTGTGTCTATGTAATCCCGTATTTGTCCAGGAGTGGTAAAAAAATAAAGTTACAAGTCAGCCATCATCAGTCATCTGGACATTGTCTTTGAAATCATGACTTCCATTCAAAAGTCATTTTCAATCTGATGGAAATGGTTTGAGTAGATAGCACTCTCCTGAGCTCACATTGGTCCTGCCCAAAGGGAGTTATAACTGAAACTTGCCCTTTTTTTTTTTTTTTTTTTTTTACTATTCTACCAGTTTCACCCTTACAGCTTTGATCGCCAAGGCCTATTGAGGTCCGGCCACCTCTGCCTTAGCTGTCAAGTACCTCATTAGCATTTAATTGGTTTGATAGCTGCCGAGGCCTACGGGAAGTTGTTTCTCAGACCATCATTCCCATTCAGAGACGGGGTTTCTTTCTTGACAAACCTCCCTGCATAAACTCTCTTCAAACATGTGATTTGTGGCTTTTATATTAAGTTGCACAGCCGAATGTAAACCAGCATTACGAGTGCCTTCAGTCTTGATACAGTCTTTTGTAAAATGGTGGTTTCACCAATGCAATTCTCACTCCAACCTTCCTTGATGAATAGAATACACTACATTGTTTTTGTGTTGGTTATTTTGTCCTTGGTATTAACTACTTTCTGTCTCATCATGCATGTTGACGAGTTTAAAGTACAAAGGAGTGTCATGTTGTCTTTGTAGTTTTTCAGTCAATCCACACGCATGTACAGAAGGGAAAAAATGATTCCTCCTCTGTTCTGTTTTTTTAATATATATATATATATATATATAGCTCTTTTAGTTTATCCACATACTGAGAGTGCATTCTAGACGTATTGCGCTTCCTTTGTGGGTACTTTTTGGGCTCCTAATCGCCCCAATCTTGTGCTGGAGTGGATGAGTAGAATTATTGATCTGTGTGTGTCAGTTTTCTGTACACTTTGCAGGACAATCTAGAAAGGCAAGATGATTCTCCGTGGCAAAGTGTCCTCACGTGTGAACTTGATGTACAATAAGTGCTCTGTGAAGGCTTCCAGGTCTTATTTCTTTATCTTCACCCTCGTATAAACGATGCAGTGGTACCAGGGACTGGCGGCTGCACCCGACAATGAGGTCAGTGTCATCTTCTCAAACTGCTCCTTGTACAATCTGACCACTGTGGGTGAGACAGGATGGTACATACATGTACCTGCCAAGAAGTTTCTTCTGAACTGAAAGTATGTGGTGTCTAGTGTCCAGGGGCGTGCAGCAGAAAAAAAAATATTTGATTAACTTGTTGCTATAATCTCTCATTTGTCCAGGAGTGGTCCATGGTAGAAAAGGTTTCAAATACAGCATATAGTCTTCTGAACAACGATTTAGAAATCAAGATGCTTCTGTTGTCTGTCATTTATAATCTGAAGCCGTAGCTCCAGACCACTTCCTTCAGATAGACTATATATTGGAAAGGTTTTCTACTGTTTGCATGATTGTGATCCAGGATGACAACTATAATCTAAAAGTTGTGAAAGTGATGGGGTGTGCCTAAAGGAGAGGAACAAAACAGGGCTGCCAGCCTGGAACTTAAAGTAATGGGATTATGGACCTTTTCATTCAATTCCCCAACAATAAACAAACCTAAGTAACCATGCAAGCAACAATATAGTTTTGCACCCTAGAAATAAAAGTCAGTTCATTTCTTTTTTAGGGTAATTTTAATTATAACTACTCTTACCGAACAACGAACTGTTTTGAGCTTGACTTTGTTCCAATTGGAGAAATCATGTGCTTTGTTCTGAGTCTCATGTTGAAGAAAATGGTTGTCTGTATTTTACATTTCAATCCCTTCTTACTTGGGAATATTTTTGTGGAGTTGTATTTTTGATGTCAGGAGTGCGTGAAATAGACAGAGCAGCGGTGTGTGTCTCAGAAGTCACTGCAAAAAATAGTTTGTTTCTCAGTGATTTGTAAGGACTAAAGTGAGAACTCTGTTTTGTACTACAAGAATAGAGAACGGCTCATTCTCTTGTAAATAGAAGACAGAGGGAATGTTAATGGGGCATTGGCTCATCAGGAGAAAAATATCTTGAATTTGTGATTGCAATAACAATACTTGCATTTAGAGATACTTGGGTTATACTTTGACCAACTACAGACATCTTTTTTTTTCCACTGACATTTCTTTACTTAAAGGTTTTTGCTTTGACCTTCTGTATAAAAATAATTAGGATAGGGATAGGAGACATCTGCCCTATGTCATCTTATTTTCGGCACTCAGAAAAATGTTCAGCGCTCTCTCTCCACCGACAGTGACTTCTGACCTGCCCTGTCGCTATGGGAACATGAATGACCTGATGGCGACTGAGAGAGGCAGAGTTTGTACACTCAACAGCAAATTGCCCCCAGCAGCATCAACCTTTTTAATGTTTCAAAAGTCGCAACAGTTTGCAAAAATCTGTACTGGTTTCGGCTTTACTTTATTACAATTTGAATGAGGAAAGTGTTGAAATTACAAAATGAAATGTGTCTGTCTGCTGGCAAGTTGCCCAAGCATGTTACTTTCTGATGTATTATTTTATTCAAGACTAAACACTTTTAACTGTAAAATAGTAAAATGGCACTGGGCCAAGTTTGTAATGATTTTGACTTTTGAGGAGGGCAAGTGTGTATTTGCAAATATCAAGTTATCAATTTTGTTAACGTATTTTCTTTTTCCACTTTGAGATATTAAATGGAATAACACATAACCTTTCCTTGAACTTATAGTCTTGAATAACTATTCAAGGCACTCAAAGCTATTTCACATTTCAAGTTTATTTTTCCTTCTTAGTCTTAAAGTCTTAAGGATTACAGTTACAGTTCTGAGTTCTCCTGTGACCATCTGACAGGGTGTTTGGTTTTGGTTCAGGGGTGCGCTACTGCCTGCTGAGCTACTGGTGAGACATTCGTGACAGCTGACAGGCCAGTGTGGTTTGTGGAGATCAAACTCTCTTGGAAGATGCTGCTAATGAAGTGCACAGACGCCATCTTTGGCCAGGATGTGTGCAAACATCAGCTTTTCCTCTGCACTCTGTAAATGAGAGATCCACTTCCAGCCCCTGTGTCCTGGTGGGGGTCTTGTACATGTGGAAGAGAGGTCAAGCCGTTTGATCTTTTTAAGAGTGAATTTGATTGACTGATGGCATGGGGCTTTTGAAGGGCTAGCAAACGTGGAATTCTGGAAGGTGGTGAGGCTGATGAGAATAGGATCACTGAAGTTCAACTATGTACTGCATAAACAGATGTGTACTTTCAGCGCGTATTTGAGGACTGAATTAGTTTGAAACATTTTAAGGTGCACTAATCTTTCTGGAGGAGGGTCCACCACCTTATATCATTGCTTTGCCTGGACTGTTCCACCGCGTTAATTTTGACACGACATTATAATCAAGGTTTATTCAACCAATGCGCCATGCATATTTTGTCGAATAAATCCATAATAGTTGTTTTGTTATATATGTTTTAATTTTAACTGATAAATTGCATTGCATTTATTTTTTAGTCCTTAACCTTTCTGATTCTGATTGTGATTTTATTCATTACTTTTTATTTAGTTTTAGTCATCAAAAAATGTCATTGACAAAAAAACTATGATGGAATTTTAGTTGTCAATGACTGTTCCACAATATGGCATTGACTTATTTATAAGTTGCAGGTCAACGGTCTCATTTATATGGAAACGTTGAACTATCAGCATTTTATTTTTAATCAAATCAAATCAATTTATTTTTATAATGCCCAAAATCACAACAACAGTTGCCTCGATGGGCCACAGGTAAAAGCAGTTCAGATAACTGTCCCAGAATGCCCCTGTCCTTTGACCCTCCTTCGCGGCGAGGAAAAACTACAAAACCCCATGGGAAAAAGTAGAAACCTCGGGGAGAACCACAGTGAAGGAGAGATCCTACTCCCACGGACGGACAGGCTGCAGATGAACTAGGACTGACGCATCCACTTGGACTGTGGAGCCAGAACCACTCAAGAGGGAGGTGGCTTTAAAGAGTTCCTCCAGGCGGACGAGGAGCAGTCCACCAGTGTAGAGAGATCCTCCAGCAGGAGATGAGGAACAGTTCATCTAAAGTAGAAGGAGTTCGTCCAGGCAGACGAGGTGTGGCTAATCCAGCTGTCCAGGCGGGTGGCGCATAGATCGTCCAGACAGGTGGGGGTGGGGGGGTCGTCACCGGAGCAGCGCGCAGTGCCTGAAAAAGTCTCCACTCCCCGGGTGAAGTGGAGAGAAAGAGAAACATGTGAACAGCAATGAACAGACTACAGTTGAAGTAATATTAAATATTGTTGATAGGTAAAGTAGGAAGAACCAGAGGATAGTGTTCAAGCTGCCATACTTCCCCAGCAGAATTGCTCCAAGGGCAGCGTAGCTAAAACTGTAGGTTTTTATTTCTGTTCCTAACTGGCCTGACCATAAGCTATTTCAAAGAGGAACGTTTTGAGCCTGGTCTTAAATGTAGAGACTGTGTCGGCCTCTTTTACATGAACAGGAGCTGGTTCCATAACACAGGAGCTTGGTAGCTAAATGCTCGACCTCCTACTGTGCTTTTAGAGACTCTGGGGACTAACAATAGTCCAGCATTTTGAGAACGAAGAGCTCTGTTTGGATGGTACGCTACTATTGCATCTTTGAGGTAGGATGGGGCCATATTGTTTAAAGCTTTATAAGTCAGGAGGAGGATTTTAAATTTGATTCTAAACTCAACAGGAAGCCAGTGAAGAGACTCTAACACTGGTGAAATATGATCTCTTTTTCTAGTACCTGTTAATAATCTTGCTGCTGCATTTTGAACCAGTTGAAAGCTTCTTATAGAGCTTTTAGGACACGCTATAAGCAGAGCGTTACAATAGTCTAATCTGGATGTGACAAATGCATGGATGAGTTTTTCGGCATCATCTCTGGGCAGGATTTTTCTAATTTTGGTTATGTTACGCAAATGAAAGTAGGCTGTTTTACAGGCTTGATTTATATGTGCTTTGAACGAGAGATCTTGGTCAAATAGGACCCCAAGGTTTCTTACAGTAGAGCTGGGGGCTACAGTGATATTGTCCAGAGAAACTATCTGGTCAGATAAAGAGTCTCGCAGGTGCTTAGGGCCCAGCAGAATGACCTCGGTTTTTTCAGGGTTAAGGAGCAGATAATTAAGAGTCATCCAAGTTTTTATGTCTTTCACGCAGGCACTAAGTCTGTCTACTTGATGGGTCTGATCAGGTTTCATTGATAAATAAAGCTGAGTGTCATCTGCATAGCAGTGGAAGTTAATGCCATGCTTTCTGATGATCATACCTAAGGGCAGCATATAAAGTGTGAACAGAACTGGACCGAGTACTGAACCCTGCGGCACACCGTGGGTTACTTTAGAACATGGGAAGATCTCTGGTTTACATTAACAAACTGGTACCTATCAGATAGATAGGATTTAAACCAGCTAAGGGCGGTTCCACTGACACCTACATCACATTCTAACCTCTGCAGTAGAATGTTGTGGTCGATGGTATCAAACGCTGCGCTGAGGTCCAACAGAACCAGGATTGAGACCTGTCCATCATCAGCAGCTAATAACAGATCATTTGTGACTTTAACTAGTGCAGTTTCAGTGCTGTGGTACGCACGAACCCTGACTGAAAAACTTCAAATAAATTATTGTCCTGCAGGTGGCGACAAAGCTGTTTAATCACAATTCTTTCAAGGATTTTAGAGACAAAGGGCAGATTAGAAATAGGTCTATAGTTTGCCAGTATGTCGGGTCTAGATTAGGCTTTTTCAAAAGTGGTTTAACCACTGCATATTTGAAGGACTGAGGGACATAACCGCTTTCTAGTGAAGTATTTATTATATTAAGAATGGGATTTATAATTAGGGGGAGAATTTCTTTGAGGAGTCTACTTGGGATTGGGTCTAAAATACAAGTTGATGTTTTGGAGGACATAATGACTGAAGTTATCTCTGCCTGATCAACAGCAGTGAACCTATCTAGTATTACTGAAGGATTTGTATGGGACACTAGCTTTGCAGTCTGGGCTTGCTCAGTACTGATAGTGGGAGTAATTGCATTTAGTTTATCTCTAATAGTTGTGATTTTGCTGCTAAAGAATAAAGAAAGTCATTGCAGCTTAGAGTAACTGGTATTGAGGGTTCTACTGCGCTGTGACAGTTTGTCAGCCTGGCTACAGTGCTGAAGAGAAATCTAGAGTTATTTTTATTTACTTCTATTAAATTTGAATAATATCTGGTTTGAGCCTTACGCAGAGCCTGCTTATAAGACAGAAGGCAAGTTTTCCATTCTTTTAGGGATTCTTCTGTGTGGGAGCGGCGTAAGGATCTCTCTAGTTTTCTTACCCTTTGTTTGTGAGAACGTAGTTCTTCATTGTACCAGGGGGAGGCTCGTTTTGGCCTGATTACTTTCTGTTTAAGTGGAGCTGCAACATCAAGAGCAGATTTTAGAGAGTTGACCATTGAGTCAACAGAGTTATCAATAGCACTGGGACTGGCGCTGTTAACGACAGGATCACATGACGTAATATTAAATATTGGTTCTATTATTTCTCTGAACTTTAAAATAGATTTTTCAGATATTGTCCTTTTCATTATAGTTTTAGTCTGAGGAGCTGGATAGTCCTTAAGAATAAACTGAAAGGTAATTAGGAAGTGATCTGACATTATTGGGTTTTGGGGGAAGACATTTAGGTCACTAATCTCTATTCCATAAGTTAGAACCAGGTCCAGAGTGTGCTGGTGACTGTGGGTTGGTTTATTTACATTTTGAGTGAAACCAATGCTATCTAATAAAGCGCTAAAGGCATTACTGAGGCAATTATTTTCATTCACATGAATGTTGAAATCCCCAACCACCACAATATTTTCCCAGTCTAATACTAAATTTGATAGGAAGTCAAAGAATTCTGTTAAGAACAGCGAAGTAAGGACCGGGAGGTCGATAGATTATTATGAGCAAAACAGCTTTTTGGTTTTTCCAGTTTGGGCAGGTGATTGATAGGATAAGGCTTTCAAATGAGCAAGACTCATTATTAATTTTATTAATTTTAGGACTCAGGAGTAAACTAGAATGTGAGATTACTGCCACCCCACCTCCCGGCCTGAGCTCCTGGCAGCTTGAAAGTTAACATGACTCTGTGGGGTGGCCTCATTTAATCTGACATAATCATCTTGTTGAAGCCAAGTTTCAGTTAAAGCTAAAAGATCAATATTATAATCGTTAATTAATTCATTAACTAAAAGTGATTTGGAGGAAATTGACCTAATGTTTAGCAATCCACATTTTACATGCTTATTTATTAGTTTATTTGTATCATGTGTAGGGATTATTTGTATTAAGTTATTTGGTCTGACACCTAAATTATCTGTATTTGGATCTGACTTATTGGCGTTATTTACACGAGGGACGCGCACAGTCTCTATTTGCTTTGACTCTGAACACTTGATCTGTGACAGCGCGGGCGAGAGCTTAGCGACAGAGAAGAGACTCTGCACCCGGGACTCATATTTAGAGCGTCACTTTAGGCGACTAAGGCTATCGGCCAAATTTCGAACTAAAAGTGATGTACCCTCCGAAGTCGGATGGATGCCATCCCTGCGTATGAGCCCGGGCTTTCCCCAGAACGCACTCCAATTGTCAACAAAGACTACGTTGTTTTGGGGGCACCAACTAGACAACCAGCAGTTGAATGCTGAAAAGCGGCTGTACATTTCAGCATTGACCCGATTGGGGAGGGGACCAGAAAATATTACGGTATCTGACATCGACTTCGCCAATTCACACACCGCTCCAACCTGCAATTTGAGCACAAAATGCTTAATGCTTTCTTGTTTAAAGTATCAGGGTAAAATGAGAACACTTTCACATTATAACGACTTTGCTGTCTCGTTTTAACGTGATACTTTCTCATTTTAACAAGAAAGCCTGAAAATAATATGTACTCATACTGTATGTGATTGATTAGGTTTATTATCTATAAAAAAGACAACTTAATATTAAAGAGCAGCCCAATCCAAAAACTCTTTGCGCATTAGAACTTTCAGAGATGAGACAGAGGGAGATCAGTGCCCATATGAAAAATGAACAAGTTTGTGTTTTATCCATATATGCACACAAGTTTTTTTTTTTTTTTAATCAATAAAATGCCTGTAAATGAATATCTATAGTTACTTTAAACCCAGGTGAAGTAATAATATCTCCACCGAGAGCAGAACAACACACATTAACATAATGTTTAATTTTAGTTTTAGATATTTAAAAAGTGAACAATAATAATAATAAAACATACATATTTTTAAATGTGATTGAAAAATAATGCAGAGAACCTACCTTTATGTTGTACCCTGTCTTTGCTTGAAGACTATTAATACTGCCGAAAATATGAGATTTTCATGAAACTTGAAAATAAGAACCAGAAAAAGTGCACTGAATCATGTAACTCTTAAAGGAGGAAAACCTTTTTGACACACTACACGATATATTTTGTGTTATTAAGTTTGTGAACTGATAATCCACTAGAGTTTGTATCTCCATGTTTTGACACAGTCTCAGATTGGAGCTTTCCACATCCTCAGCAAATGCATCTATCTGTGGAGGTAATCAACACGTCTCACTGCTGTTTTCTGATTGTGACATTGTCGTACCAGAAAGGCTTGAGTTCAAGCCGAATGGAATGTTAGAGTGAAGACATTTTTTAAAAGAATGTAATATCTTATTTTTAGTTCTGTGAGAACAATGGCAGTGCAGTGACATGAGCAGTCACATGAGTAGTCCCCAGTGGCAGAGTGGCACTTCCTGTCAGTGATGGACCCCCCGTCTCCCCCACAGCCCTGCATCTCTCCCTCTGGGGTACAGCAAAGCACACCACTGGGATGAGTACACTTATACTTCCATAGCATGAGTTTAAGCACTATTCACAAGAGCAGAAGTGCTATTAAATGAACATAAAAAGAAGATGAAACCCATTTATCATTTTTATGGAGCTCCTTTGTATCTATTGATCAGGGCGCCCATTTATCAGGCCGCTGCTTTATAATTGTTTCTGTCCACCTGTTTCAGTGCATCCAGTTTGGTATAAACACACGTTTGTATGAAATATCTTATACAACAACTAAAATGCTAGTCCCACACACATGCAGCCTGATCCCTGGTCTTATCACTCTGCTTTCCTCACACATGATCCAGTCAGACAAATGGAAACATGGTGACTTACAAGAAACAAAACAAAAACACAAAGGGCTGAGAAACAGCACGTACAGTGTTGAATCTTTTGGTAAACATTAAACATTGTTAATGAGAGGAAAGAGAGTGATATAGAGTTCATTCTGATTGATGTGCAGGTAACTCTTCTTCCAATGAGGCTTGTGGTATAAATAAGTACAAGAGTGTCTGGCTGCAAACCTTAAGCCAGAGTCCACTGCCCCGCAGACCTTAACCAGGAGGCGCCTTAACCCACAGGTCCCAAAGAACACACTGCACGTTACTGCTTTATGTTTTATTACCCTATCTAAGAGGTTAGTAAAATATGTTTGAAGACAATCAGAAAACATTCAAACTGAATGATAGATTTGCAATTTGTAGAAATATTGAAAACACTGTGAGGATTGTTTTGAAGAAATGCCAAATTATTTATATTTAAATCTCCCAAACTTCTGATCCACAAAATTCTGATCTGCAAATGTTGAAACAATCAAAATGGATATATATCCATCCATCCATCCATCCATCTTCTTCCGCTTATCCGGGGCCGGGTCGCGGGGGCAGCAGTCTAAGCAGGGACTCCCAGACTTCCTCCACCCCAGACACTTCCTCCAGCTCCTCCAGGGGGATCCCGAGGCGTTCCCAGGCCAGCCGAGAGACATAGTCCCTCCAGCGTGTCCTGGGTCTACCCCGGGGCCGCCTCCCGGTGGGACATGCCCAGAACACCTCCCGAGGGAGGCGTCCAGGAGGCATCCGGAACAGATGCCCGAGCCACCTCAGCTGGCTCCTCTCGACGTGGAGGAGCAGCGGCTCTACTCTGAGCTCCTCCCGTGTGACTGAGCTCCTCACCCTATCTCTAAGGGAGCGCCCAGCCACCCGGCGGAGGAAGCTCATTTCGACCGCTTGTATCCGCGATCTTGTCCTTTCGGTCATTACCCAAAGCTCATGACCATAGGTGAGGGTAGGAACGTAGATTGACCGGTAAATCGAGAGCTTCGTCTTTCGACTCAGCTCTTTCTTTACCACAACGGTTCGATACAACGCCCGCATCACTGCAGACGCTGCACCGATCCGCCTGTCAATCTCGCGCTCCATCCTTCCCTCACTCGTGAACAAGACCCCGAGATACTTAAACTCCTCCACTTGAGGCAAGGACTCCCCACCCACCCGGAGAGGGCAAGCCACCTTTTTCCGGTCGAGAACCATGGCCTCGGATTTGGAGGTGCTGATCCTCACCCCAGCCGCTTCACACTCGGCTGCAAACCGTCCCAGTGCATGTTGCAGGTCCTGATTTGAGGAAGCCATCAGGACGACATCATCTGCAAACAGCAGAGATGAGATCCTGTGGTTCCCAAACCGGACACCCTCCACGCCCTGACTGCGCCTGAAATTCTGTCCATAAAAATTATGAACAGAACCGGTGATAAAGGGCAGCCCTGGCGGAGTCCAACATGCACTGGGAACAGGTCTGACTTACTGCCGGCAATGCGACGCAGCTCCTGCTCGGTCGTACAAGGACCGGACAGCCCTTAGCAAAGGGCCCCGGACCCCATACTCCCGGAGCACCCCCCACAAGGCGCCCCGGGGCACACGGTCGAATGCCTTCTCCAGATCCACAAAGCACATGTGGACTGGTTGGGCAAACTCCCATGAACCCTCGAGCACCCGATGGAGAGTATAGAGCTGGTCCAGTGTTCCACGACCAGGACGAAAACCATACTGCTCCTCCTGAATCCGAGGTTCGACTATCGGTCGGATTCTCCTCTCCAGTACCCTGGAATAGACCTTACCGGGGAGGCTGAGGAGTGTGATCCCCTGTGGTTGGAACACACCCTCCGGTCCCCCTTCTTATACAGAGCACTACCCCGGTCTGCCAGTCCAGAGGTACCGTCCCCGACCGCCACGCGATGTTGCAGAGACGTGTCAACCAAGACAGTCCCACAACATCCAGAGACTTAAGATACTCAGGGCAGATCTCATCCACCCCCGGAGACTTGCCACCAAGGAGCTTGCCAACCACCTCAGTGACTTCAGCCAGGGTGATGGACGAGTCCGCCTCCAAGATCTCAGCCTCTGCTTCCTCCTCGGAAGACGTGACAGTGGGATTGAGGAGATCCTCAAAGTATTCCTTCCACCTTCCGACAACATCCCCAGTCGAGGTCAACAGCTCTCCACCCGCACCGTAAACGGTGTTGGTGAAGCACTGCTTCCCCCTCCTGAGGCGTCGGATGGTTTGCCAGAATTTCTTTGAGGCCGACCGATAGTCCTCCTCCATGGCCTCCCCGAACTCCTCCCAATCCCGAGTTTTTGCCTCTGCGACAGCCCGGGCTGCAGTACGCTTGGCCTGCCGGTACCTGTCAGCTGCTTCAGGAGTCCCACGAGCCAGCAAGGCCCGGTAGGACTCCTTCTTCAGCCTGACGGCATCCCTTACTTCCGGTGTCCACCACCGGGTTCGGGGATTGCCGCCGCGACAGGCACCAGAGACCTTGCGACCACAGCTACGAGCCGCCGCATCGACAATGGAAGTGGAGAACATGGTCCACTCGGACTCAATGTCTCCAACCTCCCCCGGGATCTGGGAGAAGTTCTCCCGGAGGTGTGAGTTGAAGACCCTGCCGACAGAGGGCTCTGCCAGCCGTTCCCAGCAGACCCTCACGATACGCTTGGGCCTGCCGAGTCTGTCCGGCTTCCTCCCCCGCCAGCGGATCCAACTCACCACCAGGTGGTGATCGGTTGACAGCTCCGCCCCTCTCTTCACCCGAGTGTCCAAGACACGCGGCCGAAGGTCAGACGACAACAAAGTCGATCATCGACCTCCGGCCTGTGTCCTGGTGCCACGTGCACTGATGGACACCCTTGTGCTTGAACATGGTGTTCGTTATGGACAAGCTGTGACTAGCACAGAAGTCCAATAACTGAACACCGCTCGGGTTCAGATCGGGGGGGCCGTTCCTCCCGATTACCCCTCTCCAGGTGTCACTGTCATTGCCCACGTGGGCGTTGAAGTCCCCCAGTAGAACAACGGAGTCCCCAGGCGGTGCACCGTCCAGTACCCCCCCCAGGGACTCCAAGAAGGTCTGGTACTCTGCACCGTTGTTCGGCCCGTAGGCCGACACAAAGGTGAGAGACCTGTCCCCCACCCGAAGGCGGAGGGACGCGACCCTCTCGTTCACTGGGGTAAACTCCAACACGTGGCGGCTGAGCTGTGGGGCTATGAGCAAGCCCACACCAGCCCGCCGCCTCTCCCCGGCAACGCGCCAGAGAAATGGAGCGTCCAGCCCCTCTCGAGGAGACGGGTTCCAGAGCCCAGGCTGTGCGTGGAGGCGAGGCCGACTATATCTAGTCGGAAACGCTCGACCTCCCGCACAAGCTCAGGCTCCTTCCCCCCCAGCGAGGTGACATTCCATGTCCCCAGAGCTAGTTTCTGTGTCCGGAGATCTGGTCGTCGAGGTCCCCGCCTTCGACTGCCACCCAGATCTCTCTGCACCGGCCCCTTATGGATCCTCCTGCGGGTGGTGGGTCCACGGGAGGACGGCCCCACGTCGCTCGTTCGGGCTGGGCCCGGCCGGGCCCCGTGGGGAAAGGCCCGGCCACCAGGCGCTCGCCGTCGAGCACCCACCCCAGGCCTGGCTCCAGGGTGGGGCCCTGGTGACACCAATCCGGGCGACGTAACTGGCCTTGATTGTTTGCTATTCATAAGGGCTTCTGAACCGCTCTTCGTCTGACCCGTCACCCAGGACCTGTTTGCCATGGGTGACCCTACCAGGGGCATGAAGCCCCCGACAACATAGCTCCCAGGATCATTCGGGTACTCAAACCCCTAAGGTGGCGGTTCAAGGAGGGGTATATAATATAATATAATATATATATATATATATATATATATATATATATATGTCACATATATGTCCACAAACTAATATCTTAATCTTGAGAAGTGGCATGTCAAAAGCACTGGTATGCTTTGTTTATTTATTATTAGGAGCCCCATTAGCTAAGCAAGCTGCTGCTATTCTTCCTTGGGACCTGTTTAAAAAAACAAACATACATACATACATACATACATGCAATTGAACAATACTGATTGTAAGTTATACACGTTTACTTTACAGCCATTGACAATGGCAGCAGAAGAGTGATTTTTCAATACAACTTCAGAATCACTACCGTCTTGAAGATTTTGCTACCAATTTGTGAAATTTGTTTAGAAATCTGATTCTACTCATACATGCCTCTGTAAATTACTGTTCATTTCATAGAATTTGAATTCACTTTTGGAAAGGTAAAGTTCCCTCTCTTTTCATGCCTGGTGCTGTACACATGTTTTTAATTACTAAAGTCTAGATGTTTGTACAGCATGTAAGGAGTTTGCGTTTCAAAGAATACAACAGCCGGTCCTTTACAAATAACCAATTTAAGTCTTTATGCATTTTTACATTCACACTTTCTCTATAATCTCTTTTCAGTATATGCCTGCTGCTCTGTTTTGGATCTTTTGTAGTTTTTCAATCAGGTCAGCATTTGCATTTGACCAAACAGTAGGACAATAATCCAAACTGGACAACAGCAGTGCTTGAGCGATCAGTTTTAGTGCATGTTGGTTTAAAAGGGTGCACATCTTTTAATAGAAGCTAATACACCATTTGATACATATCTTATTTATATGCTATTTCCATGTCAATGTATTATCTATTTTGATGCCAAGCAGTTTTGTTTCCATAATTGTTTAATATACTCATTATTTACCATCATTTTAACTCTGGATTTGAACTAAGTGAATACCTTGAACCTTTAACAATACAATTAGTCTTTGCTACATTCAACACCAACTGATTCTGTTGTACCCACTTTACCACAGAATGGAGTTTCTGATTCAACACTGTATTCAGCTCCTCAGCAGAAGATGCAAAAGTGTACAAAAAAAGTTGAATCATCAGCATACAAAACTGCTGGAGCTTTTCACAACACAAAAGGCAGACCATTTGTAAAAATATTGTATAATAATGGACCAAGACAGCTGCCCTGGAACACATCACAAGCCACTTCCCCTGATCTCAGAATAACAATTATTAAAAATCCAGATTTAGTACTGTTTGTTAAATAACTCTGCAACACTGTATAGATGACATTTCAAAACGATAACATTTTAGTTCATCCAGAAGTATTTGATGATTAATAATATCGAAAGCAGCATCATAGAAAAGGTTTCAGTTGTTGTCACCCATATCGAGACGTTTCGACTTCTATTCAACAGTCATTGTCAACCGAAATCGAAAGCAGCAGAACAATCTAACATTACTGCTCAGACAATATCCTTCTGGGTCATCATCATCTGTGTCAGTGCAGTGGCAATAGAGCAGAGGGGGGCAAACTAAGACACGTGGGCCACATGCGGCCCTTTTGGCATTTTGATCCGGCCCACATAACATTTAATAGTTTTTTTTTGTTTTTTGTTTTACGAGTTAAGTATGGCAGTTGTCTGAGACGGCAGTTGCTTATTCATTTAAGATCAGTTTTGAGAATAGGTGCCTCTAGAATAACACCAAACTTTGATGCATCGGCTAAAAAGAGTGACCAACAGCACTAAATAAATAAAGGTAATGATTTTTGCCATTCTGTTGTAGTTTTTTTGGGGTGTTTTAGGCATTAAGTTTAGTATGTGTGTAATATACTGTAGTTAACAACATCCAAACTGTAAATGGTCCGGCCCCGGGCAAGTGTAAAAATCCAATATGGCCCTTTAGTCAAAAAGTTTGCCCATTCCTGCAGTAGAGTGACCCCGTCTATAGGCATGCTGAAAATCTGTGAGTATTCTGTTTGTAACATAGTAGTTTTTCATTTGATCAGAATTTATTTTTGGGTACTGGTATTATTTAGGCTCTTTTTCATTCAGTAGGACACCTGTAAGAACTAAACTTAACTTGAAAATATGACTAAGGACAGGGGCTATCTCATCAGACTAATTTCAGAAGTTTTCTGTCCAGACTATCCACATCTGGGGGTTTATCTTTTTGTGTCTTTAAGATATTCTTTACTTTATTAAGATGTAGTTTTTTAAACTTGAAAATACAATTCTTATCTTTTATTATTGTATCCTTGATGATAAAGTACAATGTATTTAGTTGATCATGTGGTAAGGATTTTCTTAGATTATCAACTTTGTTCACAAAATAATGATTTAAATAATCTGCAATATTATAAGATTTAGTTAGAAAATGATCTCCTACATCTAGAAGATCATTTACCTAGTAATTTATTCATTGTGTTCCATAATTCTTTATTACTAGTTATTTGTTTTTCATAGTATAGTTTTCTTTTCTTTTTAATTTTGTTGTATAATTCCTAAATTGTCTATATAATTTCCAATCTGACTGATTGCCTGTAATGTGTGCAGTTGTGTTGGCATTTATCTCTTTCTTTCATACGATTCTTCAATTCTTTCTCCAGCCATGGTGTACAAGTTGCTCTTTCAACAAACTTTTTGAGTGATGCATGTTGGTCTACTAAGTTCATAAATACGTATGTTACTGAACTCAAGCAAAGCTTCCTCCAGGTCTGTTTTAAAAAGCACTTATGACCAAATGAAATTCTGTACATTCTCAATGAAATTTTCTTCCCTAAAAACTTCTCTGACCTTTTATAAATTATTTTGGGACCTGCTTTTGTAATTTTTACTTTTCTATTTATCATGATCAAATTATGGTCACTTTATCCAACTGGAATACACAGTATGGCCGAACATAACTCAGGAACATTAGTAAATACATGGTCTATACAAGTACCATCTGCCTTTAGCCACGTGCGTCAGACCACAAATATTTGCAACATCCGACAGTTTGTTTTTAAGGGGACAATCCCCTGACAACCAGTCTATGTTCATATCCCCCATAAAATAAACTTCATAAGCAGAAGAACTGCTTCTGTCAAACATGTCACATGCTGTATGACTGCTCTTTTTTACTGAAGCATTCCCATTGTTGTACTTCATTACTCCAGTGTTCTGTCCACACTGCTGGTTGAGTGTGTGACAAAGAATGGTACACCAGCCGGTTTGTTCAGTCCTCAGGGCTTTCTACACCTCGTAATGGACATGAAGACGCACATCTGTGAGGGCCAGCTGGGCTCTGTCAATGCCAGGGGAAACTTCAGGAGCAAAGGGTTCAAAATCCACTCCACACTCCACCACAGTGGGACACTTATCTAGAGGATCTGTAAAAAATACTGACCGAACCTTGCGTTCTTTTCTGGAGCTAGTGGATCAAGAATTGGCCTGTTTGAGCAGCTCTTCTCGGCTAACGAGGATGTTTTTCTCACTACACACATCCAGCTATTGACCGCGGCACCTGCCTCCCAGGACGTTATCGACGCACTGCTGATGTCCCACTCCCTGTGCATTAGTGACATAGCCTCTGCCTCTGACTCCGACTGATTACTCAACACGGGGTGGCACACTTTGGGGATTGTTAAGTAGTAATAGTGAAACATCATTTGGCTTTGGGACCAGTGAAGTGTATTCAACTGCCCTGTATAACTGCAGACGCACATTTCAAAACGGATCCTCATTCACTTGTCACAAAATCAATGCCTTTGTGTTGTAAAAGGTGCGATATGATGCAACAGTCTCTCATGAAGTATTGTCAGTGAGCTGCAAATCTTCTCCCTTGGATCATATTTGGTTTTTATCGGGGTTTGTCTTTTCTGTTCAAATGCTGAAGTAAGTTTGTTTTGTAATTGTAAACTTATTCTTGAAGTCTGGCACCTTTCTTCCTGCAACAACTTTGGCAGATTTCACGACTAATGAAAGGAAGTGACAAACATCTTAAGAGGATATCACACTTTGATGTGATATGTGATGTATTCATATGCACCCTTTTAACTTTTGACTTTAGTTGTAGTGCAAGAAAGAAAGAGAAAAAATAAAAATAAAAAACTTTAGAAACTCAAATCCTTTGTAGGAACTCTGTTAAGATGCACTGATCATCCAAATCAAAATTGACTGTTTTAATTTTCTGCTTTACTTTTCACACCAAAGCGTATTCCAAATGAAAATCAGTTAATTTGTCTGTACTACTTTATTATAAAACCAATTCAACTTTATTTTAGTTCAATATTATGACAAATTAAGTAGACATTGTCTTTTATCCTCATGTTACCTTTATGTTGTATCAAACGTTTAGGGGACAGAGCACAAATCAAAGTTGATTGAATGCATTTTAAAGTAAAGTATTATTGATGCTTTTTCTAATTTCTTTAAATGATATTCCATTGATGACCTGGTGGTGGCTGAACTCACAGTTAGAAAGTTACAACTTCAACTCCCAGGATGCCTTTTTGTGTCTGGGTGGATTCCTCCCCATCAACCTTCTGTTACACATTGCCTCAATAAAATGGAATTAATAATTACATCACTAATTAAGACTGACCTTTTGCATTGGTCAGGTGTGTCTAAAAAGGCCACATTTTCACATTTTACAAAAGCTTCTAAAATGGTCTCAGTCTGAAGTGTGAAGTGTGCTCTGAGCACAGCTGCGCCTGGTGCTGGCGTGGGCATCACAAACTGACTTAGAAGTCATCCACATTATGGACACAATAGAGGGGCATGAGTATCACATGTGGAGCGCTTGTTTGGCTGGATATTAGTGCAGGATTCAGCGGTGCATGTGGGCGTATGTTTATGTGAGTGGTGCCTGTGCCCTGGGCCAGTGGCTCACAGCCAAGAAGGAGACAAGTCTGAATTCAACCTCCAACACTGTGACGCTCCCTCTGTGAAGCAGCGGGGGTGACCAGAGAGGGACACTTCTGCCGGGGCAATGCGCCTCAGAGAGACAGCACCAAACATAAAGCAGTCACACTCATCTGAAGACATGCTGGAGCCAGAGAGCTGGATGGCGTCATCTGAAGGATTTCAGTGCAATTTTCAGGTTGTATGAGGTAGCACATGCTCTAACTCACCTTTATCAGAACACATTTGGAACAAAAACTACACTTGAGGTATACTTTATTGATCCCTTAAGGAAATGAGTACTTTGCAGCAGTTTTGGTCAGGATTACCTTTGTGGAAGGATTTTGCTTATTGTGCACGTCTTAGAATTTCGTTATTATTATTTATTTTAATTAACGTGTTAATGGCTCAATAAATAAGGCTAGAAAAGACATCTGTAACGCCTGCCCTCAGTGGATATCTCTGTCTCACTGTGAGAACAGACTTTGAAGTTATATTTTCCTAATTTCAACTCTCTGGATGAAAGTTTAATCAGTCAAAAATAAGTTCTTTGTCCAGGAGAAAGCTTACAGACTAAACTGACTCAAATATCCATAGTGTGTTGAGTGATAGTCTTCCATTTTATTTTAACAGAGCTGGGGCAGAGTGACTGCTCAGCGCGAGCTGCAGTGCAAAGGAGATTAAGACTCTTTGAGGGGGATTGTCACTGCCATAGCCCCAAGATATCAGATCATCCCCACATCAGCATATTTCATTTTGTTCATGCCCAGTGGTAACAGTACCAAAAAGTCACTTTGTTAGAAGATCAGAGTATTATCAAATTAAAACTAGAGGATATCTGAACAGAAACTCCCAAAAATGTACCATTCAAAGCAGTGTCAGTCTGCTCCAAGCTCAAACATCTGTTTTTTACCTTCTGAAAATTCCCCCAAAAGCTCTCCAAATGTTAATTATAATACCAACATATTCACTGTAGTTTGTGTTGTATGAGCATTTTATGTGGGTTTATGATTTTTCTGGAAAATAAGTTGATTGTTTTAACCTGGTCAAATGAAACAGTAAAATCTCTATTTCTGTTGGGGAGAAAATACAAATCGTAATCGTACAGACGTTCAGAGTAGGTTGAGTTCTCATAATATCACATTCTAAAGTGTCTACCGCTTTGATCGCTGGCATTAGGCATTAGCTTTGAGACAAAAAAACCTTCTATTTAGCTGATCATAAAACGCACAGGATTTCATCTGCAGTCTTCTATAAAGTTAATTTTACAATGATTATTTATGTTTTTTTCTGTATATATTGTTTATATTATTATTTTAATGCATATTTTTCTATTATATGAAGCACTTTGAATAACTTTGCGTACATATTATGTTCTGATGTTGACTTATCTTCCGGTGAATATTTCCATCATATATAAAGCCCGTAACATGCTGACATTATCACCATATATTTAAATATGAATGATTTTAGTACAACTCGCAGATTCATGGACAGTCGACCAGAACAGCAAAGAGCCAAATGGCCTCATATGAAACAAAACCGGTCACAAAGTTGAATATTTGATTATCTTCTCTTTCCATTATGTTCATTGCCTACTTTCTCCACATCATTAACAACAGATGACACCTAGATAGATTCACTGTTTTGAATCCATTCCAGCTTTCTGTGCATATCTGTTTGGACTTGAGGTTGGACATGAGAGGATTAGGAGCATCTAATCCGTGCAGGTGGCGGTATTGCCCTGGGCTGCTCCACTCCGCTCCTCTCTGTATGCACGCCATCACCGCTGCCTTAGGAACTGCAGCACACCGGAGCTCGAGGGGGATTTTCAGCTAAAATAAATAGACAAAACAAAAGGGGTGGAATAAGAAACGATTTTGAGAGTGAAAATCTTGGATATTAGCTCCATGATTGAGCCAGGAGAGAGTGATTGCAAAAATAGGCACGGCAAAGTGTTGTGACATTTTATTTTTTTCAACATTTAACTTTCTTTCTTACTCTTTCTTCAGTGCACCGGTTCTCTTTCCTCGCTCACACACCTCCTCCAGCTTCTTTTTAATTTTCTAATTGCGTGGTTTTAATTAAAGCCACACAACGGTGACAGCCAGGCAATTAAAAAGGCGGGAAAGTTGCGATAGTCAAGACTGCCGAGCTTTTCTTTTTTCTTTTGAGAATGAGGGGTATTTCTGTCAGAGAGTGTTGTATCTGCGCACTGTCACGCCTTGGGTTGAATCAACAAGCTGCCTCTCTGCTGCATGAATAAGTGATGTGAGATTTCCCATGCACAATGCTATATCGGGAACCCTGTGTGTTACAAGGCCTTGGTGGAGCACGCGTATAATATTGTTTATATCAACATACATGATCTGTTTATAGGGTGTGGACTCCTGGCGTGTTCAAAAGAGGCGCACATCCATTTTTATTTGTTTTGTGTGTTATTTCTCCTTGTGAACCAGTACTTTTACGTGTGTCTTACTCTGTGTTTTGTAGCCAGCTCCCCTCCCTCCACACTCTCTCATTATCCTATGAAAACACATAACTTCTCTCAATCTAGCTTTTGATTACGCGTTTTGGCTGACTCTTCTACCCGTCAAACTTTGTGCTATCCAATTAGTTCTAACTGAAAGATGACGACGTTTCATGTTCTACTGAGGCCACTACCGTTTGTCGAGATAAGTGGGTTAAGGTGAGACGCTACAGGCAAAACTAATTTTTTTGTTTTTTGGTCAGTTTGCGCTCTCAACATATTAGCTTTCAAGTGGAAACAACAAACTTGTCCAATCTGCTCCTGACGATGTTTTATTATATAATTTAATCCACTTCATCCATAGATTTCTCTGGGACATTGTAACTTCAAAGACCGTTTTCTTAAAATGCATTTTTCTCTTCTCGGGACATAAAAATCAGCCTTAAAGTAGCTCCTACTCCTGTCTAATTCTAAAATTGATTTATTGAAGTTTTAAGTAAACATAAATACATAAAACATAAGCAAATTTTTAGGACAATTTAAGTCCAATCTAGTTTACTTAAAAACTAAATAAGAACTCCACATTTTATTAATTGATTTCACTTTTGATGTTTGTTGAGCTTGTATACGTCTGGCGGAAGTGGCATTTCTAACAATCTATTCACGGCTATAGGCTTTACTAGAAAGGACAGAGTGAAATGGGGATGAAGAGTGGGAAGTGACATTCATGTGAGCTGTTACCAAACTTCTAGGTCAAAGAGCAACATGTATTTCTAGTATTTTTTTTTTTTTACTTCTGCCGCCACATTGCTATTTTGATTCATTTAGTTTCCCCACTGTGGGCTAATGCATCTGTTACAACACATTATGATCATTTCAGCTTATCCAAATAATTTTGGATAAGCTGAAGATTTCCTCCTTAAAAATACACACACCAACAACTCCTTCAAAGCTGATCTGACCAAAATAAGGCACCTGCCCAACTCTCAGATTAAGATGAATCTTTGTCTTCTGCACCCCATACTTTCCTTCTTCATGTCAAATATGGTTGACTAATGTTTCTTTAGTGCACATGAACAAGGATCTACTCTCTTACCTGATGAATCACAGTCCATCACTCTCGCAAATGGTGACAAATTGATGAAGAAAACCTCACTTGATCACATGATGTCTTGTTCAGCTCATTCCACACAAATCACTCACTCACCAAATGGTTGATCATTAAAAGTTTCAGGCTGGCTTGAGCAAAATGTCTAGTATTTTTTATTTTTTTATTTTTTTAACTGCTTGAAAATGGTTATGCGTTTGAAGTACAACCAAAAACTACCCAGAGAGTCTAAGTGTCATACACCAGATGCTGGAGTTTTCATTATAATTACTGCAACCAATTCTGGCATTAACCAATTCGTCTGCCCTCATTCATCATTTAAGAGAATCTGACAAAAATATTAAATTGAACACTTGGATCAATTTCTATCCCAGTGAGAGGAATTCAGAGGAAGGAAATTGAATTTGTTCTCAAGGCCCATTAATAATCATAATAGCCAGCAATATCTACAGAGCCTGTATGACACTTTCATTAATATCTCTGGAGTGTTATTCAAAGATGTATTGAACAACAGTATATCATTTTACCTTATACCTTTGGTGGCCAGAAAGGTTAATCTCAGGTGGTTAAATGAGTAATGGGTTCAATTAGAAAACAGAATATGGAATTGGAAGAGCTATGTATTGACAATGCCTAATTTAAATACATTTAAATAAATACAATGCAATGGTACAGGGTTCCAGTACAATGTAAAAAATTGGGATTATCTGCACACCAGTCATTAGAAAGTATGGAGTTCCTTCAGGGCCATAATAGTTCACTAAAATTATATCACACTGAAGAATCAATTGGGTGCCCTTTCCATTATAATTAAATTCTTTTACCTTTACTACAGTCTTAAAATGATGGTAATTTTCACGACTGACTATTCTCTACCTTTAATTGACCTCATAAAAAAAAAAGAACAGACAGGGATAATGGTATGGGCTTTAGCTTTGACTAGAGTCACCCTGAAGGAAAAATGTGCAAAAGGAGACAAACACAATAAATCTGACATTAGTGTTAAACCACCTTTAACACTAACATCAGCTTTACAGTTGTATGTTCTGTCTTCAGCACTGGACAGATCCTGCTTTGTCCAGTTCACTGTTTTAAATCATGTCACGTTTGGGTGAGCCCAGAGGAACACACCCAGACATCATTATATTGTTTATGTTGTTTCCTTTTTTACATTTGTTGCTACAGCATTTTCATGCATATGACTGCTTCAATTATAATACTGAAAAATATGGCTCATGTTTTCTAATATTTGTTGCACCATCAGTTGCCCTGTGCAGTGATGAAGCTCTAATAAAGCCACAGACAGGAGCAGTAGACATAAGAAGATATAGATTTTAATATCTTTATAAACATTTTAGTCATGTTGGTCTTTGATGATCACTTACAGAAACAACTCATTGATGGCAACATAAGAATACGAAGGCATACAATCGATCAAACAAGAAAATTATGTGTGATATGGGGACTGTGCATTACCAAAGAATGGCTCTTAAAAATATATTATGAAAAATATGTAAATTAACAAATCACCAGATAATCCAAAATCATAGGCTCCTGGGGACAGTAGGAGCAGTTAAACCCTGTTATCATCAGTATTGTTTTTCTCATAGGTATACAGTAAATGATTTATATCCACTGCACAGTCCTCTTGTCTGTAATGTTGCTATTTCTCATTTCAAAAGTTTGTGGGAGGCACAAAAGCTGCAGCTGCACATCCCGGAGTGTCCCTGTCTGCATTGTACTGCGTCTCCCTCAATACATCCGACGCGATTGTCTTGGTCCTGGATGACAAATATCCATGGAAAATCGCATCATTTTTATAAAGAGGTTTATTCTCAGTAGTCCCAGCAGGAGTCTGCACGCTCCAGTCATATCTGTAATCTTTTATTGATCACACAAGTCTTTTAACACATTGTTCCTTTGGGTTCTTCTCAGAGGAAGGGATGCCCGAGTTTGCAGTGAGGTCTGTCCAGCACAACCTCACAGTGGAAAGCACCCAATTTGCACCCTTGGGACCACTAAGGCTCCAGTTGCATCCTGCAGTGGTTATAGCATCCACTTTTAGGTCCATTTATTGTCTTAAAAATCAAACAACATCTGACACAAGATATAGACAGACTCTTTGATGTTCACAGCTTGTATTCCCAGAGACATTTTTGTTTTTCAGAGCAAATGAAAATGTCAGTGCTGTCATGGCGGAACAATTAGCAGCTTATTATCAAGATGCGCATGAAAATGAACACAATAATACAGAAAGTTGAATTATATGGCAATTATAGTTGACAGAAAACAAAAAATGAACAGCATAATGTCTCCTCCTTTGTACTGGACACATTCTTATGTCAATATGTACGAAAATTAGTGTTGCATTGACATTGCTGCCGCATTTTCCTGAAATGACTTGGCATTCAGAGTTGTTAGTCCCAAACAAATATGGACAAAACCTTAAAAAACAAACAAAAAGGCAACTAGCATAAAACTTTCAATCTGTCACTGTCTGTTAATGGTCTTTCTCTATTTCCCTTTCCCCTTTTCAGTTTACTCAAACCACATTTTTCCAATTCTTTGTTTATAGACATGACTAGATGGATGTTGAATCATTCTGGCTTAGTGGCAGTGCAAGCTCATTCTCGACCTTTTCCAGTCCCTTACATTGTGCTGTGAATCTTCTTTTGTTCATCGCCCCCTACAGGACATTTATACACATAACCACACACACACAGAAGTTACACAAGCCTGTATGCAGGAGCCGGGGCGCAGGGTCTGACGCTGTGTGTGTTAGCTGACTTCCCAAACCCTTTGAAGGTCAGCGAACAAAGTCTGTGCTTGTTGTTACCAAAGCAACTGAAAGGGCGTAGACGTATAGTATCGACTGGGATAAGGTTGCCCTATTGTTGGCTTGCAGGACCCCGCTAGGAGGCCGTACAGTGGTCCGAGGGGTGCACTTTTGCTTCCTCCGTGTAACCGTTCCATCGGGAAGCGTGTGATCGTGTTTTCCTCCCTCTGTCAAATCCGACGAATCATCCTTGTCGGCCATGACCTCCTTGGAGTGGTGCACCTCGTTGTCTCCTTTCCCCTTGCTCGCTCGAATCCGGGGTTTTGTGCAGTTTCGCGTGCGCCCCGGTCGGGATGAGTGGGCATTATTCCCGGAGCCGCCCACAACCCCGCGATTCATGGATGGGTTGACCGTTCCAGACATATTGTTAGTCTGGGCTCTGGACTCGGAAGGAGAACAGTTGGGAAAATCGTCTTTGTGGAGTTCTTTTAAATCTCTCCCAATCATGTTTGAAGGCGCATGGCAACCTACGGTGGACGTGGAGCCCCGAAAGCGCTTTAACCATTCCCATAGCGACACAGCCTTGCAGTCGCATGACCAGGGGTTGTCGTTGAGCCGGAGGTATTCCAGGCCGGGCAGCATGTCCAAGCACTGTCCAGATAACTGTATCAGGGAGTTGTTGAACAGGTAGAGGGTAGTGAGGCGTTTTAAGTCGTGAAAGGCCAAGCGGTCAACCCACTCAATCTGGTTTTGGTGCAGGAGCAGACGGTCCAGAGCGCGCAGGCCCCTGAAGGTGTTCTGGTTAAGGCTCCACAGATGATTCCCATGGAGGAACAGATGGCTCAGGTTGTGGAGGTCCATGAACGTATCATCTGGGAGGAACTTTAAGTGGTTATCCTAAAGGAGAAGACAGAAGAACACAGAATGTACAATTAAAAGTCATTAAGAAGCAAATGCATGTTGTGGCTCATGAATAATGTGAATTAAGACTGAGATAAATCTTGTAAAACATGGAAATATCAATGTATCAATCTTTAAGAGCTTTGGATTGTCATAATGCAGCTCAGTCTCTAGAACTCATAAGAGGGCTTTAAGTAATATGACGCCCTGGAAATGGTGAAAAGGCATCGCTTACATCGCTACTAATGTGCTCAATTACAAATACTGCTGTCAAATTTGTATTTAAGTAAAAATGCAAAGTTCGCCTGTAAAACACCAGAGACATAATTTCAGGAGCATATTTTCAATTGTGTAGTTGTTTCAAAATAACGCCATGCGAAGCCTCTTTTGTGTGTCTAACAAAGCGCTATTTAAATCAAACACATTATTATTTATTTATTTAAATTATTTAAAATATTAAACCGTGAGCTGAAGGAAATCACAGCAGGTGATGCAGTGCTTTTATAAACTTGTAGATTTAGAGAAGAGCAGCTGGAGAGATGAGAGAGCCGTGGATTAGGAAGACGAGCGGAACTTGTACTGTTAAAAAATAAATAAACTAACACTTCTATGCCAGAATTACTCAATTACAAGTACTAGCACAGGTTTAATAATCTACCCCAAAATGTGCTTTTACCCCAAAAATCTACTTAATTACAGTAACGTGAGTATTTGTTACTTGTCCTTTCCACTCTTTTTCCCAGGTGCATTCATGTGCTGTTAGTTATATTCCTATACTTATACTTTTATATATTTGCTCAAGCACTAACAGAAATGTAAATTGCCATTCATCATCATATCTTATAATGTTTACTTTTTTGTTTCTTAAGATCACAGAATAATTTATAGATGTACATCAGTATCAAAACAGGTACAGAACTGTGAAGGTGTGAATGGTGCATTTTTATGGCTATTTTCTCACTAATTAATTAAGTGTAATGGCATTTGCACATGTAAACATCAAATAAAATAAACAAGAATAATTAATCGTAAGTAAGGGTTCAAAATGCCATACCTGCAAATACAAATACTGCAGGTTTCTGAGGCCTTGGAAAATGTTACTGGGGAGAGAGCTGAGCCCACAGCGGTACAAGTGCAGCGCGTTGAGTCGACTCAGCCCATGGAAGGTGTCCTCGGCCAGGGAGCGCAGGTGCCGGTTGTCCCCCAGGTCCAGCTCCTCCAGCAGGGTGAAGCCGTGGAAAGTGGACGGCTCGATGTATGTGATGTTGTTCGAGTAAATCCAAAGAGTTACTGTGTTGGTGCTGAAATGACCCGAGAGTAAGCGGTGGATTTTATTGTTTTGTAGAAAGATCCGTTCGCTGTCCGGCGGGATGCCTTCAGGGACCGTCAGGAAATTGTGTGCCTGGCAGGAGACGGTGCTGGGTGTAGTGTAGCAGATGCAGTGTCGGGGGCAGGACCAGGAGAAGTCGAGCCCACAGAGAACCAGCAGGAACTCCAGCCCACAGCCTGCAAGCACAAAGACGAACAGGTGAGTTCTACTAACGCTCCAGTTTTCACCTGTAGTTTGTAAAAATGTCAAACAAGGAAAAAGAAAAACAGACGGCACACTTGGTGAGTTTTGTATACTTTGATCTAAATCTATTTTGTTTTGCCACTATTATAACACCTTGAACCATGCAGTCTTGAGAACAGAGAAGGATATAGATGTGTGTACACAAACCACCCATGAAAAACATCCCTTAAGGTTACAAAATTACCACTTCTGGGTTATGTTTAATTACAAAAATGCGATCAATAAGCTTGCCTGTCTATCAGTGTAACTTTCAGCAACTTGTTTTCCCTCTTACAAGTTTAATTTCTGCCTGTCTAATAAGGCGCATATTTTAGTGTCACTATTTGCAGTCAGAATCCGCACAAACCCTCAGTGCCACATGTTTATTGAATTGAGCAAACAATAACACCTGCTTCAGGAAGTCGCAAGATGTTTCTATGAGGCTGGTGATGAAATCCTTTGTGCAACATTTTATTCATGCCAGGCATATGCAGCTTTCCCACAAAATTATCATTTCCAATATTCGGGCACCTTGGGGAGATTTGCTATTAACAGTCCAATCCCTGATTCTGCTGGCACGACTTTGCAGTTGAGTTGAAGCAGTGATCGCCTTTTCGCGTGTCGTTAAATGGGCCGTGGAATTTGTGTTTAAACTTTGGTGAGATGAAGATTGGCGACATGGTTCCCCAGACACAAGAAACGGGAACTTATCAGAACTTATCCACATATTCATCAGAAATGTGCCCATCTCAAACATCGTGAAAGATTTATCTGACAACCTCTAGCCCACTTCAACTCTTAATTTATTATTCACAGTATAGCAGATGCCTGATTCACCGCCTCCAATCAATACGTCTTTGTTGCTTTCTACACCCACCGTAATCCTGCTGCTGGAATCCTGCTGCTGGAATTTAGGGGTTACGAATTACCGACTATCAAGCCTTTTTGGGCCGAAGGGAGCTAAGCTGTGACGTTCAGTGTCTGACTTGACTGACCTTTAGCTGTAATTCTCTGCGTCGAGGTGCAGAGTGGAGTGTGAACTGGAGAGCGCCTACCCGGGCACAAATCTAATCCTATTTGTTAAGGCTCGACACCAGGGCGACAATAGAAATGCATCCTGCTGCAGAGGAATGTGTCCAGTAAATGATGTGATTGTTCACGGTTAACCACAGTAAGAAGGTGGGAGCGAGAAAAGGTCGAACTACAAAGTGACATGAAAATACAGCAGTGCATGCTTTGAATTAGGCTTTTATTTTTAACAGCTGCGTGAGGATACGGTGTTTTTAGCGCATTACCATCTACTTCAGGTCTGCCACACTGTAATAGCTAAAAGCATGGAGCACGGAGCGAAGCAATTTATTTCAATCTTTATCTCTGCTGGCTTTTGTTACCTAGACATATCAGGAATGGCAACCTCCTGACTGAACAAATGGGTTGAACCATTTGCAGCACCCCAGGGAAATAAAGATGTTTTCTTATTTTTAAAACAAACAAGCCAGAGACATGACAAAGTACATTTTCTACTCGCTATTTAACAATCATTTGCATTTACGCAGCGACCAGGGTTTTAGAGTTGTTTCATTTGGTGTCTTTTCACATCGGGGTGACCTACGAGAAAGGGAACAAATTGAATAGTGTGCTTTTATGTTTTATCTGATTTTAGTCCAATACTGCCTTCTAATGCCTTACCAGCAGGATATTCTATTATTCATGAATTATATCTGGCGCCAGCTCTGAAATAATTACACTTTTTAAGGTCTTTAAGTATTTTCATTAACACTTTTACTCAGGCATGTCTTTGGTAGAACATAAGCCCATAGCAAAGACAGTTGTAGGAATGAACACAAGGATACAGAGGAAAAGAGAAGAGGAATGTTGACAATAGAGAGACTGGCTAATGATGTTGGACAAATACAAATGCAGCTCCTTGCAGATGAGTAATACAAAGCAAAAAAATTTTCTGACCTAAAATACAAACCCATTTTTTCAGTGTGAAACTAAATAGCCAATTCTACTGAGCTGAAGAATTAGGTAAATGATATAATCCAGGATCAAATCGGAAAAGAACCACAGCAAAGTATCACAAAGTCATATTCCAGATATTCTTAAGAATATCATACTTTTTATATTTTGTTCATTATAAATTGCAATATTTTTCTAAAAACGCTTGGTAAGAGAAATGTAGAAAACTGCAGAACTGGTAAGCAGTTCTGCAGTTTTCTCTTTTCAAGAGACATTTTACAGTAACAAGCAGCAGATTTTGATTACATGTTTTTAACTGTTGAAAAGTGTCTATGCTACATGTTAGAGCCCTACATGTATCACATGTACTGAAAAGAGGTGAAAAGAGGAAAAAGAGCTCTTTAGCCTCAGTTGCAGGACAAAACAGGATTAACTCATACGTGCATGAATCAATCAAAATACAACTTTGAGTATAATTATGATGAGGAAACACTGTGGTAACAAGGTTAAAAGTGCATTAACATAATTTTGCCTAATATGTCCCCTTTAATTTCGAAATAAATAACACTTTCAGTATTTGCATTTCTAATCAGTTTATTTGAGTTGAAGTAAGTGTTGTGCTGTGTTTGCCAGTGTTGCTCAAAGAAACAATGTCTGCTTGGATAAATATTTTAACTCAGGGAGCAGAGGATGCTGAGGCTCATGCTGAGATGACTCATATTTTTCCATATGCATGCCAACAGTGTGCCGGGGGAGACGTGGCCCCACCCACTTCTTATCTGTGTATATATGTGTGCTCTGTCAAACAGCTGTGAAATTGGACCTCTGCGCTGATTCCATCTCCGCTGCTGTCAGTTGTAATCAGTAGAATGTGCATGTATTCACATGTAAGGCATACTTATAGAGTTTGAGGCGAGCGCAAGACGCCAGTTAGACAAGCATCAAGAGCTGAATCACTTTTTGTTTACACTGTTGTGAATAGAGCCACCAGTGCGATGGAAGGGAAGAAGAAATTAAAACGTAAGAAATGAGAATGTCATGAGTCCATTGAGGACACAAACAAAAACGCCATTCAGCTCCAATTGCATCTTATAAATAGCTGTGGACATGAGCGGATCCAGATACGCCAGTGTGGAGTTTGGCAGGATAAAGGAGGAGTTTTGAAGGAGATAATGTGTTATTTCAGCTGTTTCTCAGCTGTAAATTAACCCTCTCATCAAGGTTTTCACCCCAATACTCTCTCTGCTACTAATGATAAAAATTACCATTGTAGTTTTAAAAAATACCACATTTTACATGTAAACTATTCACTGAGTCCTCCTTTCTTGAGAGCTATGAAAAGATAATAGATAAATAAATGAATAACACAGAATGACTTTAGGGTCCCCAGACAATGAGAGAAGTACGTACAGAATAAGAATGAAACAAAGTTCACCCTGGATTGGCCCTGATGAATTACACATGTGAACTAATGGGAGGGAAATGGTTCATCTGTGCCGCCTGACTCTGTAACAACGTTACAACACAAACTCGATTTTCTGCTTCTCAATGCCTCAGTGACTACCGTTATGTTGCTGTTTCTGCACCAACACGACATTAAACAGTCAAAATGTGTTTGCATACAACAAGCGTGCAGCCTTAATGGTCGTTTTATTGTGTAATGCACAAGTTGAGCATGTTCAGCTTCAAC
The DNA here is from genome assembly GCA_019453435.1 of Rhinogobius similis. Classification (NCBI taxonomy): domain Eukaryota; kingdom Metazoa; phylum Chordata; class Actinopteri; order Gobiiformes; family Gobiidae; genus Rhinogobius; species Rhinogobius similis. The sequence continues at coordinate 18,046,395 of CM033625.1, read as the reverse complement.
GATCAAATCTTACAATCTTGGGTTGTGGCAATTTGACAACTGGTATTAATGCATTTTTGTACAGCATTGAATCGTGCAATTAACTATGACTTCTTGTCAGTTAAAGGTAGGGTCTGAAGTCCCACCCACTGGTTTAAAAAGGGAACTACAATCACAGCTGAACCTCGGTTGCCAGTGCTTTGACCTACACATAGGGGACACATATATTTCTCCTTGTCCTTTTATGGACAGGCCATGTCTTATGTTTAGCTTAGAACCTCACTGAATCCCCTCACTGAGATTGGCTGTAGGAAGGACTTTTAGATTTAAAGCAACTGGATTTCAGCTTTGGATCTGGCAACCCAAAAGAGAGGCTTAGAAAATTATCTGACAAAATCAAAAACAACTTAGCCATCATGCCCAACATTTTTATAATCAAGAATAAATCAACATCACAATCATTGTCAGTTATAGTAATGTTTGATTTGAACGTGTTTATTCCTGATCTGGGGACAGACTAACTCATGTTTATGAAATTTGAACACACATTCTGCACACTCTCAATCTTTTAAGTCTGTATTCCTTTTTTAAGTTGGTGCATTTTAAATAAATGAAAGCACGCTTACCTTTTCAGTTAAACACAACAGTTAAAACAACCACATTTCATGCAACACTAAAGTCTTATTATTGTATTTCGCCCACAAAAACAAAGAGAAAAGGTTAGCTCAAGTATCTCTTTCTCTAACAAAACCTACAAATCAAGTTGTGGGGGTAATAATGGACTCAGATTTGAACTTTGACAGCCACATCAAATCAATAACATCAACAGCCTTTTACCACCTAAAACATGGAGACACTTATCCATGCATTATTTCTCCAGTAGGTTAGACTGTAACGGCTGTTCACTGGCCTCTCCAAACAAGCTGTAAAACAGCTCCAGTACATCCAGAACGCTGCTGCTCGGGTCCTGACCAGAATCAGAAAGTACGAGCACATTAGTCTGTGCTCAGGTCTCTGCACTGGCTTCAGGCTCAAAGTATAGACTTTAAAGCAGCTCTGCTTGTGTTCAAGTCTCTCCAGAGCACCAAAGTACATCTCTGACATGTTAGTGCCATATGAACCATCTCACACTCTGAGGACCTCAGGGACCGGCCTCCTGCTGGTGCCCAGAGTCAGGACTAAACATGGGGAATCAGCGTTTCAATGTATGTTATGTAGCTAAAATCTGGAACTGTCTTCCTGAAGATGTGAGACACTCTGACAATGTTTAAATCCAGGTTAAAAAGAGTTCTGTTTAGATGTGCAAACAACTGAAAGATTTTATCTGCACTCTTCTCTTTTAAAGTGTTTTTATAATGATTTTGTATGACTTAAGGTGTTTTGTGATTTTAATGCTATTTTATTGTTAAGTAAATCACTTTGAATTGCCTTGTGTACGAATTGTGCTCTACAAATAAACTTGCCTTGTTTTGCCTTGCCTTGCCTTTTCAAGCAGAGGGATCATCAAAAATGAAAACTGCACATATTCTGATCTCCATAAACAATACAAACAAAACAATACAAAATGAATCAACTTTTCCTCTTACTGTCAGTCATTCATACTTATAAACACTCAAATCAATATCATATGATTCAGCTACAGATTTGACAAACACTGCCACAAAAATGTTCCACCTATTTTTAACACTTTGCCAAAAACTGCAAACTCGCAGTAGCTGCCAGTATCTCTGACCAACCAAAAATGATTCTGCTGATACACCTTTTTTAAACAACTTGGTACAAGATCTTATGGATTTTGTCTCATTTTCTGGTGTTGTTTCCACTTGGGGGCTGGAAGTGGAATAGTAGCGAGCAATGCTGAGATGTTAGTAACTGTATCCCAATTGCTAAATATATGATTAGGTTGATGAGGTTTTTAAATTCCTTATTTGAGATGAAAGTTGTATGAATGTGCCCCTCTTTTTGTATTACAACGATTTCTGCTATTTTTGGAAATGTTTCATAAAATTGTACAGTATTTTCTTGTTTTCATTGCCTTGTGCTACCAAGCTGCAGAGTGTATTCTATTTATATATGTGTTTGTGCCTCTGAGGTGGAAAGAAACCATAAATAAGCTTGAGAAAGAGCAGGCAACAGCAGCGATCTGATGTAACCTGTACAGTTTGAAATTGCAGAGACTTACAGGCAAGTGACTAAAAGCCTAAAAAGAATCAAGCAAAGAGGGAAGTTGAGAAAAGCTGTGCGAGTAGCAGCAGTATTTCTCGAGATCTAAAAATACCTGCAATGCTCTGGTCTATATGGAAGCAAGAGAATAAACTGTGAGGGATGTGCGCTTGAAAGACACTTCTAACAAATCATGCCAAAATATAGAATACAGAACCATGTACACATGTCATAATTATATACAACTGTAATCATTGACCAATCACTCACTTTTACTTGAGTGACTTTGTCAAAATGTGTACTACTCATGTACGTTTTGTACACCTTACTTTCGCTTCTACTGTATTTGAGTAATATTTTTTGGTTACTCTTCCCACTGTGATAAGTCCAAGTGACAAAAGCTTTATGTTTACAATATTAAATGAATTGTGTCTTCTCCTTCAGATGTAATTTTTCAGTCTGCATCAGATTTTGTGCATTCATTCATGTTTTGCCATTCAAATTACGTCAAAGAATTTTGTGTTTTACCCCATAGAATATATTGTAAAATCAGTACTTTGACAAAAATGAGTCCACTGCCTGCTGTCTGCCTCTAATAATAATAATAAATATTTTACTCCTCATCATCCAGAAAGTAAGAGCCGAAAACAGTGCTCTGATTGGCTCTGCTTATGTGGTCTTCGCCAGTTTCACTTCACCGCCTGAAAAAGCAGTTCTAAGTCGTGCACTTGACTGAAAATGAATGCATGTGAGTAAAAAAGGTTTGTGAGAGCTAGAGCGAGATGTAAACACCTACTTTGAAAATCAGGTAACCCAGCTTAGAATCATTCCTTGGACGACTACTTTGTCCCTCTACTTGAGTAATATCATAATGAAGTAACGTTACTGTCATTTGTTTTAGCAACTCAACCCATTAAACATGTAGCAATGAAACAGCTGTATGTAGATTATTTATCTGCCCAATATTAATACATCTTTGAAATCTATAAAGCCACTTGAATGTTTGCAAAGATAATACAAAAAAATGACAATAAAACATGTTTGCTATAGATGTAAAGAGCTAGGTGGAGGTTCAGAACACAAAGTTGGGATTCAAGTTTGGGTTGCTTCAAATGCTTGTTGGTCTGCACAGTTCATAAATAATAGATGATCAAAACACGACTTTAATTTTGAGGTCCTGAAATGGAGTTGATTTTTAAAAACATTGCTGTGTTGTTGATGGGATAAGTGCTATGGTTGGCAGCTGGGTAGTTTGGGTAGTGCAGCTTTCATTAGATTCCATGAAAGCCTAGTTATTACACTTGATTCACTCTCATCTGCTTGTTTACGCGCTCTTCCCAGCGTTCTGCGGCCATATGGCTCACACGCACAAATACAACAAATGCTCTCAGGCACAATGGCCAAATCACTGTGGGGAGCAACACTACCAGGCACCAGCCATCACTGCACCATTTATCACCACCACACAAAGCCAAATGATTCAAATATATTACGCTCCCTATGGCGTGATCGCTCCACACCGAGTTAACCAAACGGATGGTTCTGCCAAACTCGTATGAATCATCCCGCGCGAGTCCTCATAGTTCACACCGCAGCCCCATTAAAGAGACAGAGAGCAGTCATTATATCGTTGACATTTCCATAGGTAAAGCATGCAGCTAATGATGATCTTGAATATGTTTTACAGCTTGTGCCAGTTTCTCAATACTAATAAACCAGCCAGAATCTCTGTGCTAGTCCTTGGAGATGGAAACCTTTCTGAGTGGTGGCACCCTTTTGATGCTGCAGCACACGGGCCACTAAAGCATTATCAAATGGGTCCAATTAGAGAAAATAAGAATGTGTAAATAAGGTCCGTGTTAGTGTGCCTGGCAATTGGGATTTTGAATTAGTGGTCTTTTCTGGTTTAGGCGTTTGCTCAGGACATTCCAAAATGGCCAATTATAACTTTAAACAACAGCGTGAATCAGTTTACCGGATGACAACTAGTGTGCCCTCGCAAAAAGAAAATGAATGGTCTGACAGTTTAGTTTATGTGGACTGTGCTCAACAGGAAAGAGAAGGCCTGGAGTTATCTTGAGATCTAGAAATTATCTACGGCTATCATTTCTCTTTTTACTGATGAATGCACTGTTTACTAGAAGTTTCCTTCATGAGTACTGTATTATCGTAATCGAACTTCTGTTATTCTGTGGTCTTGTCAGTGCAGTTTGGGTCGGATACGAGATCTGATCCTAAATAGTTTTGAGAGCTTTTGCAAGCATAATATGTCGCCCCCTTTTAGTCGATTAATTGATGCATGGAGCAAGAATTTCATTAGTCAACTACAGCCCTTCAAGAAAGCAGATCAGTGTGGAGTCGCCATTTGGGAAAAGTCAAATTGTGCAGTCATCATTTAGGTCTTTCATCAGACAGTAATACAAATATGGAGTTGGTAGTTTGGCAGCAATTCATTTATAAAGGAAACTCGATTATAATATATAGTTATTTCCAATACTTAGATTTGATAAAACTTGATGAAAGTGAACTCCTTCCAAAGAAATTCTCAATTCTTTGATTTGTAACATCTCTTTGTTTACGATATATTCCAGAATAACTGAATAAACAACTATACAAAAACAAAAGCTGCCCATGCCCTGCTCTCCTGACACCTCTGTGCAGTGCAGGCGGGGCGAGCGGGGTAAGGTCCATTGCTCTGGGCAGCGGACCGCACTGCTGTCAGTCTGTCTGGCCTGTCCAGTTGCAGCATCTTGTTAAGTCATATACATGTATTTCAATGACAGAGTGCAACCCAGCCTGTCATTATGTGTCTGAGCTGGAGTGACAGTGAGCGGGGCTGATGCGGTGACAGCCAGCAGACACAAAGAAAGGGAAGCAGACGTTCAAGCCATTCAAACCAAAGAGGGACAAAATGATTAAATAAAGTGAAATTGTCAAAACACGTATAATTGTTTCCCCACATTCTGCTGTAAGGGCAGGTTTTATGGACCTTGCGTCAGCGTGGGGGAGCCACATGAAGAATCTGACAGAGAAGTTGAATCAGTGCCGCTCCAGGCCTATTCAATAACACTCTATGAGTTTACAGCTTTTGTGAAACGAGCCAAACAAACAGCATTTTTATATTGAGTTACAAAAATCAACACACGTGCTCAAAGCTGTCGCAGAAAAAGTAAGCCTGCTATTTTTGAGCAATTATGTGTCATGCCTTTCTGATCAGTGTAATAATGTGTTCGGGTAACCTACAATTTATGTCAATCTGCATCATATTTTGACTCAGTGGTGCAAACACCTGTCGGCTCTCTCTGCCATGATTCGTCATTTATGAAAGTGCCCTTTATAAAGCAGTTAATGTTGCAATTTCAAGTCATTGTAAAAAACAACAACAAAAATTAATAACTATTGACTATGAAGTGTCCAAAAACTTCAAACAACACACTTCTCAGCTGGATCATCACATGCCTTTATCCCTAAACAAGAGAATACACAGTACAATTGTATTATGTTGTATAGAAATGTCCCACTGAGCAAAATCATGTTCAATAAGAGATTTGCAAGTGCCAATCTACCAAAAAAGATGGCATCACTATAATCAATAGTTATGAAACAGACATGGACAGGTACAAACACAGACAGACGGCATGTCTGGTGCTACATGCTACTAAAAGCTTTGTGATGAATCATTAACTATAGTTTGAAAGATGCATGACTCCCTGTGTTTGGAGCCATCAGGTCAGTGCAGATCCTCATACCTGCACAGAATGTGGTGCTTTTCAGTGGAGCATTTCCTCATCGTCCTCACATGATTCCACTTAAAACAAACAAGGTGCCTTTCCTATGTGCCCGTAGATGCCGCCTCTTGCATACAACCTCATCTGCCCCAGATTCGACAGATCAATTATTCATAACAGGTGAGTCTTTGGTGCTTATACACATACAGGTTTTCAGCAGGTCTAAGCTAATGGCTTCAAAGAGGCACGGAAAAATGTGAAATCAAGCAGAAAAAGGCGTGCGTGGGAGCAGCTGTGCATTGTAGCTCATCAGTTCAGACAGTGGACTGACCAGGAGACGAGGAGGACGTGCTGAGGAGAAGACCACGTTCAAAGGGCCTCCGGGGAGAACACAACATGTACCACAAATACATGCTGTAAACGCCTCACCTGCCCAGTCACTGCAGGCACAAGTGCTGCCAGAGTCGGCCATTAATCATTCACAAGCTGCTTGAACTAAGTACATAGGGCCGATCAGAGAGAAAGAACCTCAAGCAACCACACATTTAAACATGAATCTATACACAGTACAAGCCCCATCTGGCGTCCTTTATACGACCCTGTTCCCATGCCGCTGGGATGTTCCCTTGTGGGTTCACACATGCACTAATCTAACCTCAAAAGACAAATATTGATCTTAAAGACATGTGGTTTGAAGCTAGCCATCTTGTTGTGTAAAAAGATTGTATTTTTATGCCTGTAAAAGGCTAATTCCAGTGTTGCATGTTCATTAACATGTACTGTCTTGACCAAATAAATACATATTTTAAAAGTTTAAGAAATCTCACACTAGTTTGTCACATGAGGAAAAATATACATGCATGTGAGGGGGAACAGAAAGTAAGTATGTTATTAAAAATAAACTACTAAAACAAGATTATTTAACACAAAAATTGTACACATTTAATCCCAGTTTAGCATTGTTTTTTTAGGTTTATAGTTTCACTTCCTGATTGTAAATCATGAAATCACACAAGGAAATTCTATCATAAAGAACAATGGTTCACTAATATCACATGAATTAAATCTGCCTCCCAAACGTCATCAGTATGTTTTGAACTCGGCTCAACTTTTCTTCACAAACTGCAACTCAATTTGTGTAAAACTACTATTTATATAACAACTATTATCCCAGTAAATAAAGGTAAAAAAAAGCATCTCGAAAATGACAAAATGTGGGTGTTCCTTCACTGTTGGAAGGAGGTCCAAGGAACTCGTGTTGCATATTTATCTCACAGGATTGTTAAAATAATTGTGTTAGTGTGCATAAACTCTAACCTTCATTTAAACCTGTTCCTGTGGGGTTATTCTCATGTCTCCGTATACATGAAACAAAATGACTACAAGCAACAAGCATCCATCTGAGACATTTGAGGTCATCTTATATCATAACATTGTGTTGTGCACAGATATGCTCCAGGCAAGTGTCCTGGCACAACCCAACCCTTCCAAAGTTTTTTCTCATGAAGGAAAAATGCATGAGGTAACAGCATACAAATAAGCAGAAGAAAAGGAGCATGAACAACCTTGATCTTATGAGACTAATCCGTTTCCCTTTCATTAGGCGTACCTTTTCACACCCTCGGAGCATGTACATTGATCCAAGTCTAATGTCAATTCATTAACGGTGCTTGGCCTTGGCAGAAATATTAATCAGAACAGACCCCTTCTCCCCTCAGCACACAAATAATGTTGACTGCAACCTTTTCAGCGTGAGAAAAAAAAACATTTGTGGGACATTAAATGAATATATATTTTTGCAGATGGTTATTCATAGTAAAAACGTAACCTTGTGTTCCTGACTTCCATCTATTCTGAAATTGTCCTTTTCACTGTGGCTGGCATATGTATTTGTCTAATGGAACCTACTTATTGAGTCTACAACTGAAGCAAAAATAGCCCATTGAATCTCTTGAATTCATTGGAGCAGTGGCGGTGAAGCAGCAGGCTACCACTTCTATAAATGTCTCCTGATTGTCTTTGGCTTGTGTCTGCGCCTCTTTACAACCTGTCCCTCTCCCATTTTTCACTCGCACCTTCCCTTAAGCTGTGTCCCCCTCAACGTTTAATTGATTCTGTTGTTTCTCCCAAACTACAAAGCAGGAGGCCCCCGTGCATACAATACAACAGAGCCACTGTAGTTGTGATTAAAGAAAAAAAACACACGTCTGGCTGTCTGAGATACAATTGCAGCTTATAGGATTTAAGCGTTCACTGAAAAGAGCCACAACCACACCAAAACATCAACTTCATGGTGTGCATGCAGCTACCAAACAGGAAAAATAATATAGTTTGTTTGCCAGGCATGCTTCTTTTTATATATAAATATATGTATGTGTGTCTGTTCATTAAATTACATAAATTATGTGAAATCACTTGTTTTGGAAGAACTTTTTAATGGAATTTGCTTCATGACGAAGACTTCTGAAAAGGCTCCAGTTTTTTATTTGTAAATCAAAAGTTAGAAATATAATTCAGATGGTTTGAGGATGTTGAATCAATTTTATTTGTGGTTTATCTTTCTGCTACGTGACATGCTTGTCTGGAACTGGGAATAGTACAATACAATATAAAAGTTGTTTGCATATATAATTCCCAGACCAGCCAGTCCCTCCTACAGTTTGTTTGAATGCAGAAGGCTCTGGATTTCATTCATAGAGGCGTCAAAAAACTCTCCTAACTTAGGACGACCCAACCACAGCAGATAATTTGTTGCATGTGTCTCTCAAAATATACAGAAAACGTATCCTCTTAAATATTAACATTCAGAACAAAACAAATAACTTCTTTTACCTCAGATTTACAGTCTAATGCTTTGCTTGTTGACTCTGCAGAAATCTGTGCCATTTCTCTGTCCTCTGTGTTAGTTTAGTTTCCCATGTAAGCCACCAAAAAACACATTATAACAAAAACACATAATTGAAAATATTTCTTTTATGTTATTTTCCCATTATTTTGTTTGGTCCAGAAACAATAGAATGGACAAGTTAAGCTGTAAAAGGTGAAGGAGCTCCAGGAGTCAGCTGGTAAACATCACAGGAGCTGACAAAAGGAGATGTCTGGATGGCTGGCTGATGAAACATGAGTCCTGCAGCCACTCCCCTCCTCCTTCAAAACAACAACAGGAGTCAAGGACGCTGAGATGGACCGGGCTGAGGACTCTGTTTACACAAGAAATCAAAGAGCAAGAACAGGAGAGGGACAGAAAACAGTGAGTCAAGATCCTATGGCTGAGGATACTTCTTTATCTCTGCTGATATTTTCCACTTCCTGTTCGACTGTATTAATTGCTGCAACATCCTCGCCTTCTCTGTTGGTTTAGGTTAAGTCTTAATTTAGTCTTAGATGAGTTACAGTACAGATTAGTGTTGTTGCAATACAAAAATTGCAAACTTAAATTTAGATTTTAAGCAATAGGTTCAATAATCGATACAGAGGTCGATACAGTGATAATAATAATAATAAAAACTCTCTTATTTATTTTCAATACAAAATAAATGCTGTTCAGGTAAGGTCAAATTTTGGCCTGTTTTTTTAGTATCAATACTTGTTCAAAGGAGTATCTACTCGATATTTTTGACAACTCTAGTACAGACCTTAGCATTTTGGTCTTAATTTTCAGTGTCTTATTTTATTGTGGAGCGAGAGCCAGGTTGTCGTGAGTCACCCTGATCGATCTGTAAAGGCCTTTTATAACTTCTACCTGAGTTCTGGTCCTTTGTACTTCACGTCACCTAATTACAGAAATGTTATTTCTTTACCACAAATGTATGGTAAGTAGCTTGCATTTACTCAATTCCAGGTGTTTTTATTACTCAAAAAATATCTTAAAAATATGCATTCTTTTTGTAAGCCCACTTGCTACTCCATAGATCTAGTCCCATTGTCCCCTGCTTGTCTCTATGGAAACAGCTAAGTTTAATTCCATACTGAAATACTTCCAAGCAACTGAAAACGATACACCAGAGAAGTTACATAGTGCTCCTTTAAAAATAGTGATTATAAGAAATGTTTTGACATGTAAAAGCTAGAAGTAGTAGTTATGGTAGCAGTAGTAATAATTGTAGTTGTTTAGTAGGAGTCGTAGTAGTAGAAGAAGTACTTAGAAGTAGTAGTGTAGTTTAGTAGGCTCTGTATAGTCGAGAGCAGTGTTTCTGAGCCAATGAGCAACTGTCAGCGAGACCTTGCCACCATTTGGTGCAAATCTGACAGCGCCAGGAGGCAGATTTAGAGGCCATCAGGAGCACGCAGCTCTGAGGCCTGTGGGACCAGTGGACTGTACACAAACCAGATCTGTGAGGGGGAGGCTGCGCTCTGTGCCAAATCTGACACAAGAGACAAGGACCCTGAAACACACAAAAATAGAAATGACTAAAATGAGTTAAATGGATTTTATAGTTGGTGACTCACTTTCTGCAAAGGAAATCAAATGGACCACTTTTCTTCATCGGAACATCGGATTCCGTGTCATCAGGCACTATTATTGATGAGAAGTACTTTTTATGATGATGCAGAAATCCTTTTATTTCATACTCAGAAGTAAACATGTTCAGATAAATACTACTACTATTATATAAGTTGCATATATAGCAAGTTTATGTGTTATTTTTGCTTTTTCTATCCCTGCGATTCATCCTTCTTAACTGCTACTGCAAATAACAACGCACAGGACAAAAGCTAATGGGGGCAGAGAATCTCCTTGTCTTATTCCTCTTTTCCTAGCACTACTGCTTCTGCTGGTACATGGGTTTCAGCTTCCTTATTATAAGATACAATTTGAGTATTTTTGATCTTTTGGGTGATAACCGATAGTCAAGTGATTTTTATCTGCAGCACACATGCCAGTCTTTGACCATATTGTCCTTTCAAATAAAGCATACAAGACAAAAAAAAACCAACTGCCTGCAATGTGTCAATTTTAAAATCGGGGCGTTGCAGTCATCCCCTGACAAATGCAGACAATTACTTAAGTGAATTAGACCTTTCACCCATCTTGTCACCTGTGAGTTCACATTTTAAGCAACATTTGATTGCATACATTCAGCGAGTGTTGGAGTGGAGTGAATAAGTTTGTGATGATGGCTTGTGCTTTAGGACTCCTTCACAGCAGACTGCCCCAGCCTCGTAAAGCGGCCCACCTTGCATATCTCCCCATTGGGACTATTATCTTCACAGCTCTGTGCCCTCAGCCGCTCAGACAGGGGCTTGTCATGTCACCCTCCTCCCCCAAACCCCCATCACCCCCGGCTCTGTCCGCGCTAAGGCTGCAGAGGTTAACCGGGCCCCATTCAGCCATGAGACCAGCTAATGGATAAAGACCAAACTCAAACAAGTCGCAGTTTGCCAAAGTGATTCTTTCTGTTCAGCTCATTATTGTCAAATCAGTGAGGTGAGGCAGATTAAAAACACAAACATTAGAAAGAGAAAGAACAGACAATAGCATTATAAAAACTTTTTATAGTGTATGTTAAGGAGAAGTACCCGCTTTCATCCTTGTAAATGACTCAATTTTGTATTTTTCCTCATAGACTGGATTGTAACAGAAGCCCTTTGTGACAAAATTAAGTCTGTCTGCAACTAATAATGAAGTATTGTATTTATAGTAAACATGGAAGTAAGAGTCAGAAGTGATGCTACAATTGACTGAGCGTTGCTGTATAAAAAACGCAGTTCTATAGCCAAGCACAGGCCGAAAAGTGTAAACGTTCCCTACATTGTAAATAAAGAATTTATTCTAAATGTTTTGCTTGGTAAAAAAAAATGAATTTAATAAGTCCAAACTTTGAGGTAACAAACACCTAAATATGTGAATGGAAAATAACAACAAGAACTTACTAGCTCTACATACTATGGAACTTTACAGATAAAACAATAAGAATAAATCTCCATGGAGAAAAGCAGATGGCGTACCTTCTTCCAGAAAAGTTCCATAATGCACTTTTAGGCACACTGTTCAGTGCTACTCCCACAACAAGACAAACAGTGGAAGATTTCACTTCTTTCACTTCTTCTTTCAGTCCCTGTAGTGGTAATTTCTAACTCAGCTTGATAGCATGATTCATATGTAAATTAAGAAAGCGCTGGAGTTAGTGTGTTTCAAATCGTGAGGCGTGTAATTTGCATGTACAATTTCACACAGTCCTCCGAACAGAAAGATCCTCTAGTAATGCCTGTGCAGCTACAACAGATAAAGTGATTTTCAGCTGGCATTTCATTATGAGTTTTAATTACAAAGACTTTGGTTTAGAATTGAAAAGGTGAAACGGTGCTAGTTCGTATCAAAGACTGGAAAATAAATGATTGGTGTGAACGTTTTTGTCTGATTCAGTGAGTAATTCTTGCTTTCTCTAATTTGATTCTGTTAACATGGCAAATTTAAACATTTATAATTGACTAATTGTAAAAAGAGCTTGCTCCGTAGCACTCTTGTTCATGGACATCCTGTTCAAAACACCTTTTCATCGCAATTCACAATTTTCTCCCAATTTTTAGGTGTCTCTCCTCACCCCAAGTCCTTTCCTTTGTTGATCAAAACATCTTTACACCTGAGCATTTTGCAGTAAAGCAGCCAAGGAGATTATGTGAGAAAGATCGGCACACTCCTTTCCTGTAGACAGATGTGTTGAACAAGATAGAACGGCCAAGATGATCGAACATAAAAGAGATGGAGCTCCGTCATTAGAAAACCTCTCAGGGCTGTGAAATGGCACCATACAAAGTTATGAAGCAAATCAGCCAACACTTGATGTTCTCCGAGCCGAGTGAGGATGGGCTCAGCTCTCTGCTCAGCCTGCCTTCCCTGTGGAAACGAATGTCTGCAATCCTTTATAGGGAATTTTCTCCAGTATAAAAAGACACATTTTGCTGCACTGACGAATGTGTGACTCTGAGAGAAGTGCGTAAGTAGAAAGGGATGTGCAAAAGCTTTGTGTATGGTCATAGTGGGGTTGGTTAATATATATTCTATGCTCATTTTGTCTTATCTAAGTGTTGCTAATATTAGATAATTTGATTTAAAGCAATGTTACATTTCACGGTATGATAATCCAACCAGCACTAGGATTATAAAAAAAAAAAGACAGAGAAATACTATCAATATAACTATCAATACTGAACAAAAATCACATAAATATGGCAAAGCTAGACAGAGTAGTTTAGAATGGTCTTGATCCGTTAGCTGAACCATTACCCATCATTGGCGTTTTGTGAAGGAGAGTTACCAAATCATACTGAAGCAGGGTTTATGTTCAGTCTGCAATGATAGGGAATTCATTCTTCTGTCAAGGTAACAATAAAGTATTAAGATTTCTAACCAAGGATTTCCTGGTTCTGGAAGTCAGTGATGTCTTAAAAAACAAATTACCATCCTTGGCCTTTGACAATTGGTTCAGATGGCAGAGCCTGCATCATAAAAATAACATACGGCACCTTTTTAAATTCACACAGCATATAAAATCCACTATAGACCTATTTATAGTCAACCAGCTCAATGTAAGTGGATCAGTTTATGTGCCAAAGTCTAATCACAGTAGATGAGTTGGTGCCAGTGAACACACCTTCTGCAGCAGCACATCTTAGATAATAAAGTGCGAACACCTGAATCCCCACATCCCCAAGTCCCTACTTCATATACAAAGACCTGGTGATGAACTGAGCAGGTACTGAATTCCCTTCACAGCAGCTGTAGTTCATTCTCATATTACCATTCTTTCTGAGCACATTGCTACAAGACATATTTCTGCACATGTTTGAAGCACTACTGTATCAAACCGGCTGCCTTTCTCAAAGGTGTCCTTATATTTAAATATATCGGTGGTTAGAATGCAAAACTGGGATTTTTAGTATTTTTGCCACGTTCTTTTTACAATTTTGGGTTACTGTATACATTCCTTCTGTCTGTATTCTACAGCTGGGTAATGATGTAATAGGTGATTTCTAAGATTGTTTTGGGGGGCAAATGGTTGCATTGGGCAAAACGATCTAACAAAGTAAACAAAAGAGCCATGAAACGCTCTAATTAGCAACTGGGTGATTGATAAATGCATTTACCACAGTGAGTGCTTACACAAGTAATTAGCGTCTTAAATATCTATTGTTTTATTATAAGACAAAATCCCCTTCTCTTTAAATGAGCACTTCTAAATGTCCATATACGACAATGTTGTGAGCCTGGACAATCTTCAGAGTTCAGCACCAGCATTGCACATTAATAGTTAATATGTTCACTTAAGCATAGTTTTCTCTATGTTTTAGTTTTGGTTATGTTAAAAAACACATTTATATGCAGTGTCATGTTTTTCTTGAGCCAACTGTCAGAAATCAGACATCACAGCTGCCACTTTGGGCTTCAACTAAGATGTGATAGAAAGGGCTAACAGAACACACCAATGCAGCAGTGCTATTACGTAAACAGAGATAACAAACTGCATCAGAATTATATAAACCCCTGTATTTATCTTGATTTTGGTGGCAGCAAAAAGGAGCCTGAGAAAACTTCAGGCAGTTTTATTCGGTTTGGAAGAAAAATAATTTCCTCTAAAATCTGGGACAATCTCTGAGCTTGATGTGCATTAAAGTTCTATGGGAATTTGTTCAGTAGTTCGCTCCAGTTAGAAATGCCAAATCACAAAATGAAAGCAGTTTATTTTCGAAAGTGGAGTCAGATGAGACTTCACACACTAAACGTTTAAAAGCAAAGCAGTGCATTGTGAAGGTTTGTCTCTAGCACCTGTCTCTGATATGAAACAGGCAGCAAGAGGTCCAGATAATGAGTTTTTCCAACTTAAAATTAATTGGGTCTGTCCGTTGTCTGTCCAGATGTGGATAACGTATTTTGGACTCCACTTAAAGGTGGGCTATATATCAAGAAATCAGTAATATTATGGATGTTGTTTGGAAGATACAGTGAACATTTTGAATCTTCCCTTACCTCTGTATATGATCTAAAAATCTGTGCATGAGGGGAAAGTTAGGCCCAAATGCATCCTTTATGGAAATATCTGGATATGTGTAGTTGACACCTTAATATTGAGCATTGTTCATAAAATAGAACTTTTTTTGCCTGTTCCAAAACAAAACCATATTTTAATATTCTTCGATGCGGCTGATACAGGCACATTTCATCCACAAAATGCTGCAGAAACGGATGATTAAAAAGAAAAATGGCACAAAATGATCACATAATCTTACAAAACAGGGGTATAAAGTGATAGTACTGCATGTTTGTGTGTAACTTTCCAGTCTGTTCACTTTTCTCTGAACAACTAATTTATTTAAAGACACATTTTCTTCCAAAATTTCTTCCAATTATCATTATCAGGATAATCCAAAAAATAACAAATGTGGATTAAATATAATCTCTTCCCTGTGCCAGTCAAACACTGCCAAGTCAGCTCTTGTTATCTTGGCCAACGTCATCAGAGGTACATGACTCACTACAGACTGGACTGGACCAGACTGGAATGCACACAATTGCAATGTCTAGGGTTCATGTCTCTGGGTCCCGGGTCCTGTACTGATGGACATAAACTTCTGTGTTAGAACTCCAGCCTCATGCCTCTTCTTTCAACTCTTGGGCTACTTCCATTACTTCTACAACAACTTTTGGTCAATATCGCCCCTACTCTATGTACACATTTATATTGATTGCCCTCAATATAACAGCAGAAGCAAAATTTTGTTTCATTAGATCTTGGTGCATAGTCATGGTCTGTTACTTCCTTCTGTTACAAGATAGATATGTAACACTAGACTATGCAAACATAAATAATGTATGCATGGATATATTACTGTAATAGTCCCTATACAACATTTCTTTCTCAGTAATTAACACCTTTAGAGCTGCTTCCGAGAGCTTTTGGGAGCAGCGCGGGCTGTGACTGAGCAGTGGAGCTCTCCAGGGTCCTGAACCAGAGGCATTGTTGTGAACAAGGCTGTGTACTTCTTACTGTGCTGCTTTCTAAACAGTGGTTGAAAGAGCAGCATCAGAGAGCGTATGCAAACTCCACAGGACTAAATGTAATTGATATGATGAGGGAGCATAGGTCAACCCGCAGGAATCCTTAGGAACAGATGTGTAGCCAGAGTTTAAAAACGCTGAATCAATCACACTGCCTCTACTGCTAAAATATTTAAGGCTGACTTCTCCTTGACAAGTTTGCTCTTTTAGCTGGTGCCATTAATCCCAAACTGCTGGAGTCTGCTGCAGTTGTATGAGTTTAAATGGAGACGGCTGTGCTACAGTGTCCAGTACCATTTGTCGCCACGGTGACTCAGAGGTGTCTCTTTTCATGACTATATTCCATCTGTCGCTCCTTTGAGTCTGTCTGTCTGCATTCACACATAGGCTGCTCGGTCTATCCACTCTATCACAGAATGCTGTAATCAACCGTATAAAGTAATCAGGTTTATTGACGTTATACTATAGCTTTTTCTGTTTGGATTTTTACTTAATTCAGAGCATTGTGCATGGTTGTATAGACATGATGTTTGTTCATTTCATACTGCATAAGTTGCGTAAGTGTAAGAATAAAAATGATAAGATTATAAATTGTTCTAATGTAAAAAGAGAGGCAATGAGTGCACCAATCACACCAATACAATTAGTTTGGAAGCATAGTTTATGCTGACCTTTAACTATATTTAGGTAATTTTACGTTGTATATGAAAGTCATCTTGGCACACACTTTCATATTCTAAAACATGTATTTGGCGAATTTAAATGTGAATGCCCTTCATTGACCTTTATTTTACCAGAAAAGTCCCATTGAGATTTAGAATCTCTTTTCCAGGTAGTCCTGGCCCCAGAGGAGAGGAGCCTATTTTTTACAAACCAGAAACCGGAGCACTTGGACCTTCTTGCTGTGAGGTGAGTGTGCTAAATGTGTCACCACTGTGTCACCCAAAGAAAGAATGACAGAGACCACATTATCCTGAAATAAAATGATCTCTTGAAAAGAGCAAAATTATGCTTCATTTAAAACTAACAGCAGCAAAACCCATACTTTTGGCTTTTATGAAAGCATCACACCACTTGACATTGAGGTAATGAAGTCATAACCATTTTAAAAATGGCCCATCTGTTGCGATATTATGCATGGTTTGGTACAGGTTTTTATGGATAATGAGTACTTATTTCAACCCAAGTGTATTGGTTCATTATATTTGGGTTATTTCACAGTGAGAGCAGCAGGAGAGGGACATTGAACTAGACTCTGCTATTGAGTGACATTCTGCACCTTTACCAAATTTCTATCCATTTGTTCAACTAAATGACAAAAGGTGACAAAAAGCTGTATGACAGCCATTTCTTGTGCTTTTTGAGGTCAAATTTTTGAGGGCAAATTACTGTACCGAACAGTAACATTGATTCCTTCTGAAGATATGCAAGACTAGAATATTGAGAATAGTCTATGAAAACTGTCAAAAGCGATACAATCATAAGATAAATCGTATTATATAAAGGGGTGGATTGCAAAATGCTATCTGATTATTGTTATCTGGAAAGACATTTTTGTTTGTCAATAGTTTCCACCCCTTGTGTGATTAGAGTAAATTTTCAAATTGTGACACAGCATAATGACTCCATGACAGACAGACAGCATATTCTATTAAAACCAATCTCTGAACATCAGCTTCATGGGAGCACCATTTTGTGTCATTTTGTCAAATAAGTACGCCAGCCTCCACGGTCAGATTTGTCATATTATCAATAAATATTTTATGGCAACTCAGGGACTTGAAATGAAATCAAAACAGCGGATCGTGGCATCAGAAAATCCCTGGCAGAGCTATAGTAGAAATATTGTGTGTGGTTTAGTTAAATGGGATGTGCACTTTCTCCTCTTCAGTGCCTGAGTGTGATCGACTTTGCCATGGTGGAATCCCGCTCTGTAATTAGCAGTAATTGCATGTTTGCCTGTCTATGGCTGTTTACATGTGTTGTGTTTAATTTTAGCTTGCTTCATTAAATGATTCCCAGCTCTCACTTATTTGAGAGCTGTTATAATTATAGAGAGGCAAAAAATGCAGAGGATCAGAACAGCAGAGACTTTCTGTATTGTGCGCATGAAAGGCTATAGTGTTACAGCTGCGGGATAACTAGCCATTTGATCTCCAGAAGGGTGTAAAAGTCTTTTAAGATGAAGGAGGTGAACAAAAGAAGCTGCATTGATTGACAAATATCAACAATGAGAAGAAAAGGAGAAGGTTCTTTATATACACTGCATATAGAGTTATATTTTTTATATGAATAAATATTGAAATTATTTTGCAGCTGAAAACTCAAACCAAGGGAAAGGAATTAGAGAATATAACTCATTGCTCAATCATGCAAGAGCAAAGAAGTTCTGTCCAGATGGAGACTAACTTATATATTCAAGTTTAGAGGTAATTTCCATATTGCCATCTATTAAACTTGCCAAAGGATCTTTTTTGTGGGTGAACAAAGCTTTCCCTGTCCTTTTTCAAAAAATGTAATAAAATACAATAAAAAAAGACACACTTGAAACAAATCTGTACGTGTTAAAACTTTTGCACAGTATGTTAATGCGTCCCTATGCACACTATTGAGGCAAAGGACTATTCCTGTGAGAACAAACTTGTTTTTTTCTTGGTTTTGAAAAAAATCCAAATTATTTCCCTTTAATGAGCTCCTGTAGTGGAGGAAGTCGGGACGGGGAGAGGTTCTGCTGTGACTGGCAGCAGACACATACACAGAGGCCTGTTCCTCCTGAGTCCTGACTGACTGCAGACTGCTCAGGCTGCTCAGACTGACAGCTGGAGTCTCAGTCCTCCTCTCAGCTCCAAAACACGCCAAAACAGCAAGGACGTCGAACCAGGAAGTACTTCAATGTCATCCGCACTTATGATTTAATGTGATCAGCACAGCGACAACCAGCAGAAACAAAAAGTCTCACCACTACCTTTGTTTGAAAAGCACTACCAAAGTCATTTGCATAAAGTTCACCAACGGCTCAAGCTTCCAGTTCATCTGAGGGAGTGTAGTGACAAGTGGCATGTTTACATTTACTATTTGGTCTGCAATTTGACATTAGGGCAAAAACTTAAAATAAAGAGACATTCAAATTCTCAGTGGAGACAAGTAAACAGAATGACAGCAAAAGACATAGTTATTTTGCATGTTTTATTTTTAAAAATATTGGATGGAGAAGATAATCTGAAAGAGCGTTGATTATGACGAAAAGTTATCTTAGACATAGTGCACCTTAAAGTGTGGTTTGCCTTTTTTAAGTCTTTCCATCATATTAGTAGAATTACTGTCACTGCAAAGCTCTTATGTCAGTGTATTTTGAAGAGGCAAGTAAGTCTTCAATACTTTCAACACATTAAGAGACGCAAGAGCAAAGTGGAATTGATGGCTTGCATTAAGTAAAGATTAATACAGCTCAGCTGAATCCTCCATAGATTTCACCTCACTTTTCACAGCACTGCACATGCCCGGCACATACTTTGATACCACCAGAGAAAGGACATGACTACAGATGTCACATATTCATAAACCTTAATTTGCTTCCTCAGAAACATGTTAAACAACCTGCGAATAATAATCCAGAATCTATTCAATCATAACAAACGTAGACTCCCAATAGTGAGCATGTTTTGTACTAGAACAGTATGTCCTTGTATTCTTTTGTTTGTGCTTAAAAATGTATCTTTAGTAAGGTACTCATCAGCTTGTTTTCAGACTAAAAATAAAAGCTTAATAAATGTGGAAACTGTGCTTTGCTTCATCAACAAATGAACCAATCGTACCAACATTTAGGAAATCTCAAATTCATGGTAAAATATTAATGCAGAATAAATCTAGCTGAAATCAAACTGTTACCTTACGGCTATTATGCAATTAGTCATTATGTCAGGGCTGTAACTGCCTTTCAGTTCATTCGGTTCTGGGTCTGGAGTGAGTCGTGTGGCTCTGATCAGTGGACCTCTGCATTAGCCTACAGCACTGCAGCAGATTATGTGAATGCACTGACCTTGGTGAGCAAACTCCAACCGGGAAAAGAATGAAGACTGACAGAAATGTAATGGATTGTTTGGGAATATTAGGTACCCATTCTCACTGACATTGGACTGCAGTTTAGAGAGGATATTATTCTCAAATTGGTCACCGAAACTGTAAAGTGCTCTCAGTGATTCAAAGTCACCCTAAATATAACCCTGTAAATATCTTTGGACATCATTACAATCTCCTAAAAACGAGCAACTTGTATCATAACTTCCTTATTTTGATTTAATAAAGTTGACAATGTTAAGGTCCACTACCTTTCTGCATGTCCCCATTGAGATTATATTGCTCTGTCGGTAATGTTTCACAGCATAGCACTGACAGTTTCCATGGAGACAAGCACGTTACCGGTCTGATCTGTGGAAAAGTGAACACACCCTCTGAAAAGATGTTGTTTTCAAAGGATGAGCAGTGAAACCTGTAAAGCAAAATAGATCAGATTAATGCCATACTGTGGATGAAATCTCCATGAAAGCGGACAACCCACCGGAAAAGTTAGGTGGTGCACCTTTGAGTCAGTTGCCATTGTAATTATCGAAAGCCGCAAACGTATATTAGCTGACAGTGTGTTTCTCTGCTTCTCCTGGCAGCAATTCACCATCTGGCTATTTTTTGTGGGCTAGATCCCCGCGATATTGAACCAAGATTACTTCTTGATAACACTATTCTCGCTCGCTCAATCTCCACTTCTCAGAACGACAAACAATTCGCACCAAGAGAACAAATAGGAGCAATGCGCAAAGCTGTTTTGGTCAAATACTGGTTTAGCACAATGATGCTGGGATTTACGTAACATGACTTGTACTTTAGTCAATAGTAAACAGCTCAAGGGTAACATCAGAATGTCTTTTTTCCTCCCACAGACTCCAATATATCTTTATGTAAACTCTGTTGGTCAATGTTTGCCGATAGAACTATTGATAAAACTTGGTGTGATGGACGATTGAGAGACGGGATGAATCACTTTTGATGGCCTTTTCAGGAAATTATCAGCCACAAAGAGACACTTTTGAAAAATCTTACAGTGAGAAATAAAGGAAATTGCCCAGCAAAGATCTGTCAAGAAAAAGTTGCAGTAATAAAAGTTTTGTCGATACACATCATAAAGTGACCAAACACTAGATCATAAAGCTGTATAGTTATTGTGCCATGGGGTTATTTTAGCTACGCTTTCATAACCTTAAAACAGCTTAACATTGAGATAATGGAAATGTGATTTGTAGCACATTGCCTGTGTTTATAGGCACTAAAACAACTGCACTTATGGCTATTTACCTAATATTTGTGTTTGGAGTTAACTGTGTTGTTCAAGGACTTGGCGTTTGGGTTAAACTGAGGAAACTTTAGTGATTCAAGTACAACTAATATGATTTAATTATTATTATTATTATTAATTTAAGTACACAGTGTAACTTTTCTGGTGGAGGTTCTGCCATCTGCTTGTCTCCACGGAGATGTTATTGCTTTGCCTGACATGTTTTGTATTGGTATTGACGTTATCTTTCTCCATGGAGACAAGCTTGTAATACCAAGTCAAGTTACAGCTCAGGTCTGTGGAGAGATGACCCCGCTTACAGTGAGAATGCATATTTTCAAAGCCTAACCCTTACACCTGTAATTGAAAAAGATGCAAGATTCATTAGTTTAATGCCATACAGAAAAGTTACTGTAGTGCACCTTTCACATGTAATATTTTTATAAGCATGGAATGATTTGACAAATGTATGACATTTTAGAAGTAATAAGAGAACAATTAATGCTTGTAAACCATCGTAATCATGTGAGTGCAATTTCTGGTAAATATCTGATCCTCATTGTGTCTGAACGCGCTTCTCCAAATTGATTTGTTGAGATCTAACTCGAAGCGTTCAGTGGGAGCCAGCCCGTGGTGTATTTTGTACCATAATTAGATTGCGAGTGATTTAAGAAGAAGATAATTATAGATTAATCTTGTAATCCCAACGCTCCAAAGGCAAAGGCAGATCTATGTGCAGATAAAGGTTTTGAATGAGGATTTGGGGCTGGCTTTGCAGGTGAAAGCAGCGTATTTTGACATGACTTCCAGATAGGATTTTAACTGTGAGGATTATCCATAGAGACACTTCTTATTAGGAGAAAAATGTCTCAGTTATCGCCTGTACTGTGATATTTATGACCAGACAGTTTTTACCTTATCATTCTGACTCTAGTTGACACAGCTTGATTTGATTTACAGTGTACTATTTCTTACAGAAAAGAGAAATATTTTCACGGAAATAGGAATGGACAAATACACAATGTTTTGTGCTTACTATTATTGTTAATCCAAATCAAATAAAAGTAATAAACAAAATGCTTCTGGTGATATCTATGCACGTCTGTATTTACAAGCACTTTTTGCAAATGTATAATACATTAAATTTTATTGGACTGTTTTTTCTTTTACTATTACAACAGCTACTACAAAAATATTGTCAGAAATACCACTATTACTGCTAATAGATTTACTTCTAGTGTAACCATAAATATAGCTAAAATAAGATTAGATGGGACATATTTTTTAAAAGCCACATAACAAAAAAATGCGTTTGTGTTTGTTATCTTATGGTGACATTTAGAGCCATCAAACTATAACTTCACTGTACTGTGTATAGGTGACACAACAATGTTTTCTTGATTCACGGAGCGCACTTCCTTCTACAAGCTTCCTAATTACTCCAGCTCATATAAATTCACTATACTTGTCCTCTCCACTCAACCCTGATACAACAGCGAGATAGTTTAAATGACTCGAGTTCAGGCGGAATAACAATCACCCTCCTCCATTTTCACTCATCTCCCTCTAATACATTTTAAATTCGTATTTGTAAATGGGTATCTGAATAGTAATAGTGTTTTGAAATGACAGAATGTTTTATTGGTTGATAAAGTGTATAAAACTCGATTGCTAGAGGAGACAATGCAGCCTATAGAAGTAAACTACACTGAATAGGAGACGCTTGTTGGCTGGACAGGCCAGGCTTGTCCAATTATACAAGAGCCAAGGTCAGTGAGTGAAAGTGTTACTCTACACTAACATGGGCATTCATGTCACCTTGAACAAGTGGACACCTGACAGGGTCGCCTATATGATGTGCTCCAAACAGAGCACTGCAGGGGAAAACATGACAACTTCTGTGAGACTGGCAACACAAGGACAAACTATTTTAAATAAACAGTTTATTTCTTGCCACGAGATTAAGGGGATTCATTATGGCTGATGATAAAGTGTGCGTATGTACAGAAAGGTGTAAATATGTATACAGTTTTAGTCTGAATTCTATGTTAAGCTTTAGAAATATGTCCCCTGGTACTGACCATGGCATCATTTGAGTTGTCAAAAGTATTAGAAATTAGATCATTGTCAATACTAAAACTAGAATCAAAACTAGATAGTATCAATACAGATGTTTTACATAGCATTTTTCAAGCATCTTCAAATTATAATAGTAAGTTTTTTCTAGTTTTTTCTACTCGGCCCAAACGCATCGCAGTTTTCTTTGCATTTCCAATAAAACTAGCAACAAGAACCTAACCACACTAACAACCTGTGTGCGTCATTAGTCCATTCAAGTAATTCAAAGCCAACTTGTGCCCCTCCCACTTGAATGAACACTACAGATGCAGAAATCCTGTTGAAGGATTGTGTGAAACATTAAAACACTTGGCTCTGCAGTTTCAGAGTGCTTTAAAACTACAAACTGCAGACTACTTTACTGTCAATAGGAGATTAGCAGGTCGGACATTTCAAGCATTTTTAGAGCTTGAAAACAGATGTGTAAAATTCATTTCTTTATCACACCATTCCAAGTTATAATGGAAAATCTATTACTGAGAGTAGATGTATGTATTTATTGCGCGGGTCATTTTGAACATACTTTGTCCACTCTTTTGCAGAAGATTGGCAAGCCGTGGACAACTGATTAGCCTGGATTCAAGTGTGTCTTAAGCACCTCTTGTGGCTCTTCTATGATTGCGTGAGTGAGCGAGGCGTGTGCATGTGTAGGGTACAGTAATCAGACTATTTTATTAGAAACTGTCCAGCGCATAGCTTTTTTATATTAGTCTGGGAGCAGGTGGTTTGTCACTCAGACCGGTCAATATTTGATATTTTGCTTTGTTGCGACATAAACAGAAGACAAACAACAGTGCAGTCTTATGGGGCATTAGGTGGGCCCCACACAGAGATAGCACTTCATATAGCCCTCAGGCATGTTTAATGGATATGTGAGTTCGTGACGAGACAGGCAGAAACAAGATGTCAAGGGAAAAAGTGAAGGATTGTTCTTTTGTGTACAAATAGATAAAGTAATTGTCTAGGACCGGACACTTCTCGAATTCTTTACGAGGACAGAGTGTGGTCACCACAGCCACCACTGATGGACCTAATTTAAATTTAATTGCTTGCATATTATTGGAAGCAAGTATAATTATTTTTGTTAAATAACAGAACTTCTACAATTACTTTTACTTTATGACTACTGTTGCTGCTGCATCCTTTTACTTATATATTTATAGCTGAGTTGAGTGCTCTTCACTTTATCATTCAGGTAAAAAATATTACAAATACAGAAATTACTTTAATGATCTTTTATTCAAGTACACAACTGCTTAAAAGTTTCTATTCTTTCCACCTCTGCTTCTATGTCAAACACACTTAAGTTAAACATTAGATTTCTTTCAAATGTTGTCCTAAACCCCTGGAGGACAAAGAGTTCTGACTGTATGGCCGTATACTGTTCGTCCTCTACCTGATGTGAAGAATTGCCCAGATATACTCCGCTTCACCTCAAGAAACCCAAAGCCCATTAATTGCTTGTTTTAAAATAGCAATTTGTCCCTGTATTCTCCATAGCAGCTCCTTGGCACCAGCTGAGGTGTCAAATATGCATTGCACAGACCACAGATGACACATTTGAGTCCATACATAACAATTTTGCTGTCTGTGAGATTGGAAAGGTAATTTGGGAATACTTAATATGCACCTTCTGCTTGGGGGCCATTAGAGTGGTGTTTATGTGCGGTTTTGTCGCTCAGTGTAAATATGTATTTCTTCATGCTTGCCCCTGATTGATTTTCTAGCAATTCCTTATATTTCTCGAAAAACTGTGAATAGCTTAGGCAATGCTAAACACAAGCTTCATCTGCAGCGCCAAACAAATCCATGCTGACACAGGAATCTTTAATATTTTACAGGCAGAGTGCATTGTCTGAAAAAATATACGGCCGGCATGAAATTACTCGAGAAAAATTGCAGCTTTTGGGCTCAACCGGCGTTTCTTAAAATAGATTATAAGAACAAGAGGTCAGTTACACCTCTGGAGCAGCTCAGTCCGAGTGTGTTGCACCTACTTATGTCAAATAACACAATTCCCACATGTGTGATGGGACTAGGAGCTGTCACTTTGATTAATGGGACAATATCATTTAGTGGTAGCTTCCAGTTTATTCTGCCTCAAATGTGGTCCAATGAAATTCACAGTGTAAAAGAAGGCGTATTTCACTTGTATGTCCCCTGGAACCAGTTACATTAAGCAAACTGGCAAGAGATGGCTATAATCTAATATATGTATATCGTGTCAAGATGATATAGTGTGGGATCCTGAAGAGACCCTATTTTCTACAACTGTGTTCGTGTAAAACTTTGGTTCTTGTCTGTTTGTATACTACGCCGTCTGTACTCACAGGGGTAAATTATCTTTTAATTCAGCAACAAAAATCAAATAAGCAAATAGTGATTAAATAAATAAATGATGTTTCAGGAGATTAAAGTATTATCATCAGAATATTGCTAGTGAAATGTGTTATGTTGGATGTTTTCCTGCTAGTAATTTTTACTGTTTATATGTGCATTTGTGTTTCTGAAACTGTACCTGTGAAGCACTTTGGTCAACCATGTTTTTTTTTTTTTTTAATGTGCTATATAAATAAATGTGATTGATTGATAGTTTATTGATGAATGAGTTATTAAAACATACTAGGAAACTGAACATTTTAAAATTATAATTAGAAAGGTGAGATTGAATAAAGTCTACTTCTTCCCACACTTTTTGTCATTCTGACATCTTTCATGACATTTTTTTGTGACTTATGTTTGCAAATTTCAAATAAATTCATTCATTCATTCATGCTTGAAGGTGCACTATTCCTTATCTGAAATGTTGATTGAAATGTTCCACAATATGGCATTAAACGTATCTTAGATTTTTTTCAGTTAAATGTGTTTTAATACTGACAACAAACTAACACTGGTTTGATAGAAGACATGGATTATGCTCCAATATGGATTTTCATTTGAGCCGCTAATTTGCTGTCAATCGATATTTGTCAATACTGATATTTAGATTTTAAAATCCATTGCGAGACCCACATTATCTTAAATTGAAGTAAAGATCCAAAATTACCTTTTCACTTTAGTAGAAATAATAACAATGCATTTATCTGGAATAAAAAAAAGATAACTGCATGATTGTGTAAACATATACATTTTTACACATTAGTTTGTTCAAAAAGATAAGTTGTAAGCACTTAGGACAAACAAAAATACCATCAGATAGAATATAGTGATACTGGAACGGATATATCACCCATCGCTACATTGGATAATAATCTTTTAGACAGATTACATTTAATAATATCTTCTTAAGTTGCCCATATTTTGCAGACTGAAAATGTCAGTAAATGCCACGTGTTGTTTACGAAAGCCTCCACATACAGTGTAGAGACTGTTACCACCACTTCCCCAAATTAAACACTGCTCGATCGACACAATTTCTATCCGTGCTTCTCATCACCTATCTACATAACGTTCAAGTTAACCTGTCAGCTGTGGGCCCCCTTCCCCTGCACTTATGTTTTAAACGCCTTGTGTGCGGACGCGTGGATCATGCCTGTCAGACTAAAAGCAGGGCACTGACAGGTCCTGACTGGGAGATTGACATGCCCACTGGGACTTGGACATGGGATGGAGCCAGTTCCACTAATTGAAGCCAGAGCAGTGGAGCTTTTAAAGGACTATTCTGAGAGTTAGTTAAGATTCTGCCATTTTCAGAACCGTTCGGGCCATTTCTCAACATGAATCCAGAAGAGTGTGAATTGATGGGAGAATGATGACTTGATTGAGATATTTCAGCGTAGTTGGAAATGCTTTTTGACAGATGGCACAGTGTCTCTTGTGGTTTGTAATTGACAGTTTTAGCTCAGTTATGACATCGCGCTACATACATTTAAGAACCTTTTACGTCAATTGAAAGTATATATACTGCAAACATTTTAGTACTTTCAGAATATAATACAGTAGAATATAATTAAAAATGCAGAGTATGTAGTTCTAGCTGATTGTCAGTTACATTTTGTACTAAAGTCGGAAAAACGAAGCAGAGAATGAGGATAACTGCTAAATAATTATCTGCAACTATCCGTCTAAAGGAGAAAGAATTTTAAATAATGTCAAGGTGATGAAAGTATGAAATATAAATATAGAGATAGTAAAAGAGAGCGAAAATAATTCAAGCTGCCAATCCTTGAAAATGAACTTTCCTACAGAATAAAAGCTGCGGTCACAGGTCAGTGTTTGGCATGTTTTGGCGACATATTTGTGCACTTTAATGTTTCAGTAGATTGTGTCCATTTTTAAATAAATAGTGCATACCTCGATATCAAAGGATTTAGGCCCACCCATGTTTTTCCATTCTTGCCTAGTGTCTTTTAACTGTAATTTTCCAAATTAAAACAAGTCTTAAAAGAGTATACTTTGTTCAACATACAGATTTTATACACCGTTTGAAAGATAGTTTCAAGTCATATAAATGGAAGCAATGTAAGTGGCGCACAGGCAAAGATTTAGCACTTGGCTCTATCAAACACATACGTCATAATAGAAACTCCAAATTCATTACAGCGAGGTGTGTGAAATTTCAGAGCTTTATTGAAATGGTACGTATAACGTATTTGTTATTATAATTGTGTAATAGAGCACAAATGTACCCAAAAGTGCCAACTGCAATAAAGACACATTTTTAAACATGTCACGTGTAAATGGTTACATTAATTCTGCCAAAAAATTATGAAATAGGACTTACCACCTTATTCCTCCATTTCCCCTCCAGGCGCTACAATGTAAACGAGACTAATTAGCATATGAATTAGCGGCTTCATTGTGCACAGCTTCCCCTGCGCCCCCTGGAGGCTTTACCTGGGAGCGTGACACACCTTTGTGAAGCACTAAATTATTACACTGCTGTTTTATGCCAATCATAACACTGTGGATGTTATTCAGCAGAAAATCTGTGCCAAAAAGTGCTAATGCTAATGAGTGACTTAGCTTTAAAGTTAGATTGTTGGGCCCTATTCACAAAGCAAGGTCAGAGATGGGTGAGAGAGGGCTTAGGGATTTAGAAGAGGACAAGCTGGGAAAAAGGAGATACCAAGGAATCCAGTCTTAAATTGTTGGAAGAAAGAGTTTTAGTGCTCTTAATCATAAATTGTGTATTTTTTAACAGTTACATTTTTCTGGGAAAAGGGGGTACTTGACTGAAAATATATTTGCATCTATATCTGGATTTGGACACCCATAGCCTAGGCACAAAAAAAAGAAGAAGAATTTCAGTGCCTTTTAAATATATCTTTTCTTTTTAGGTCTTAGTACTGTGACATGAAATTAATGCAATAAATGTTTTGTAAAAATTGTTTGCCTTCCAACAATATAAAGCATGGCTCTGTAGCTATTTTTTTCTCTCTCCATTGGAATGAATGGGAAAAGAATCCCAAACTGTCCCTGGGGACGGTGGGACTTAAAGTAGAACAAAGTAACGTTTTTAATTTATTACACGTCTTTGTAAGTCTGTGTGGTGTTTGTAAATGTATTTTCGGGCCGTTTGAAGCCCGCGCCGTCTCTTCCTGCTGTCTGTGCACGGGCAAACCAGCCTTGCAACATTTCCAACCTGAAGACAACTCTCCAGAAACCATGGCTCTCTTTTTTATATTTGGTGGCATGAAATGTTTTTGTACTTCCTTATTTCAATAAAAATGAAGGGAAAAAAGAAAAAAACTTTTGCCGTCTTGTACTACAGTATATTTTCAAAAGAGACCTGCAGGGGGAGTCGCTGAAATGAGTTAGTTCTGCTTTAACAGGTTAAGGCAGCTTCAACACTTCTTTCCACTTTTAAGATTTTCCAAGGTTTCTGTTTCAATATACTTTCAAGAGTAAGAATACATATGTTTCTTACTCATACTTGTACAGATTCAGTGCTCAATATGTCATAACTTGAATTTTAACATGAATAAAAACAATTACCCCTTTTATCACTATTATCAGTAGGGTTAGAACATGTGCAAAGTATATGGATCTGTTAACGTGACCTAATTTTTTAAAGTAAATTAAGCACGGCAAGTGAGTAAAACTCCACGATTTGAAATCCCAAAGTAATTTTGTCTCCATAGCTCCAGAAATTATGGAAATCACATCACTTTTATGCACACAAATCCCCCACAATGCACTTTGATGTCCCTTGACCTACTTCCTTAAATCACAAATAACACCGCGGATTACACTCGACTCGTATCCAAAGGCGGACTGTATTAAGTGGGTTAATAAGATTCCCATATGTAATCTATATTCTGATTGAAGACGCATTAGGATGCTGTCTGCACACAAAAGGTAGAGGGACACCGGTGGATTACACGCACCACTTGTCAAGATCTAAGTCATTATTTATGCTCTGTTTTTGCATTTTTATTGAATGTCTAATATGTATCAACACACAGAGTGATTAACTTCGACATTGCTCTTATGCCAAAGGTTGTGAGGAATTTATGTTTTGATATGGAAAAAGTACGAGGGAAAATCCAATAAGGCTTAGCAGTGCCCTAGAAAGAGGAAATGCTAAATGGAGCTGGTTCCATTTACGCTATACCACTCTCCTCTGTTTGCTCATTACACTGGAGCTGAGAGCAGAAGGGAGGATCATTTTGGCTGGAGACAGTAATGCAAAAGAAACTTATGGAGGAAATAGTGTGTCCACAAACAACACAGAAGCATAGACATACTCTTTGAACTTTGTATAGCATCAGCTTTGTATAGCAAAGACAAAAAGACAAAAAAACAAGACAAACTAGAATTCAAATTTAAACTGTGATACTAGCCGCTCTATTCACCTTATTCTGCCCCGCCCACTTTTAGTCACAGATCCGCATTCCAGTTGTAAACGCACTTCCGGTTTGACGAAAACCCGGCGAACGAGGGAAAAGTCTTGCAGCTAAAACATTATGTAAAGTAGATTGATTAAGTCGATTGATTTAATGTACACGTGCAAAAACAAGTCAGCAACGCACCGATTTCCTGGGCGACCTGAAAACGGCTTGTTAGTCCGTGTAGAAGTTATTTTCTGTTGAGCTCGTCTGCCCCGTGTAAACTAATGCAATGGAAATAAGATGGCGGTGTCCATGACAACTTCCAGACTAAAGTGAATATAGACCCTTTAAATGCCATGTCGTCAGAATGTTCAAAATTCCAGAATGGAGGCAAAAGTAAAGCTCTTACAGACTTTCAATGATTAACTAACATCAGATCTAAATGCTAATTATTTGAAGTACTTTATTAAAAAAAAAAAAAATTAGGAACTTAAAAACAAAAAATCTATAGTAGAAATGACTGAGGCTTGCATTTGACCTTCACAAAAAGCAATTTGTGATAACGTATGTAATATTTTTGTAGATAAAATGAAAAACTATTATTTCATATTATTAATAACGATGAAAACACAAAAATCTGGATTTTGCCTTCATCCAAAAGAGCTAAACGCCTTCCATAATATCCTATTAAATAACCAAAAATGTAAGATAGAATACTAAATGTATTCACACACACGCTCACCAGAATTCTACATACGCTACACTATTAAACTATCCATTATAATGTAGGAGTGGAGGCAGATGACACACTACCATGGAATTGGTAGAAGCCGTGCACATACACAAGATTGAGAATAATTAAATCTACATCTCATGTTTGATGTTTGGGAGTTAAAATAAAAACCACCATCTGGTTTGGGGACTAATAATGTAGAGAGATGCAGATGATAGAGTTAGGAAAATGTATGAATCCAGATGACTAGAATTAAGGCAGCTCGATTAAGGAAACAATTAGAATCACAATAAATTGTCTCAGAATTAAAATCCCGATTATTTCAAACAATTATTAACTTTTCTACTGTCAAAATTAAGCTGTTAGAAAGTATATTTACCAGCAACGTTTGAGAAAAGCGCCTTTGCTCCACGTTTTGAGACGCAGAATGAGTGCACTTAAAACTCTGAACAGAACGAATTTATTACATTTTCGATTATAACATTTTTGTAATAGAGTAATAATTGCAATGATTATACATGATTCATTATACAGCCCTAACTAGAATAGAAAAGTGACAGAAAATAGCAAAAATGAAAGAAAACAACTAAGTCTGTTAGCTTTACCTGGAAGAAATGAAAGTTAGTCGTGTTGCTGTTCCCTTTGACTTTAGTCTATGAAATGGCTGAGTTCATTCTGTTCATGTATCTCTTTATCGGTCTCTAAATCTACTGCAGTGTCTGGTCTGTTTGTTTTATCCAGGCGTCCTCCTCATAATAACCATTCGTCCACTGTCTGTAGCCCTGTGTGTGTGAATGACTCTGTGTAAATGTCCCGTCCCTGGTGGGTGATGTGCGCCTTGTTTCCAGATGGCTGTCAGTGAAACTCAGTCTTAATCGGCGTCCACACCTGTCCTCTCTGGGGTAATGGCACCAACCCACTCTGTCCAATTTAACCTCTCCTATTCTTGTCTCCTTGCATGTCCCGATTTTTTTCGAGGTGAGATTTTTTCCTAGTCTAAACCTATATAGGCAGAATTCCCAGTGAGCAAAGCAGACCTTAACTATTCACCTGTTTGTTGGTGATATTAAAATGCGTTTGTTTACCTAATACACTTTCCACTGGCTCTGCCATCTTGACGGCATGAGTGAAAATGTCACAGCTCGGGTGTTTTTTTCGTACCTGGTGCTGAAAAAATATCCGAAAATGCACCCTCCTAACAGGCATTAGCACCGACAGGAAGTGTGAAATGAGCACAGCGTCCCAGCGGAAACCCACGGATGACATGACACAGAGGAGATCTTATGAAACCAAACAAAAACAGTAATAAATCATTAATCTTATAAAATGTTTTTGATTTATTTAGAGCATTTAAGCAAACAGCACCAAATAATTTAAATCAGACATATTAGGCTTTTTCCGGTATAACATAAATGTAGATCATGATATATATACATATATATACATCATATATTTTGTCCATTGTAAATTACAAGGTTGATAATGGAAACAGGTCCATTTACTTAGTCAGAATTGTTTCAACTACACACCTGTGGACGGAGATAGGGGGTGGGTGAAAACAGCATTTCTGAGCACTCAAGCCTTGAATGCAGGACAATGCAGGATTACTCAAACATGAATACAACTCTGAGTAAGATAACGATGTGAGAACATAGTTATAACATGGTTTCAAGCTCATAGAAGCCAATTTTCCATAATATGTCCTCATTAAAATTCTACTTCCTCTCCAAACCAAAACTACAAAAATATATCATTCAGCAGTCAGTCTCAACACAGTAACTGCTTTTTTAAGTTATGCTCTTTGAAAGTGAAATTAGTCATGTAAAAGAAGAACACAGTGGAGCATTAGTAAGAAGAATCATTACATTCCCCAAGGCTTGTTGCTTGTTTGTGTTTTTACAGTTTCATCTTGCATGTGATTCTTTGTGTAGTAGATAAAATAAACCCCGCTAAAGTAGACTTTAACAAAGTCAAATAAAGGCCAGTTTTGATACAACACCGTATCAATACATGCAGGTAACCTTTTCTCACCCCACTGTGCTTTGTCATTTACCATTTCATTCAAATATATGTTAAGCCAATTTG
Source organism: Rhinogobius similis (assembly GCA_019453435.1). Classification (NCBI taxonomy): domain Eukaryota; kingdom Metazoa; phylum Chordata; class Actinopteri; order Gobiiformes; family Gobiidae; genus Rhinogobius; species Rhinogobius similis. The sequence continues at coordinate 18,013,490 of CM033625.1, read as the reverse complement.
GAGAAGCTTTTGAGCCGTGGCGTGTATCAGAGTGGGTAATACGTGACAATAATGTCTGATTCCTCTGTAAATGGGATCTAAATGAGAAGCCATGCTTGGGCAATCAGTTGAGGGGGAGACGGCCATGTTGGCAGCTAATAGCCACTGTAGCTCATCCTCTCCAAGGACCAGCCGTAAAACTTTGAGCTCCACTGGTTGTCCAGGGCTCCAGGCATGCATTACCGCACTGACCTTTATGTCCACTGTAAAAGGATGTAACTAGTTCAGTAAATCAAAAGTCTTACATGCTTGTCTGGTCTAGATTTACTCCTCAGCCACAACCTCGCTTTTAAGGCCAGGAAGCAGAAGCAAACAATGTGCTGCAATTCATCAGGCGTTTAAAAGGCATTGTTTAGCTAGAGTCTATGACTGGAAAACTGGCAGTACTGCAAAGCATTTTAAGTGACTTAATAAGCCAAGAGTGAAATAGCATTGGTGAAATCATTAGTAATCTTGTCAAGTTTGGTCCAAGCAAGGGAGCTATAGTTTAAATGTCATCTGTTGGCAGTGCACAGTGAGTAAAACTGCTGCCAGTATGAGAGTACCAGTATAGAATGGACTGTGACATAAGAATCAATAGGCCGTCTGCGATGGGGCACAGTTCCCAGAGCCACACGGGAAGGACAGAGTCGTAAGCACAGCCGTGTGGCAGGCAGCCGGCAGCATGACTCACAGGCCCACAAATGGCACGGCCTATTATAGCCTGGCTCGTGTTTACATGGTCTGATAGCACATAATGCTGACATGTGTACGCAGGGCTCCCAGGCATAATCTGTTCTGGCATTTGCAATACATTTATGCCTCATCATGTCAATATGTGATGAACAGGAAATAATATTTTCCCTTTATCATCAATGTATATGCAAATGTAAGTAATGTAGCTTATGTTTGCTGGTGCTTTTCTTTGACACTTGACACACACGAATGTGCAGTACCTGTGATCGGTGAGTTTGGACAGGGCATAGGGTGGTTGGCTACTGCATCTTTGGATCTTAAAAGATGCAATATAAACAGTGTGAGCAATTGTACATTACTAGGGAGTTTTAACCTGGACAAGAAATCCCCATATCATTTAAAATATACATCGGTAACCTTTCCAAAACAGAAAAACTGTTCAGGGCTGTAGTCGACTAAATATCTATGATCTGACCATGTATCTGACCCAAACTACTCTTACAGGATACCATAATGTTAATGTACTCAGAGAAGTACTAATAGTGTCTTCATATGTAAAAACAAATATAAAATCTACTCCAAAATAACTAGGATTAAACTAACCCTAACCTACAACTAAACATGGATAAAGTCATGGCTAAAACTGGACCAAATCAAGTCTGTCAGAATTAAACTAGACTCAAACCAGGACAAGAGTAAGTGCACACTAAGAGTCCATCGAGTAGAGGTGTACACAACCGTAAACAGAGTCAAGAATAACATGAACTGATCACGTTTTTTAAATGGCTCAAGATGAGTGCAGTGTGTCTACCTACCGCGCTTTCAGCCCGTCCCCGTCCAGACCAGCCCCTGTACTTCAGACCCAGGGGCATGAGCTGCCTGTGGGGACAGTGTGACTCTCTGTCTGGCCTGCTCCGTTTCCCATCACGGCCTTGAACCAGACAGGTTTTCTAAAGTCTCTGTCAGCGCTCCATGGCCAAAGCCCCGTCAAAACTCGAAAGGCGCACCCACAAGGAGGTCTCTTGGCAAGAAAGGAAATATATACAGCAAGATACAAAGACAGGCAGATGGAGTGACACTGAGCTGGTGCTGATGGATGGGTCCAAAGAGCCAGAAAGCAGGGGGACTATGTGACAAGTTAGATATATGCACGTACTCAAGATCGAAGGTGGGCTGGCAAGGAGAAGGACACTGTACAGGAGAAAGAAGACAAGATAGATAGAGACAGTGCTGGTAAACAGAAACAAGCATGTGAACAAGAGATGATAGGTGTGAGAGAAAGAGAGAGAAAGGAAGAAAAGAAAGGGGAGAGATAGAGTTGCTCCTTCTCGGCCCACGACTACCCTGTCTGTGGGGGTTAATGTAAGCTGCAGTGCTTAAATAATACACCAGACGAGGAGTTAAAATGGATAAACACATCAAAAATTCATAAGGCTGTCATAGAAGAGTCCTATGTGTCTGAGTGTTCATATAACCTTGTTCAGAGACCAGTAGAAGCTTGTCTTTGGTGTGAAACATCCCGCTTTCGCACTTACATAATGGTACACGGGTGGGAAGAAGATGTCAATATTTGCACTCACGTAAAAGTGCTATTACAATTTAGTTTTTTAGCAGCTAACCGTTTTGTTAATTAAGGAGTCAAACGTGTTTTATTCGACCAAAATGTTCATTAGTCGACAAGTTATTTTGTTTTAGGTTCTAAGGAAATGGATAACAGTGCAAAAGAGAAGCTATGAAGGGAAGATTGAGAGTTTAATCTTCCTTTTATATGTAAACACATGATTTTTTCTGTAAATAGTGCGGCTGTACTGTTGTGAGGGAAGTTTGAGTCAGATCATAAAAATAATAAAAAGTTTTGAGAGCTTTTGCTAGTTTCATGCCATTCCTTTAGTCAGCTAATTACTAACTAACTTATCAACAGGGTGTATCTTTGCCAAGAACAGACCACAAATTTCTTTAGTTAACAACAGCTCTAATTCATTTGCTTTCCTCACTTTACAGAACATAGAACACAACAGAGAGAGAGAGAGAGAGAGAGAGAGAGAGAGAGAGAGAGAGAGAGAGAGAGAGAGAGCGAGAGAGAGAGCAAAAAATGAAAAAACACAAGAAATCCAGTGAATTTAAGGCATATTTTGTCCTGCGCATAAGTCTCAAAGCCTGTCAAAAAGGTAATTTTTCAAACTGACGTACTTTTTTCAGACAGTCAATTTTCCCAGTCATTTGTGTCCATTTCTTTGTTATAACCTTCTTCCCTGCAGTCAGAAGTATGCTCCAAAGGCATCCATTTATTTTGCCCATAGCAGGAGTTTTGAGGCCCAAAAACATTCTGGAGTCAAGTGGGATAAAGCACAAATTATTTTAATATAAAGCTATTAACAGCACTTATGCGAGGCTGTACCTGACCAAAGCGTTTTCTCTGCATCTATTTATAGTGTTTTATCCCACGAGAAAAGCAGGAAATGCGGTGTTAAAATGCTAATGTTGTTAGCTTTGCCCATGATGATACGTGACGCTCTGGCACTTATAAACATGGCGGTGAATATTTAGGGTGCTGGGACTGCATTAGGTAAGCGAGAGATGCAACTGCCTTATAGACTTTAACATAAACTAGTTCTGTTTTTCACGTTTCAAAATAGTACAGGTACAGCCCCTTTAATGTAGTAATTTGGAAAGTGATATTGCATTGAATAATTCCTAAACTATTGATGCCACTTCTATCATCTGATGTTATTTCTAATCCTTTCCATTAAGAACACAAAGAAGAGAAGCTCCTCTCTTCTTGTTTCCTCAACACCACTGTCTCCAAACCTGTCCTATCATTCTAGACATTAATGTGAAATATGCCTCCATTTGGTTTAGATCCATCATAATAAATGTTCCGAGTTCAAATTCACCTTATTCCCTTTCCGTTTTTAGCATGCATTACCTTGTTTCTGCCATATTCTGTATCATTAAAGTGTGCGCTGACATGCAGCCTGCACAGACCACCGCCTAATGGAGCAGGCAAGAACAGGAATTCTTAATGAGCCGTAACTGCGTAACACTGGGCTGTACAGTAAAAGCACTCAGGAGCCGGGTGAAATCCAACCCTCATCCTAATTTTGTAACTGCACATGCAGCCTCGTGAACGTGACGTCACTGGTGGGAGTGAGTAATGGAGGACTGGTGGGAGTGAGTAATGGAGGAGAGAGAAATGCAGTTCATATACATCTAAATAAATCATCTGGTCAACCAACTACTACTGGCATTGCACTGTATGTATGGGAAACTGACAGATACCCAGCGCATCGATAAGTAGATTAAAAGGGGGCGTAGCACAAGTATCTCTATGATTTGACCCAAACTACACTTACAAGATAGATAATAACTATGCATTCAAAGAAGTACTAAGAGTGTATTCATGTGTAAAAAGATGATTGCACAATTAAGCTCCAAAGCAACTATTTTTTTCTTTTCTACAGTAAAATAATTATACGACTAATAAAACTGTTGGTGAATTAAGGGGGCTTTCACACTTGCACTTAAACATTGCATTAAAATAGGAGTAAACAAGGGCTAAACATGGATCTAAACATGAACAAGACCAGGCCTAAACCAGGACCAAATCAGGAAATTGAAAAATTCAGTCAGTATACAAAACAACTACTAGAAGAAGAAGAATAATAATTTTTATTTATAGAGCGCTTTTCCACCTAATAGGCACCCAAAGCGCTTTACAAACCGTTGAAACTACAGTTGCAGTTACAACATAACATATACAATTACATTTATAGACAATAAACAATGTGGACACACAGTTGTAACTACAGTTGCGGTCACTAGCATTTGTTAGCCTCTATTGTAACTTAATATGGAAAACTGACAGATTGACACAATATTATAATTGTATTTAGGAGGTGGTGCGCTGTTTGCAGCTAATAATAAAGTATTTTATGTCTTGTCAACCAGGACGTAAGAGCCGAAAGCAGTGTTCTGATTGGCTGGGCTTATCTGGGCTTATATGAATGCAGCTAAGCAAGGGGACGAGTTAGATTTAAATGTCTACGTCCTCCTTTTGTTTGAAAATCAGGTACCCCAGGTTTAACCATAGTTATAAGAAATTTACTTTAGTAGTAGAAATTTACTCTAGTCTAAGACGGAAGTATTTTTGTCTTTTGAGCAGTGGGATATCATTACATTTTCTACCAGCGTTAAATAAGTGCTTGCCTTGCTATTACCTATTGTTGAACCACAATAAAAATGGTACATTGTTTCCCTTTTAAGCCGCGGCACAAATGCAATTCTTCATGCAGTTGTCTCAGGCTGGCCTTCTCAGCACTTACATAAAGCTCGAGAGGACGTCACATGCGTCGATCGGCCCTGAGCGGCACAGGCACATGTCCTGGGGAGTAGCCAGAGGTGGAGTGACAAACGGTTTGAGTTCATTTTAGACGTATGTGCACTTATAATAAAGGACGATACGATAAATCTGAGCACTGGACTCTCTCTTTCTCATATACTTCCGCTCTGAGATGGCCTTATGGATTATCGTACTGAAACGCATGCTTGTGATAAACATCATTCAGCCCGAGCCATTTCTGCAGTGTCCTCACTTTCACAAACGTTTTCGAGTGAGATAGAGTGAAACTTAGAAGAATACTGCCCCGCTGATGTACTGTACGACGGGGGAATGTGCTGACATAATAGATTGTCAGTTCTTGAATTATGGATGCCTTGAAATAATTTCTGTGATAGGCTACTCATTCCCATGCTCTATCACCGGATAATGGACTTCCACTGGTATATGCATAGAGAAGGCGCTGGGGAAGATGGAGAGGGGAGATCGGTTGGCATTTCAAAATGTATCCTAGTCGATGCAAGCTCTATCCAGTTTGGTGGGACAACAGTGTCAATGGGATGATTCAGTGTGCCTATTTTTAAACACCCAGTCATTTTACTGAGAGCGCTCTGACTTTTAAAATATGCAATGATGGATTTCATATTCACTCACTGGCTTCATTCCTCCTCACCAAATTAAAATGTACATGTTTTTTTTTTAATGTCAAAACTGCATGCTTCAAGGAAATCAATAACTGGACCTGGGGTTGTTATTGTTTGGGGCTATAAGCAAATACATCCTGTTTTTTTATAAGCCCAGTGAGCTACATAATGAGAAATGAGAAAACAGGGTATTTTTTTTTTTTTTTTGGCTGTCTATTTTTCCTCCTCCAGAACAGCAGCTAATGAGCGTGGCATGTCGGGAAGAAGAATGAATAGTAGACTGGGGTTGAACTTTTATTTATATTAGGGTAAAAGTTATCAATAACAGTCTTTAGTGCGATGTGAGGTGCAGATTAGTGTTTGCACCTTGACTTCAGACCTATGCATTACAAACTATGTAACAAGCATCACGTCTTCCACAACTAATGAAGATTTATGGCTGGCAGTGGTCGATCATACATGATTTACATAACACGACGGGTAGCAGGCTTTCACACAGTGCAAAGGGAGAAGGGCGAAGCAGGGAGACGATTAGGCACTTTGAAGTTCTCCTGCGAGGTTGATATTATTATACACACATACAATATTGGGCATTTTAAATTCATTTTGGGTGTGTGATCGTATTAGTCATCCTCAACAACAGTAAACCGCACACACAAACTAATGACGCTTAATATAGAAACGAAAACACAAATTCATCAAGTAAATACCAGCAGGAACTGACAGGGAGCATCAATAAATTGGAATGCAGATGCCAGAAAGAGACGTCTTACAAAGACTCTGTTTACATAAAAGATTATGTTCATGTGACTTTTTTCTTAAATGCATAAATTGAGCTGGAGGACATGTCAGACTTTTAACTTTAAGGGAAACTAGGTTTTGTGACCTTGTTTATGGTTAATATCTCTGAAATTACTCGGCCTATTCACTTTAGCCACTATTCAACACCAACATCAGGGCTGCATGGTTTGGGAAATTGCAATATTTGTAATATGTATTGCAATTGTGATTAGATTTGCAATTTATAATAGGATTCAGTTCAAAGTTCATATTTTAAGCATGTCCAGGAGAACGGACAAAAAGACTGAAATAGGTTTTTAAACTGAGAAGCTGTGTTTGTACAGATCTAAACTACAGGGTTAGCAGTTTAAGCAGAATATTTTGTTGATTGTGGAGAAAACTATGGTACTTAAAAAGTGCAGCTTTTGCGATTTCCTAATTGCATCCATTCAAATTGCAATTTCGATTTGATTGCAATTAATCTTACAACCCTGAATAATGTGATTTTTGTCATAGGACTGATATAGTAAGTTGGTCAAACCAATTCCTAAACAAATAAGGATCCATCTGAAATTATAATTAAATTCTAGAAACTGAACACAACCCATCCATAGGTTTCAGCTTCATGTTATCTGCAACGTTTTGTGAATTTTTCTCAATTCTCAAAAGATATAATATTTTGTTTAACATTGTTAATCGCTGTGGCAACGGCCCTTTCAGAATTCTGAAACCCATGGATAGAGCTCGGGAAGGAATGTCAACAAATGTTAACAGGGAAATCGTATTTTTGTTACAAGTGTGCAAAGCATCCATTGAGATCCATTAGCCAAAACAATGTAAAAAAGGAAACAAAAAAGCCGTGGAACATCCTGATAAACTGCTGGTAAATACATTTTATCACTCTACAGTGTCTAAGTTTTGTATTAAGCATCTTAAAATCTCCTATGGTTTGATTTTAGGCTAACTGGCTAACACAACCACAGCCTTATTGGTTCTTAACTGGGACCAAACCCAAAACTAAACCAAGAATAGAACAGAACCAAATCAAGCCTAACATCACATCTAAACCAAGATCAAACCAGAACCAAAGCAGAACAAATGTGAATGAAACCCAAGATTTATGAATAAGAGGTCACAGAAAACATAAGGATGATGAAAGACAGTAAACAAGACAAGCTTTCAAACGTTTAATGTGCCAATCAAATGGACTGTAAAAGCCTGGAAATGACATCAGAAAGCAGAGAGTTTGCACAGTGCATGTTCCAGGTCTGGTCCAGGTTAGCCTTAATCAGGCCTCATCCCTCAGCACCTTTCAGCAGCTCTCTGCCCTACAAGCCTTTGATATGGCAGGTGTGAACACGGCTCTCATCACTGATCCCTACCAGCACCACCCGACTTACCTCCCTCCTTATTCAGTTTGTCTTCTTCGCTTGGTGAATTGATTATTTTGCTGGGCTTCTTTTAAATTGGTATCTGGAGAGTGCCCTATCTTCCTAAAAAGTCCTCATCAATTCAATCGGAAATTTAATAGAAATGAGTAATGGGTATAGATGGAGGTGACCCACAGTTCACAACGAGGAATGGTTCTATAGCTTGAAAAATGAGCACAGATAGGTGGCTGCGTTTCACTTATTCCTCCTTAGGGCCTTAAATACTCTGGTGGCTCCAAGTCACTAACTTGATATCTGCAACAGAGCAACTGAAAATAGAGCTTATTCTTCAGGTTCAGTGCAACTAACCAGCACAGAGAAGTCCCTCCCACATCCCTCAATATTATAACATGGAGTTCAACAAGAGATTGGATACGATAACGAAAGATATGATTTGGACATAATTTTAAATAAATACATTGTGTGATCCAGTTCACAGATTTGGCATCATATTTTTATATTTATTTTATTCAATATTTTTGCTGTCATTAGCACTGCTTTTAGGGATTACTTCTCAAGAGGGCAACTCAACTATACAGTTCATATCAAAAATTGAAGACCAGTTGAATAAATGGCAAAAGTCATATTTTTCATGGTTGGATCTTAAGTTATTTCAGTTTAACTGCTGTTTTCAACAAAATGTTTACTCAAACTCTTTTTTTTGTCTCAGTCCCATTTCTTGTTGCTTATTGAAGCTCTACTTGGAACCTTGTTAAGATCCAACCATGAAAATGTGACTTTTTCCATTTATTCAACTGGTCTTAAACTTTTGATTGGGACTATATTAACCCTTTTTTTTAATCCAAGCCAAATATAAACATATGGATAAAAAAATATGCAGTGTCTTGTGCCAGGTTTATCTTGCAAGATCTTGAAGCCCAAAATCTTGTACCTTGTAAATATTTTTTTTTTTCTAGTTGAAGAGCTCATATTTTAATCTGAATAATAAATCAGTATGTGATACAATTTTGTACATAAAAATCAGCACACAATGTTTTACAAAATATCTAATAAAATGATGTTTCTTAATGATACAGATACATATTCTGAAGCTCTTCTAATAATGTACATCATTGACTAAAACGGGCTTCAAACCACATTCTAAACCGCAGTAAATGCATGTCTTACAAACAATCCGCGGTAAATATACTGTGCAGCTTGGCTCCACACGACATATAGAAGTGTATGAAAGGGCATATGAAGGGCAACTTTATTCCATCTGGTTATGATGGTGGCTATGAATTCTAAGTGGTGTTGATGCAACCAGCACGCTTATTCTTAACCCACGCCTCCCCAGTCTCTATGGGCATTAGGAAATACCGCTGGCTCGAGAAGAAAAAAAATGCAGCTGGAAGTGTTTTCAGAGGCAAATAAAAAGGAACAGAGATGTAGTTTAAATATTTAATAACCCGAGTGAAATGTAGGCAGGTCTAAAGGTGGCAGCACTGAGGAATGGGGAGGGCGAGGCGGAAAGAACGATCATCCAGGAGCAGAAACATGACAAGACAATGCAGAACGAGAGCGTGTAGGAAGCGAGAATACACAAATGAACAAGTCAATATGTTTTTGTTTCTCTGTGAGTTAAAGGATGGCACTACTTCGCCCGATCGAACAATTTACAAAACAGAACCTTTAACAGATGTGCTGAGCAGGACACTATTTTGACAATTTGGAGTAGAGTGCGCAGGCAGTCAATTTTATCAGGAGATAGAAAATACATTCAAGAACTTGGTCAGGCTCAAGGTTGCAGTGTTACACGGTCATGACAGACTGTGGATCACAAGCATAGGGCGTTGTGGTGTGGCTCCAATAGCAAAAAAGATCAAATGAATACCTAATACTAAATGAATTACTGCCACTCCGATTATAAAGTTAAAAGCCTTTTTTTTCTCCAGCATGAAGTGGGAACAACCTTTCCAAGGAGAGAATTTACAGTAACATGGAGAGGACATGTGGACTGAACACAGAGGGGTCAGTGCTAGTCCAGGAGGCATGCATGCACCGTGACGCTCACAAAGACAAGTAAATAAAACACTTTATCTCACGGGCAGATGAGTGTGAAAGACATTAAGACATAAATCAACATGGTGGTTTTCAGATTATTAGAATGTCATAGTCCTTATTAATTAAATGCTTAATATCCAAATGTAAGCTTATAAATGTTGAGCCTGATCATTACTTAACAAGACCAAAGAACTCACTAAAATACAACCAATTTTGCATTTTAACCAAATTAATTGAATATAATTGCCCAATGGAAAATTGTGATATCATCTGAAACCCAGCAATATATATCATTGTCACCTCATAAAACCACTGCTTACATAATTGCCTTGAAACGAAAAAGTTATTAACTAGTGAGCAGTTTTCCACATACTCTGAAAATAGTTCCTTAGTTCTTCTCCCAGCAAAAGGAGTTATAATTAATTATGGCCTTGATTTTGCTTTAAAAACAGTGAAGACGAGGCACTGTGGTGCGAGCAGAGCCTGTGGTTCTGTTACTCTGCCTCCTGAGATCGGAGTTTCCCCGGCGACTGTCTGGTTCAATTCAGCCCAATGCTGATGGCCTGCAACCCCACTTCTTCAAGAGCCGCCTCTTAAAACATTCATCATGCCTTGGCTTCTTCTGGGCGCTTGCTCAGCCTACATCCCATTTTCAGTGCTATTAGTAGTACTATAGTTACAGTTACAGGTTTTGGATGGTTTTGTAATCTTTTGCAGCAAGCATCGGTAAAGTGAATCCAATGAACCCCTACAATGGACACAGCCACATCATTTGACCAATACACACATCAATCTTGTCAATACATATAGTTTCTGTGCTTGACTGCCTTCTAATGTAAGGCTATTTCACTGCATTAATTCATCAATGTTAAAAGTCAAAGCTCTCAACTCAACCCCAAAGAGCTTTGCAGGCACAGGACAAAATTAGTTGTTGCTATAAATCAGCCAACAGTGACGAATGTGCAGTTTTGCACAGCTGTTGCCATATCTTCTGTGAGCTGCGGGGCTATTTGTTGCTAAATAAAGATCAATACCAAACAAGAGATCCATGCAGATACAAGTACTCAAGGGCATTTGCTCATTGGTTCTGCATAACACTGTTTGAAACTGATCCATCCTTTGCATACAAACAAAAAGTGTGTCTCTGGGGAAGGAGAGAGGGCAACAGTATGGACTCAAAGTGGTTAAACCTTGTGGCCAAGCTTTTTCATGAAACTAAAGAAGTAGAATGCACATGTCTGTAACACAGTCTATCCAGTAACTCTGGGCAATGCACTATAGCAGATATAAAATTGTATCCTTTGTGTTTCTGCTCTTTCTTTGATCGTGGCAAATGGAACACGTCCGTCAGCACACTGCAGCGGGCCTCCTCCAAATGGATACCTGCCTGTTTTCACTCTTCCATACAATATGTGCACAGCCTTTCTATGTTCTTCCTTGTGTATCCTGCTTGTGGCTGTTAAAACTGTTGGCTTTATCACTCCTCCTCTGGGAAATGTCAGCTAATAAAGTTAATTGCATTTTGTGCAGCATTTGAACTGTGAAGCAGTTGTCCTTGTGAAGGTAAATCAAAATATAAAAATGCTAAAATGCTGGGGAAGAGAAACTCATCCGTGAACTCACTGAGACATCTTATTTTGGTGCAAACATTTTAAAGCTTGTGTTGCTCTTCATCTAATGTCCTTTCATATTCTATATATAGATACATTAATACATTGCACTTTACAGGCTTCTTAATCTTAGGTGAGGTGTCTAAGACATAAAGGATATCAGCGATGGTCACACCTTCAGCTGTTGAGCTCTATTACATAGTGAGGTTATAAAGTTAATTGCATGTAGTATAGTCTTTGTAAAGCAGTCGTCTTCATGGAGGTAAATATAAATGTGCTTGTCCTAAACCACTGCATATAATCTGCCTTTGTGACCGTGACCTCCGCACTCATCCGTGACAGGACCCCCAAAGATAAAGCAGAATAAACAGAAAGAGCTCTGCATTTAAACATGTTCTGTCAGATTTGGACTCACTGTAGTTCGCCTTGTGCCAGATTGGCTCTTTAAAAAGTCTAACACCAACAGTTGTCCCCCGCACTGATAGTGTCCAACACTGCAGCAAGGGCACCTTTAAGTGTCCACGGTGTTCTCACAAGGTCCACCCATGGAGACAACACAAACAAGTAACATAAACAAATATAGCCAGTATTTCTCTGTGGACACATATTTTAGTGTCCTTGGTAAATAACCCCAGGAGACTTCATCTGTCTGGTATGTTTTCAACTGAATGGGCAGAAGCAGAGTGACTTTTACACACTATATTTAGAGCTGTTAGTTTAGTCTATTAGTTTGCAGGGATCAAGTTAAAAAACTTCATAAATGTAGAGCTGCTTTACACGAGAGCAGGTTTCCATCCGCAGTACCAGCAACTGCAGTCGTTGTAGGGCAAACAACAGAAATCTTGATTTGATCAGCTTTATTTTAAATATGTAGATTTGCTTAAACTGCCATAAATAAAAAATGCTGTCCTTATTTAATAGGTGTGTGTAAAACATTGATTGCGCATATAACTTTTGCTGACTGTATTGTATCAAAAAGGCTGAGTCTAAGCTTTTCATAAAATGTTCAATGTAAACAAAATAATATATACAACATTTATTTTTTAGTCATTTAGCATAACAATATTGCACAAAAAACAGAAAAAAGTGTTACTCAAAAGGATTGCTCTTGTGCCTTAATCAATATCTCACTGATCTGACAAACATAGATTCACAAACTATCCTTTCATAAAGCACTGGTTCACTTTAATAATATCCTTGAAAATGCATTAAATTCAGTCATTTTACATTTAAGATGCAGACAGTGGGCGGTGTCTGGAGAGGCTTTTTAATCAGGCCTTATCAATCACTCCCGTCTGATCCATGGTCCTGCTGACACTGCGTTGAGACAGACCAATAACACTGCTCATCCAAACAGAATTAAACCAAAAAGACCCCACTATTCAACAGCTCCCTGAGGACTTTCAGCATCACAGCTTAAGTGACAATTGAGAGTTCAGGGGACAAACAAAACCCTAAAGCATCCAACTATAGTCACAGACTGGAATGTTATCATAGTATATAACAAGAAGTGACTAGATGTATACTCACAGAGGCAGTATTCACACGCACACTCTGATTATTAGCTTTTTGATCATGACGCCTCAGATTTTGCATGGTATTTAAATAATCTTTAAACCCAGAAATGAGAAAATGATCTGATTTTGTTGTGCATGGGAACATAGCCACTGTGTAGAATGGATCTTGGATAAAGTATCTTCTAATGGAAAAGTTTGGTTGTCAGTGTGATAGTGAACCCTGAAGTTCATGCTGAAACAAAAACAAAAAACAAAAAACAAAACAAAACATAAAAAAGTCACCCCATACTTTCTTGATGCTGCACACTTAAAGTAAATGAAGCTAGTAACTTTCTCTTATAGCAGTGCAGCAATTGTCTTGTTTGTGTCCTTAAGAAACCCAACACAGCATGTAAGTAGTTTTTGGTAAATAAAATCAATATGCCAGGGGGCAACACATCTCTGCAATAACAGGTAGCATTTGTGTCATGAGCTGTGGGTCTGGTGCGCATTAAATCCAATAAAACCAACAGGACTCTGGGCTCACTTGATGAAGCGGTGACACTTTTATTTGCTGACATCGATAATAAATCATGTAACAAAGCAGTTGCACAACAAAATCAACATGCACTCTTTCTCTGCTAACTCAAGGTGAATGTCGGCAATAAAAAGAAAGCTGCTGTGCTGCAGCTGAAAAATGCAAAGTCATGCTCCAGCTCCAGCCTGTGAGAGAGTTCAAGTTGGACACAGGTAGGAAATCACAAACAGCAAATACATCTGTGACAAGCTGGTCAAGGAGTCATGTGAAACCCACACAACCCAATGCTGACATTCAATCAGTACATGAGGGTGTTTGGGTGGGAGCGTGCAGCCTGACGGACATCGCTAAAAGGGGTCATGAAGTCCAGCGCACTCGATCGATATGGCGACTGAGGAGCGCGAATACGTGCAGACACGCTCCAACATTGAAAAAAAAAAACCCAACAACTGTGATTTATGGGCACAGGTTTAAGTTTGCTTCGAAAAGAGTGGCTTTAATAAAGATCTCTATCAGTTTGATAACACAGAGATGATAGATATACAATCCAATTCAAATTGATTTTAACAGGGACTAAACTGGAAACTAGAGCTCCTGCCTCCCATTTAGGAGATCGTGGGTTCGATTCCTGGACCAGACCAACATCACATGATCTCTCTGGGTGGAGTCTGTTCTCCGGCTTCCTCCCACCGTCCAAAGACATGCATGTGTAGGTTAATTGGCAATGCTAAATTGCCCATAGAGAATGAATGTGAGGGTGAATTTTTGTCTGTCAAAGTCCCTGTGTCTGTGTCAGCCCTGCGACGAGTTGGCCACTGTCCAGGGTGTACCCCGCCTAAGGCCCAAAGTCACTGCAATAGGCTCCAGTCACCCACAACCCCTAACGGGAACAAGCGGTAGAAAATGAATGAATGAATAAACTCGAAACTAACCCTGAACAAGACCAAACCAAAACCAACCAAGTGTGAACGCACCCTTAAACTGAGCCACTGTGGTTCCCAATTATATACTAATATACTTTTATTGCAGTAGGGATGCAACAAGTTTTCTCTCACTTCGGTATGTATTGTGTCTTGATGGGTCACAATATCAACACAATTTTTTAGGGCTCATAATAACGAAAACAAATGTGTTGTCTATTATTTTAATGCTTATCAATGAAAGTAACATTTTATTAAATTACACTATGTCTTCACTGTTGGAGCAATAACAACTACTATTGCTCTGATTACTACAAATTCATGATGTGAGAATCATAACATTCTACATAAAAACAACTCTCAGCCCTATATGCTCTTCCATACTTTCCACTGCTAAACATTTTATTTATGTCAGCCTTTGAAGGTACAGTGAAAGTATTGTACAGATGTATTTTGGAGAAAGGTTTTAAATATGGTTCATAAAAAGGGCTAGTTCCTTTCCTATATGTATTATTATGTTCTTCCTCCGTTGCATACAATGAAGGTACTCTGAAAAACGACACAAAGATACATTATGAGGAACTGCCTCCACTAAAAGTTTAAAGCAATGCACAGAAGAGGTTTTATATTACCTTGAACAATTCCCATAGAACATCACCCAGTTTCTTGATGGATCTTTCTACCTTGCAGGCAGCAATTTAGCGTGATTTCTGGGCTCTCGCCTGGTGCAGATGTGCTGGTTGACATCCATCACATCTTTTGTCATTTATCAAAGTGAGCCATTTGCTTCTTTTCACCATTATGTTATGTTTCTTTTGTGACAATGCAGTTGTGCACAGAGAGGCCAATCTATTTACTGTGAGAAAGCACGCATCAGAGCCAGGAGTCGACTTACAGAGATAAGTGATGAGAGGAGCTAATCTGAGCAGGAGACAAATGCAGCAAAATACAGGCTTCACTGCCGTTGCATACTATTCTTATTTGCAAGCAATATATGGACAAGACAAAACAATTTTCTTCAAATTTAATATACTCGGAAAAATAGAAAAAAAACTCTCCTTGGGTCCAATTACTGTAAAAATAACATCAGATACTTGACTGTCCCAAAGGAGGGATTTGTCATGGGCAGCTCTGGTCCTGAGCTTGTAAATGGTTGCATCACATCTGTACACACTATATAATGCATACAATAGCTGCTTGGTTCAAAGAAATCACAACATATAAACCAAACATCATAGAATGGATTTGTGTGTGGTCACAGCGGGTGGTGTTAAGATTCATGGGCTTCTTTGAATATAACCACAAATACTCAGGGACTTCATTAATGAGTCATGGTTGTAATTAGGTCAATGAATAATGCACCAACTTTAGTCAGTAGCAGTGCAAATACAAGGTGTAACATGGGAAACAGAAGTATACGATGCACAATGAGCGGGGCATTGGGTTCACTTCTTGTGGTTGTCACTGGTGGTTAAACAACGTTGTAGTCTGAAATAAAGATGTAAAAAAAAAACCCAAAAAAACCTCAATGCCTTGTTTTATAATGGTCCTCCCTCATCATTAACTTCCTCTGAGCTGTATTTTGATTGATTCATCCATGTTTGAGCAATACTGGATTGTCTTGTGGCTCTTCGAATTCAGTTTGCACCCATATCTCAGCCCAGTGTTTTACTTATTTGCAATTATTCAAAACATTTAGACTTGCAGACGCACACGAAGCATTCAAAAATGTCACATAGCCACTTTTTGGTAACAAAACATAAAAATGAAAATCCGCTATTTGGGACAGTGAAATGCCAAGGTGGGGCTTTTCACCTCTGCAGGTCTGAACAGTACTGACCCGTTTCTATCATTATGTCAATTTAGACCAATGCTGCAACGAACAGAATGACTACTACTTATGTTATAGTTTATTACTAAGAAATTACTTCAACTCCAGCATTTTTGTAAGCCCATGTGTTTCTAAAAATGCAATAAATACTTTCTGTACATTTCTTTCAATAGCACAGTGTCAATGACCAAAACATGATCCCTGTTGTAACCTCGTGCTGTTGACGTTATTGACAGATGTTTCCACTATCCCCTGGAGCACCTCAATCGATGTCTGACCAGGCTCACCGAATGATGCAATAAAACTGCTCCTTTTTTAATAATAATCTGTACTTTCCTGTGGGACACAACCAGAAATCCTCCGAAACAGCATACTACAGCGCGCACTGATAGCACCATCGCTCTACCTGTTCCACTCATCTCTCACAACTCCTGCCCTTTGCGCTTCTCATTTTCAGGCTGTCTCTGATCCCCTGCCTTTTTTACATTTCAATCCTTCAGCCCTACTCCTGCCTTATCCTGACAGGAGTGAGAGGAGAGGGAGAGAGGGAAGAGAGAGAAGGGAGGAACAGGAGAGGGGAAAGAGAAGAGACAGGAGAGTGAGAAAGAAGAGAGAGGAGAGAGCGAGGAGAGAGAGGAAGATGAGAGAGCGAGATGAAAGTGATGCGGGAGAAACGTTAGAGAGACGGGGGATGGAGAGAGGAGGGGAGAGAGAGAGAAAGAGGAGAGAGTGAGGGGAGAGTGAGTGGACATAGAAAAAGGGAAGAGAGAAAGACGAAAGAGGGGGAGAAATGTAAGAGAAAGGAGAAGGTGAGAGAAAGAGAGGGGAGAGAGAGTGGAAAAAGAGGAGAGAAAGAAAGAAGAGAGAGCTAAAGAAAAAAAGGGTAGAGAAAAAAAGAGGAAGAAAGATGAAATAGAGGGAGAGATTTTGAGAGTGTGAGATGGGGTGAGGAAAGGAAGAAAAGAAAGAAGAGAGATGTACGTAAGAGGAAAGATAGAGAGGGAGGAAAGAAGGTAAAGTACAGAGAAGAGAGAGTGGGATGGAGAGGAAAAAGAGGAAATGGAGAGGGAGAAGAAGGAAAGGAGATGTGATAGAAAGGATAACAAGAAGATATAAAGAAGATGAAGGAGAGGGGGGAGAAAGGTAAGAGAGGCAGGAGAGAGGGGAGAAGAGAAAGAGAGACAGGAAAGCAAGAAAAAAGAGTGGAAATACAGACATAAGAGAGGAGAGAACGAGAGAAAAAAAGAGAGTAGAGAAAGAAGAAAGAGAAAGATAAAAGAAAAATAACAGAAAGGTAAGAGAGAGGAAAGAGAAATAAAAGAAAGTAAAGAGAAGAGAGGGGGAATTAAGAGGAGAGAGAAAGATAAGAGAGACAGGTGAGAGAGGAAAGAGGTTAGACAGAGAGGAGAGAGAGGGAGAAAGGAGAGAGGAGAAAAAGAGACAGGAAAGAAAGAAAAAAAGAGACTAAACATGAGAGGAAAGAGTGAAAGAAAAATAAAAAGAGAGGGGAAAAAGAGAAGAGAGAGGGGAGAGGACAGAGTGAGAGGAGGGAGCGAGAGACTTGTCCCCGCTGGATAGCTATAAGCGATTAGCAGTTTGAAAGATCCGATCCCGTTGCATCATACCTTTGGTGTCTCAGTATGAGCACTACTTTCTCGCCATGCTGGTGCGCTGAGACCACCATTTTCTCCTCTTCTGTATTTATGAACCCCCCTTGTTCGTTCCACTGCCACCCACCAGCAAGTTTAATTTAATTCACGCTTATGGCTTTCTGTTTTGCTATGTCAATATTCCATGTGTATTTAGGCACCACAGCGGATTGAACTGTAAACAAAATGATTAATAGAAAGCAATAATGGGATTTGGGGGGAATAAATGGCATTTGTATTTGAGCGATATGAGAGTTTCTGTGCATGCAAAAAGCTGTGACGTTATGAACACAGACAGTTGAACTAAAAAAACAATTTGATGGCAAAATTAGGCATGGAATTGGACATCCAAAAATGCAGACCTCCAAAAATGCAGCTCTTGTGGATTAGCATGAAGTGGGCAGCATCTGGTAATCAGCAAAGAAGAAATACATTATTATTCTTAAACGAACAAGGCATAACATAATATAGACACAAATAAGATAATACTAATAAATCAATCAAAAAGACAAAATGAAAAATAATATGTGTAGGAGTTTATTATTAAACATGGTTTCTATGGATTAAAAAATATATATATATTATTGAGGGGTTTTATTGTTCCTATATATTGTTTAAGACTAAGGGAGAAGTTGACCACAAATCTGGTTGTGTTATTGATTAATGAAGTGTTGTTTTTCCCAAAATGTTTTACTATAGTTACATTGAAAGACTATTGAGGTGATTTGAAATAAAACAAAACCAATTTCCTCTTTCCAAAAGTTCACACTATTAGGGCTGGGTGATACGTAAAAAAAATCTATTCAATTACTGTCTGTAGTTCTTTTCAAAAATAACATTTAAATGGCTTTCAGTAATGATTTCATGAGCATAAACTAGACATTTCATCTGTGCTGTTAAACACAAAAAAAAAAAATCGCATTTCTTTAGTCTGAGATCTGCTCCAAAGCACTTGTTTTTACTGACAGAGAACTGGATGTAGACTTCTCAATTCAAAAACCACAGCCCTACTTCACAACATACCACAATAATGTTTTATCTAATGCATGTTGTGAAGACGGCATTATTGACCATGTTGCGAGCAGCTTTGAAAACCATTTCCGTTCGTCTTATCAGAGTGAAGAGCAGGCTCCAGCAGCAGAGCCAGAACCAGCAGCCACAGTGCTTAAGTGGAGGAGGACTAATCCCTCTTCTCAGGCCCACATTGGTAAACAGCACTCCGGCAGCCATCCATGCACGGCCCATCCCCGCCCGAGTGGCCTGCATCCAACCACAGTGTCCAACGCTCTCTGCTCTGGTCACACACCGGTTACGTTCTCTAAAACCCCAACCGTGTGGACATCTCCTCTGTTTTGAGGAATCTTAAAGGTAAGAGAATATAGGTGAATAATGAAGTGTAAATAAAGTGCAAAGTGAAGATTTTAGATCCTTTTTTGGACAGAAATTATCTAAAATCAGAGGATATCAAAGGAAATTCAGCTGCAGAGACGTTTTCACTACACTTCTCCGTCTCCTTTGTGTCTCAGTCAAAGGTCAAATGCAGCTTAACAGGAGGATTCTTCAGGTAGGGTCAGCAGATCGTGTGTCAGGGCATTTGAGGTGAGTAACAGCCCTCAGGACAAAAGACCCCTCATTGTACAGTGTCCCTTTTCGTGTCCTGCATCACAATCAGCGTCCGGAGGGAGCAGGAAACCTCTGGAGACTCTGGAAAACTCTCTTCTCTTCTCGCCTCACTTTTACTACGCTCTGTTCGATTGATGATTCTCCTGTTGTTTTCCTGTTTCTCTGAAAGGTTTTCTGCCGGGTTTGGTGTGAAAAAGACTGTGGCATTTCAGATGTCCATAGCCAGCTCCAGTCAGTTTTTTTGATTTATTAATTGTAGTTCATGTTTCAAAGGGTATTTAGTCTTGAAAAGTGTTTTATTGGCCTTTGAAATAGCAAATTAATACATTTTCTTCATGGGTTTCGGCTTCCCATCTTGAGAAATTTTGCGCATTTAAAAGTTATAACGTTAATTGCTCTAGCAGGGGTGTAAGGTTTTCATCGCTCCATTTTCAGCACTTTTCACCATTCAAATAATAGACAATTCAGTTTTGAATTGTTAATTGCTTTAGCAACGGTGCCATTTTGCATTACTCTGAAACCCGGTTAATTTAAGGACTTTTGCAATGGCATTTGATGTAATAAACTAACCTGTAGAGTCTCACCAGATTGTTCTAAGCCAATTGTGGTGATAAAATATAGTTACATTTGAACTCCTCTTCAGTTTTCACAATGCTTTTCTACTGTATCGACTGTTTACTGAAGTAGTTGAACTGAAAAGGGAAGCGCAATTTGTCTACGTGTCGAATCTGTTGAGTTAATTTGCATTTCAATTTATGTCAATCAAACCTCTACAGAGTATATCAAGACATATTTTAGATCATTTATCAAAGAGTTAAGCAAGGTTTTGATTGCATCTTTATCCGAAGAGTTTTCTCGGCTCAGCAGTGCACTTGAAGGCCATTATTAGCACACCTTGAAGCTATGAAGCAGTTTTTATTATTTAACAGCAGAAGGTCAGATGCAAAATAGTGATGTGCCATATGGCGTGACGACTTCTTGATGGGCAAATTCATCAAAATCGCGGCAGATCTGGCAGCCTTGTGATTTTGTGCTTCCTTGAGCCATTTGGGCTACACTTTAAAGGTGGTTGGAGGCAAAGGGTGGCAGATTGAAATTCATTAAAGCGAGCTCTGCGCCTGCATGGATGGTTGGTCCACTACTCAATCAAGTCTGCTAAAGACTGACCCACATCATCCGTCCCTCTCTCCACTCACAGTGCTGTGTAATGTTGCATGCTTTCCCATTATTTTGCGGAGGCCTTGGTTTAAAACATCGGACAATTACAAAACTGGCACAGCTAATCAATTTCTCTCTCTTTCTCCCTCTCCCTCTTTGGCTTCTCACCACATTTTCTAATACAAACAATATTTTCATGCAACATTTGAAATGCTAATTTAGTTTTTCTTGGTTTGACTTCAGAGTTATTTTCTATCAAAGTATTCTATCCACTTAGGTTTTATAATGTCGAAGAAATAAAGCTTATTCGCCACTTGATAGCTTGTGCCACTCACTCCCATCTAAAAAATGTTTCGTAAAAGAGAGCACCTGATGTAAAATTTCTTCAAAAGAGATGGGCTATTCACTGATCTGATTATGTGCTATTTTGACCAGAACGGCTAAATAGGGAGAATTCATGGTCACAGCTGTGCCTCTTTTGGGGTTTTAATAATTTTCAAAGTTATATTCCTTTAGTGTTTCATTATGTGTTGTGCTTGCTGTGTTTTTAGATGTTCCTGCCTCGTGTAAAGCACTTTAGTCTTCTCTGTGTTGTTGTAAAGTGCTCTATAAATAAAATTTCATTGGATGTGATGGTCTCTACACTGACAGCTCATCCTAGTATAAGGCTTGAATGACGCAAGTTAAAAATCCCCATTTATTCAATTGAAATGACTTTGAAGGGTAACTCATTTTTGAGGCAGTGTTAAGTGTAGGAGGTAGTCAACTAAAAAAAATATTTGTCGACAAAAGACAAGCCCTGTTCAAAACGAAACACTCTCAATGATTTGACCATGTATCTGTACCCAAAGTGTACTGACAAGACCATGAGATTACATGAAATCACACAAATACAAATGTTTACACAGAAAACTAATGCTATTTATGAGTAACAAGGCTAATTGAGCAAAAATTCACACCCAAGTCTCAAGATATCTCACAGCGTGCCTTTTTCTTTCTGCAGTTATGAATACAAATACAAATCAGTCGACTTATAGAAATTTTGGTCGACCAAGACACCATCGGCCGAATAATTGACTAAACAATTAAAGGTCTACAGCCCAATTACAGCCCAAATTACAAAGATATATCTGAAAAAGAGAGGCGAATGCAAAGGTCCTGCCTCTAACAGACTCTAAATACTCTGAGGATCCTGAGTAAACGTAAGGCTGACTTGTGCTCTTTAACTTAAATTCTTTTATGTGTCTGTTGGAGTCTACGCGCACAGAGGCCGGCTGTCAGTCAAGTGTCAGAAACACATTAGGACTGTCTGTCTTGTTTTCCTTTCAAAGCTGGTCACTCTGCAAACGAACAAATGCGATTCTGTCAGAAAAATGGAGTAGGTGTAACCCTGCAATATTACTGTCAGTAAGTAATGAGCATCAATTGTCATTCACAGTTACCCAGCACAGGAGACACACAGGAGCTGTTCAGAGGCAGACTGCAGAGTGGAGCCTGTAATGACTCCTGCACATCCTAAAGGAAAGGGATGGCATAGATTCTTTGAGAACTAACTGTTTCTTTGTTAAAATTCAGATACGGGAAGCAGGTTTTTATTTTGAAGCTTTCAGACCATGAAGAAAGAAAAAAGAAAACATCATTCCGGAAATATATCTTTAAAGGATGTTTTTTTTCCTTCAGAAATCTCCACTTTAAAGAAACTCCTCAAGCTCCAAGCAACTTTTTGCCGTCACTATTTGTAGTCGGATTAATTATTTACTTCAAAGAATGTAACACTTTTTAGCGAATAAAACAACTATCACATAAAACAATTCAAATAAAACTGAATTATCCGAGAACGGCCATCCTACGAGAGTGTGATTTTAGAAATTATAGTAAGACGTTGCACTGGATTCTTGCAAATACAGAGTGTGTGCGGGGAGAGGTCCATTACGCTTGCAATAATGATTTCTGTATTAATATGTAGATTTTTTCAATAAAAGGCACTGTGATCCTGGAGTGCTCTTACCCTTTTGCATTTTAGAGCAGCTTCAATTAACCTGCGTAGTGATAGCACAGGCAGGAAGACACATTGGAATCCATTGTTAATCTAATCATTATTGTGTGGCGGATGTACTTGACTTGGGCCGTCAGACAGTTAATTCACTTCGTATGTTTGTTTACAAGAGTCAATAATTTGTCTGATTGGAATTGAATTTTCTGTGCAGAAGGGGCAGTATTTATTAGCTTGTTTTCCACATTTCAGGAACTCGTCGTTTAGCCACTCAAGAGTAACATGTAAATGCAAAACAGTCAATCGCTTTATGTGTAAGTGGCCCGACTTGAATACACAAAGTACCACATTGTGTTGAGTGTTTTTGTCTCCAGAATGGTAAACAAACATCTCCTGTGTTAAACAACGCTTGGGTTACCTGAATTATTTCTTGAGTTCGGTAGCTAAGAATCCACATTAAGATTAGTTATTTACATTTATTTGCAGGGGTTCATTGTCACTCATTCAGTACATTTCAGAGAGATTCCATTGGTTGAGTACTATTTAACCTTTAGTTTACTCTAGAGGTGGGCAATGTATATAAAAATGCAAATGTTGTGAATGTTGCTTTGAAGAAAAACATTTAAATAGCAAATAGCAACACTTTTGCAATTCATTTTACTGACATTTCACATTTGTCTGATAATAAAACCTCAAGTAATGCGTTTTAATACATTTCTGTTGGATTGACATTATATTGTTTGACTATCGTAAATGGGATGAATATTGAGATTTTTCAATATCTTCCACCCCTAGATAACTCATGAGATTTAGTGGCATTATCTTGTATTTAAAAAATATGTCAATGTTGTGAACGTTTGTGACAATTTGAGACATTTGCCTTTGAGATAATATAGACCTTTCAATCGTTATGCAGCTCCTTTTCAACAGAAAGCTCAGAGATCAAACACCAAATATGCAATAACATGCCAAAATAAACATAATAGATGAGAATAATGGGCATTACGGGAACACAGTATCGCTAGAAAATACAAAAAGATGAAAAAAGGGGTAAAGATACACACTGCTGCCCACACACTTGATCATTACAAAACATTACAATCCTGCTGTTCTCAGACGTATTTGCTTTTCTCTCTAAAACACCTCGTATGTGGGAGTGATGAACCCCAAACTACCATAATCTTTCTGAAACGGTCTGGAGCGTCGGAGGAGCACTTCCCCTATAAACGCGGGCGGCCGGTGCTGACAGGGGTCGGAGTTCACGTCCAGACGCTGCAGGCCTAAGTGACATCATGTTGGGTCGCTGCCAGTGTTTATGTAAAAGTGACATGTATATGAAAGGCTGCGGAGAGAGCTCAATGTCAACACACTCCTCATGCTAATTCCCCCGCCAGCACAGAGACCCATCTGCTGTTAGAAATCCATTTATTGATAACTGTTTGCCTGGTTTGCTGTTGTGCTTCAATTTAGCCTCTGAGCATTTCCAGCATTTCAATGAATCTGATGTGCATTCTGTCGGGGTTCAGACTTAGAAACGCCTGTGAAATCTACAGGGTGGTATATTTCTCAAACAAAGCTAATTCAGTCCATCTATTATTGTGTCCATTCTATAAAAATAATTGCAATCCTTAAGGACGCTGTTACGTGACCAAGACTAAAGTCGAGTGTTTGTCCAGGAATAGGTGAAGTAACAATATTCTGCAGCCTCAACCTGGAATCATTTAGTAAAGGTTTGGAAATAGGGCTGGGTGATACTGACAATTTTTTTTTTTTTTTGTAGAATCCCGATATTGATTTTCAGATGGAATGTGTTGTCTTGTGAATGTCTTTAAACTTATTAGTTGAGGTTTAATTATCAGACAAATGTGAAATGTCAGTAAAATGAATCACAAAATTGCAGAAATATCACCTTATGCTCTTATCTGAAAGTGTTCAACAATTGTCCATTTTAATTTTAATTTGTAGCATTTTTTCTTAAAGATTATATACTGGATATTCAAATTTCAGGATATTATCTAAAATTCAATATATCATCCAGTTCTATTTGAAAACTAAAATAACTGATTCCAATAGGACAGTTTAAATCTAAGGTTTGGAAATCGGATATATGTTTTTTGTGAAACATGAGATGATGTTCTGACTGATCTGTGTCTATCTTGGCCAGGACTCCCTTGGTAATCTCAATGTGATTTTCCTATCTAATAAAAATAACACTTGGAAGAAGCAAAGTGGTATATTTTAATCCCACAGTATGGCATATGTTCTCTTACCTTATACTGTGTAGCATTCCAGGAAAAACAATGACATTTACACAAGCAACAAGTTACACAAGAGTTACCTTCAAGCACTTTGATTTTTGATTGTGGTTATATCATCCAGCCAATTAATGATGACTTACATCAGCATAATGAACAATATCTCAAAATAATTTTCATTCTGTGTCAGTAAGTACGCCCCACACCGTGATTCTGAGAAGAAGAGTTTTTTTATTTGTTTAGTAGTTATGACAGAGGCCATTTTCCAACATCTGAAGTGCCACTAATTGAAAAAGCATTTTGAAAGTTATATTGCATGCAAATTGGGATAGTGCAATACAGAGAGTACAGATGAGTAAATGAGGCAGAAGTAGTTTTCTGGGTGACAGTAAAGGTTGTTAGATGGCGATAAAATGCACTGGGGGAAAAAGTGCTCCAGTGCAAAACTTATGCTAATGGAGTGAGGAAATTATAGAGGCAGGGGCATTTGTATAGCAGATATGATATCATGAAGATTATATTTAAGTGAAAAAGCGTTGTATAAAGCCAATTTAAGCAACTTTACGTCAAAATATAGGTAAATCAGTCCATTCTCACTAAAATATATCAGTAAACTAATGACTTGCTTTCAACCCAATAGTATGAAATCAATTTTCCTGTTCCCAATGACTGACAGTGATAGATGTGGCAGCAGGTGGCGCTCTTTGGTCCAGAACTGAGCCAGCTGAGAAGGCCACTGAAACATAAATGAATGCATGCTCTCCCTCATGTTCAGCCTGCGGACAGTGGCTTGTTTCATTATGGATGAGTTTGGGGCAGCTGGCCCAAGACCAGGGGCAGATGGGTAATTTTGGGACTGTAAGAAAGTAGTTTGCAGTTCCAAATGTGTTTACTGAGCTGGTTAAACGCTTACAAGTGCTTGTTTTAAGTGGTGCAGAGGACTGGAATTATGTTCCAGCAATTCAAGGTATTACAGAAGTTTGAATATCATATGCTTGCACAACAGCAAAGCTTAAAGAGCATCTGATAAATTCTTACATTTTCCTAATTATTACTTAGTTTGATGGGATAGCTCCTGTGGTACATATTTATCATAATTTTATATCAGTTTAGTTGCCATTTGTGAAGGAACCGTGAGTATTGAAATTTACAGGAGGTAGTGCTACGTTCTAAAATCCCTCTGTGATGCCATCAATGAGCAACATTCCATTTAACATGCTGGGGCAATTTACACACATTTTTCTGACAGTTCAAACAATTATTAAGATATTATTATTTGTCAAATCATAACTATTGTGTTAATTAAATGGGTAAGCTCTTGTTTATAATATGGTCGCTAGGTAACACACATGCTGTTACCTCTATGTTACATCTCCTGAACCAGGAAGCACAATTATAAATGTCACTAAAATCATCAATAGGAAAAAATAGGCACAATTTGAGTAATATGTATATAATCTAAGTATGATAATGTTCACTACGATTTAGTAAAATGTGTAGTTTAACCTGTCATATGGACTTTAGACTCCGCACAGCATACAGTTTCATCTAAAGGGAAAACATCTTGATTGTTTCCAGACATTGTTAGTCGACATATCCTAAAAAACACTATATATTATTGACTACAGATATTGATCATATATGAACCGATGTGGGAGTAGATTCCTCCACATACTGTATGCTCTAGGCGGTAAAATAAAAACTCATTCCTGCACTTTGATTTCTGCAGTGATAATTTGCAGAGATGTCTATAGGTTCTGCATAATTCATCTTGATTGATTCAGTGTTGACAACCACCATATGAAGATCCTAATAGAACCTTAAATAAATAAAGAGGAGGCCAACCACAGCTCTGTAAAGGGAAATGCACAAGCAGGTTTGACCATTCCCAAACAAATCCATTATTCATGTGACAGGTGAGGGAATGATTTACCATATTAAAGTTTGGATTGTTGAAGATAAAGTCTATAAGATGCTAGTGGCTTTTGGTAAATCAATAACTGGTGTTTGGTTATGGACAGACCGAGAAGACTGGAGGCAAAGGAAGCATAGCAAGGGCATGCAGAGAAGGAAGGGGCACTTGTGGTTCTTGGTGACTGGCCCACTCTAATTAGATGGGTTGCTGTGAGCTGAATCCCAATGGCTGGATGCTGGGAAGAGCAGATGTAGACTGTAGATGTAGAAGAACTGAACAATGTCTACAGTGAATTACAGGGCAAGGTCGAAGAAGGTGGATGCGAGAAGCAAAAGGTTGCGAGTCAATGGGGAAAGTGTAGCCAAAAGCCATGTAATTACTGTGTAGTCGAAAGGCTCACTTAAACTTTGACATGTAGTTGTTTTTTCAAAAGTCTCACAGTCAATTGAATTAGACAAAATAATCTGTACATTGGGAATTTCCTTCTTGGAATCTCTCCTTTTCGCCTTGTTTTCATAGCTGTTTTGAACATTCGCCACTGTTTCGGTCGCCATTCTGCCGTGGAGTGAACAAAAGGCATTTGTAAAGGCTTAGAAAAGGAATTCAACAATGATTAACCACAACATTTGAAGCACGCAGAAAAAGATGTACAAATTATATGAACCAACAACTTCACGGGAAGAAAGTAGGCCACAGTCTGTCTCCTGATCCTCCTATTTTTATAAAAGCAAAACAGAAGCAGATCTACAGGCTGCTGTACAGTACAGAGTGAGCTTTCATTAAATATTAAACTCGGATTCTGATAGAGCTGCATGAGTGTCATTGAAAAAAGCCAGTTAAAGTAGGCATTACTGAGGATCAACTAGAGCACTTTGTATTATAGGCAGTGTTTTAGGATAATGCTTTATGGATATGTGATGGTACTATAATGTACTTCAAACACAACACACATAAAAACAAAATTAAAAAGGTAACTAAAGCATTTGCTGTTGCAGAAAAAAAACAAAACATTTGTCCCGTTTGTGAACATTGGGGTGCAGAAAGTTAGAAGCTAGAGGAAATGCATGGATCACACTGGCGAGTCCATCTGAATGGATACTAAGACTTGACATTGTTCCAAAAACGCAACAATTACTGGCTGCTGTGGATTATCCATTTAAATCCATTTTTCAGAAGAGTAATTAAATTTACACTTGAAGCTCTTCCACAGAAAGCAATTGGAAAGGCGAGTGACATTTGGAGCAGTGAGACCTCTCTAATGAAGCCTATATTAAAAGCCTATAGCCTGGCACCAAGTACAAGCACACCAAATGGCCCAACGGTATGAAAATGATGTACCAGCAAAAGCCAATAATCCGATTTAATATGGAATCTGGCACAGATCACAAAGACGCAACACATGTTTTTTTAATGAGCGAAGCAATTAGGTTGTGATTGGGAGGGTCCAAGTGTACGGGATTGTTAATTTCAATTATAGGCAACATCAGTATCCTCCTCAGTGCTGTGGTTGTCTCCTCTGTGGGGAAATCTGAGCAGAAGCACCACTATATTAGAACAGGTGAGCGTGCACTCCAGATCAGCAGCTCCAAGTAACAGTAATTAAAATGAGAGAGTACTGAATTTGAAGATAAGAAACCCTGTAATTGTGGGGTTTAGGACAGTGAGAGCAGTGGAAGAGTGGAAATGTCCTGGTGTCTTGTTCATGAGAGGTAACAAGGGAGGGTTTGATCTAAAACCTGGGAGGATCACAGAAACAGTCATGCTGACAATGTACCCGCCAAGGTTGGTTAATAAAAAGGCCCAAAGGCAGAAGGTTCAATTTGCCAGGCGAATACCAGTAATATCTGTGTTTCATGCCTAACAGGGTGACACAAGGCCATGGGCAACGGTTTCCGGCTGAGCACACCACTTTGGGAGACGTAGAGGGCACAAACGATGTTGAAGCACTGCATAAAAGTAGAGAGCACTTTATAAAAGGCAGTAAGATCAGACCAGATCAGATTCATACAAGTCGACTATATTGTAATGCTAATGCAATGGAAATATATGTGAAGCTTCGTGAATGATATACCTTTGCTTATATAGTATAATTAAATAATATTCGTATGTTGAAGTAATGATAGCAATAGTATGAAACAGTTTTAAATGTTCAAGTCAAGCGGTTTAAGCAGCTCATTTGCCAGACTCCGTGCAGCCAACCTCGGCGTTAAGCGATAGAGTCCAAGCTCCAATGGTTTGCAAATTGTCTTCCCTGCCCTCACCCACATTTCACTGTCCTTTGAGTGAGAAAAATCTTTAAAAAAAAGTTAGTTGTATCTGTCTCTGTTAACCCTGGCTCTAATTTTGAAGTTTCCGTTTTTTCACACTGGGTGTTTGTAGTTTTTCCTTGCGGAGAAGGTGGGTCGTGGAAAAGGGATGCTCTGGGACAGTAAACCACTGGCTCATTCCCTGTGAACGTAGGTTAATCTACTTCTCTACTATTGACCAGTTTCATTGTTGATTTTCTAATTTTCTGTTGGTAATAAATTGAACTGCATCCTGGCATCAATAATATTGGACTGGTAGATCCATGAAAGGCCAATATGTTAACTTTCATTGAGTTATTCATTCTTTTCCCCTTGTATTGTACTGTGGGTATTGAATGAAAATGTATCTTGATCTGTTTGTTGCTGCTGAACACTGCAGAAGGAGCTGAGTCAGAACTTTGGGTTCCCCATTCTTTCCGCACATGTTGAGGGGGATAACATGTCCAAAGTGTCAGTGGTGTGTGACAGCAGGGCGGCTCAGTAGATTAATGGAGAGTGTCGGCTGCTCTCAATCCCGGTTTGGACTGGAGTGATTCTGATGGAACAATGGGACTCTGGTTAGAATTAAGACAGGCAGGATTTTGGCCAGGGAAATTATAATCATCACCCAATAAAACAAGAGGGAGAGAGAGGTAAAGACATTTGGTAAATTGAGGGAGCATTAATGATGCCAACAGAGGAAATACTCACATATGTGCAGCTCTCCAAACCACTACACCATTGGGCCGCACAATTCAGCTTAATGCAATTTATTTCTTTGTGGCTATATCTATCTTTCTTCCTGGTCTACACTTTTTAAAACACTTTTTTTCAAAACCAGTCAGTGGGATAAAGTGAGCTACAGAAATTATTAATAATTCAGCCGTTTGTAGTAAAACTTGTAGTATTTATAAATTCAGATAAGTTTCTAGGACAAACTAATGATTGATTTGTTCCAACTTTATGGAGGATAGTGTTTTTAATATCTCAAAGTCAGAGAGGAAATCAATATCACATTAAAAAAACAAAAAGATTTAATAACTTTAGTTGGTGTCCTTCAATCTGAACATGAAAATGAGCAAAAGCAATTCTACAAAACGTTATACAGTAAGAAGAAATCACCAACTAGGTAAAACACAAATGAAAAGCCAAAACATTTGTTCATAAAGGACTGGAGCCAAGCCTCATACATGAGCAGCCAAAACAAGTCAAAACGAGGCTTTTCAATGACAACAAACCGCTCTGGTCCTTAATCTGAGTGTAATGCCATTATTACAGGTGACATGGTGTCTGCGCAAAGCCACGATACAGTGCTGTCATATTTCACCACAGCTGAAGAGACAACGGCATTATGGGGAAAAAAAAAGAAAACCAAATAAACGTAATGAGCTTGTTAAGTACGTGCTCCGTCTGCTGTTGAATGACAACGCAAGTCCTCCTCTTCCAGTGATACACGTCCCATTGTGCATAAATGAATTTGTGAGCACTCTGAAAAACAAAAGGCAAACGGAGGAATTCAAATGGAATGAAAAGCCTGGGTTGCCAGATAAGCCATGTGGCGCTGGTACTGAGGTATGAAATAAAGGCATTTGTTGAGCTGTATGGATATGGCGCCCGGCTGCACACATGGCAGTGACTGTGTGTGTCTGAGTGTGTGTGTCCACCATGTTGGATGCACGTCTCTGGCCGCTCTTTAACGCTTCATTAATTCAGTCTCCCTGGAATTAGCTTTTGGCTGCTGCCTCTACATATGGCCCCACACCAGTGAAAGCCAAGAGAAACAGAGGTGACGGAGGGTTAGAAAGCAAACGATATCCACTAATGATACGACTCCAAAGAGCCCAACTGAATGATTCGTTTGTTCAGGCACGTATAAATCAGTACATTTAAATATGTCAGTTGTTTATTTCTTTATTTACTCGAAAATAGGAAGATCAAGATATATAACTAGTCACAATTATTTTGAGGGCAAAAACACAATTTTACAATTATTCTCGATTATCGATGTAATGAAAGGAAACAAAGCAAATCTTTTTTTTTTTTGTCTTCACTCAACAAAATATACATATTTTGTATAATTTAATTATATTTTACAACAAAGCAGACACTTTTTAATGATTGATTTAAATTGTACTGAATCTGCATTATTAAAATACTGACCAATGTGACCAGTTAACGACGTCAATAAACATGTGCGTATACTTGTCAATAACTTAAATAAAAGTTACACACTCGCTTTGTTTATCCAGCTGTTCTTCACTAGCCTCATGCAGAACTTTTACTTTCGGATCCGAATTTTACATCTGTTGTGCGTTTATAGCACGTTATTCTTTTGCATTGAGCCTCATAATTCTTTCTGGACCACTTTATTTCAGATTTGGACACTCTTTTTACCTTTACTTGGGCAAAGTGTGACGGATGACTGTCCTGAAGATGCTGGATCATGTTAGATATGTTACCACCTTTAGCTGCAACTTTTTAACGACAGGTTTTGTGAAGCCGTTGGTTTGTACAACGCCCTTATCATCTTCAGAATACCAAAAATGATCCCGCACTGCAGACTTTATTTGTTTTTTGGGTGGAGTGCTGCTGTTCCCTCTGCAATCTTTCAGTTGAGGTGTCCTACCGTGCCCACTAATAATTACGGTTATTGAAAAAACTGTTAATCTTAACATCCCTTCTAGAGATAGAAGGCGATGGCTTCAACACACAAAGGTCATCATGCATTAATCTGAAATTTACATCAAATGCAGTTCTTAGTGATTTGGTGAAGTGTGTAGACTGACTGCATTGTTGGCTATCATTAGATATCGTTCAGTAAAGTTAAAAACAAAGATTTAATAGGTTGCCTTCCCTTTCTAGACTTTGATCATGTCTAAAGGGCTATAATAATTTAGTTGTTTAGTCATTTAATTGGGCGATGTTGCCGTAGTCTTAGATTTTTATTAACTGTCTAATTATTTTATTCAGATTAAACGAGCCTAATATAAATACACCTTTTACTTGTACTTCTCTGCATAAATAATTCTTTTTGCTGTGCAGTTGTGGTTTTTTGGGCTCAGTTTGGGTTAGAAACATGGAATACTTACTTTTGAAACACACCTTTTAGTTCACTAATCAGTCGATAGAACAGGTCTTTTGCTGACCACAGCCCTGATCATGTGATGGTGGGCAGAGGCAGAGTAACTCTATGGGTTTTTGAAAGAAATATCCAGAGTACATGTCCACAAACATTGAACAATATCATTATTTGTTTGGGATTGTCTCCACAAACTTGTCATATTAATCTTATTGTACTTTCAACTGACAACACTCACATTGTTGGAGGTGAATAATGACACAACTTTCTGAGACTTCTGTGGAAAAAATGATTTCACTTTTGTTCATTTGTGCTGACAGAGAAGATGTCGAAGTCTGTGGTAGTTTCATGTGGATAGACCCAGTAATTCCAGAGATATGAACCATAAACCAGGTCAACAAATCTGCAATCTGACAGGTAAACACCAAATTGACTTGTAACGTTCGACAGCTGCTCTTCCTACCGGCAAAGTCATTTCCGGTCCAGCACGCCGCTGCTTCTCTCACCTGGGTACTTTACATCACCAGCGTGCTAGCTCTCGAGAAGTTACAAGAAAAAAGTAAGTGTTAGCTGTGTTAGTGATGGGTAATTAATAGAGGCAAGATAGCTAGGCTGCTTAAAAGTGTTAACTTGTTACAGTGTCAGCAACGCTAGCACTGCTCATTAGAATAGTCTACTTACCCTCGTTGTTGTGGATGTAGCAGGACATTTTCAGAGGTACGCATTGTACCCAATGATGCAAAGCGCTCTGTGATTGATTACATTGACACAATATGCACAAAAATACTACATGTTTTCTGACTGCTGTTTATGTTGTACACCTTATAACATCACTACTCAACTTAAAGGGCCGAAACCTGATTTTGAACCATGAGACAGGAACATGTTTTTGTTTGAACTGTTCGCTTCGCCCACACAAAGTCCTTCCTTTCTTTCAGTATTCCATCATGACTTAGAAACGACTGTCTGGAATAGTCTTATGCAGTTGTTTCTATATACTTCATCTAACTCTTTTTACAATTAAAGTTTTTGGCA
The DNA here is from genome assembly GCA_019453435.1 of Rhinogobius similis. Lineage (NCBI taxonomy): Eukaryota > Metazoa > Chordata > Actinopteri > Gobiiformes > Gobiidae > Rhinogobius > Rhinogobius similis. The sequence continues at coordinate 17,980,195 of CM033625.1, read as the reverse complement.
CTTTTGAAATTGCACCATGACAGAGAATCAAATGCCTGGGATAGTGTCAATCAGTTATTTTCCCATGATTCTTAATATACAATGTGCCTGATTGGTTGAAAAGATGTGACCCTGGCAATGCTTCTGCACTAGTTCTTTCCTAACAAAATGTGTTTATATGATACATAGATTAAACGTTACAAACCCAATGTCTGTCCATGAAGTTTCTTCTACCAGACAATGTGTAAAGAGAATGTATCTTAACTAGGGTATATAAAAATTACAGGCCCTTGAATTTTTTACAGTGCCATGGCTTCTGGGCTATATGTGCACAACGCTCCAACACTCCAAAATTTGGTGTCGCAAAAATACCCACAATGGAAAAATAAAATACAAAATTCTTTACCAACTTTGCAAAACAAACATTTCAATCTAATTGTGAACCAGAATTAAACTAGGACTAGATACAATCCAGGTCTGAATCAGGACTAAACCAGAATCAAACCAGCTCTAAACCTGGATCAAACCAGGTCTAGCAGAATTAAACAAGGATTAAACTAGGACCAAAAAGTACAAACTAGTACTAATCCACAATTAAACCAGGAAACAACAAACAGGAAATATTTGGTTTAATATTTGGATGATGGGTCGCAGGCTGTATCAGATTGATCTGGCCCAGGGCTGCAAGTTGAATAGAACTGCCTTATAACCTTGGTAACATTCTTCTGGGTGTAAAGAATTAAACTTCCATTTTAGAATTTTCCTGTGAAATACCTTTCCCAAGCAAATTGTATTCCCATTTGCTGTTATTGTTACTGTTTTTGAGTAGAGCCCCAGAGTCTGCACCCCCAGAACTCCCACATCATGAGAGCAAATATGCGCTCAGGCTTTTGGCATTTCTCTACAAAGAACCAGCACCAGCAGCAGGAGGAAAAGCCCCGTTTGATGCAAGGTGATAAAGACAAAGTCATCCACCCCACCAGCTCCCCATGAGCAGTGAGGCAGGGACGGGCCATTTACGGGGTGAAAAATACCAGGAAGACGAAAAGCGCTGTGGTGAGCAGTCTGAAGAGCTCGGTATAATTAGTGTGGGGAGGCCTTGATGAGTGCTGGAGGATTCTGCACAGGCCAGGGAGACATCTCTGACTTCTGCTTTATTTCACACTGTTACTGCTGGGAATGCTGATGGAGCTGTGGACCCAGAGGGCAGCGCTCTTAATGCTGTACAGAAGAACAGAGCGTGTGCTTACAGCTTGTGACTGGATAAAGAATGAGAGCATTTTTGATAATTCTGTGAAAAAAAAGAGTCTGCTTTCTGGAAAATAAATAGCCAATAACAGATGTAGGGAGTAGGGATGTCAGGAATGTCACAATATCCAATTTTAGTGCAAGTATAAAGTCTGAGAAGAACCATCACACTTTAATTATTCACAATTGTTGACACCATGACCACATAACAGTGACATTTTCTGTCATTACCCTTGCCGAGTACAAGTCTTTATGAACTCTCGAAATGATAAACAAAAATTCATAAACAGCCAAACAAAAAAATACTTTAAAATTGGTCTATTTTAAATTGAAATTACTTAATTTTACGCCAAACACAATTATTATTATTAGTTTTTATTTCTACAGTTACACTGTGACGCAGCTTGAATATGTCAGCAGCAGATATGACTCTGGCGACCAAAACAGACAGCAGCAACAACAGACTAAGATGCTAAAATAATCACATGTATGAGACACAACAATATTATGAGCTTGAACAATTTTCCATCATATAAAAGCGCAATCTATTTTCCATTTTACGACAAAGTGCTGTGAGAAAACGTAAAATAAGGCTGCACATATAAACGCCTGTCAACTTCACTGAAAGAGCAGATTTTTCATATGAACCTAAGATGGCTGAAATTGATTTTTTGTTTGAGCGAATTTCTCCACTGTACACTGATGACTCCATAGAGTCAATATCAAAAACACGAGAGTGAAATTGCTGGGACTGAAAAGGTACAAATACGAAAATATTGAGATGCAGCTCGGAAAATCCTCATTATTTTTTTACACTTGTGCTGTCAGTTACAAGGAAAAGTCTACATTAGGAAGGCTTCAGATCATCGTAAAGGGAATAGATGCATACATTTAATCAAAGTGCTGCTGTGTTGAAGGTAATGAACACATTTGAAAAAGCTATGTACACTTGTACAGTGTACAAAGTAAATAAACATCTAGAGATGATCAAATTGCAAAAACGCAATGAAAATATATTATTTTCAAAGTATGTCAAACAAAATATTAACCCACGAGAAAGAGTTGGTAACAGGAGCAGCAAAAATCTTGTAAAATAGATTATTCTTATTCAATTCTTTTGTGTTGTTCAAGAGGTTTATCTTGTGTGTGTTTCTTGGTGTTGTATTGAATTTATTGGCTGCTACCATAGACAAGTTTGTCTTCTAAAAGATATTTTGAATCTCAATGGGACTTGCTGGTTAAACAAATGTATAAAAAATTATAATAAAAACATGAAAAAATATGAATAGATCTTGGGATAAAACAGCTAGCTTGAATTTATGCAAACTAACACTTCTGTCAATTCAAAGAGGAGAAAAAAACTTTGCTAAGCTTTATCTCAGCGAGGGGAAAGGGTATTGTGATTTGTGAATGATTTTTCCCTGTATTCCATCTTGAGCGCTCGGTCTGAAGTAGTTACACATTGGGAGATACATAGAAAGGTATTTAAGTCTAACATGGAAGAGGGAATTAGTGAAATCTCTCATATACTGCAGCCCGAATCCCTCCGTCTGTCACACCGCACTCTGCCGATGTGACCTTGGGTAATGCATATATGTATGACTGAACGTACATGGTGTAGAAATATTTACATTTAGATACACTGGTTTTCCACTTTGGATTACTTTTTGATCTCTTGTCTCAATGGCCACATAACTTCACCATCTCATTTCTGGAGCGTTTTTTGTGGAGTGAGGATGCAGGGGGCACAGGTGTCACTTGCCATTAATCCAGTCATAGAGAAGAGAAAGTGTTTCCATCAGGGATTCCAGACGAGATGTTTAGGTGAGAAAAGAGAAGGACATTATCATTTTGGTGGTGACGGATGAGGTGCTCGGTTTTGAAAATGTGTAATAAATATCATTTGTTTATCTGCCGTGCCAGAGGATATTGGAAAGAAACACGTATGAATAAGAATACTCTTGACCTTGATGATAAAAATTCAGAACTTCGTAATTTCTCACTATTTCCAAATGCACAATGACATGTAAACACATGTACACAAGCCAAGGTCAAAACTACATGGTATTAGTCACTGCTGCTGCCTTGACAAAGTTTACTTTCCTGCTTTCTTGAATATTTTATTTACAGACAAAAAATAATCTTGTAGCAGAGGAGTTACTTTCCTAAAATCAAAGGTACTTGTGGTACTTAATCATGCAATTTAAGGTTCAACTGCACAGCATTAGTAAGAAAAGCTATTTTACTCCTCTACTGTGTTTCTGTACTACAAATAAATGGTAAATGGTCACATTTATATAGCGCTTTTCTACCTTTTTTAAGGCACTCAAAGCGCTTTACATCAAGGAACCAGTCACCCATCCACTCACACATTCATACACCAGTGTACGCAGACACTGGGGGCAAGGTGGGTTAAGTGTCCTGCCCAAGGACACAACGGCATTATTCATCTGAAGGAGCTGAAATCGCACCACCAACCTGCGGGTCAGAGGATCTGACCACTACTCCATGTCTGGAGTGGGATTCGAACTGCCGACCTTCGGATCAGAAGGCGCCCACTCTACCTACTGCGCTACTGCCGCCCAAAATACATTGATTCATGCTGTATTCTGTGCTCAGAAATAGATTTCCAAACTATTCTTCCCATCACTGCTGGTTAGAACCTCAAGTATTATAAGACAGTGGCAAATTCTGGATTCAACTTTTTCAGTAGAATTTAAACACCTTTCTCTCATAAATATTACAAAACAAAAACATACATTGACAACTTTCAACTCACAATGGCTTAAATCAAATGAAATGACATTCAGAACATGTTATTTCATTCTCCAAGGTATTGCAGCCTGCATAACACAAGTCGGCTCAATGACGCTGTGAGCTGACACGATGGAGATCACGACGGAGATTTGAAGTCAGGGCCAATAGCACACTTTCTATTTAGTCATATATCCAAGGAATGCATGCTGTCCCATCTAAATTCAACATCCATATATTTTCAAAATGAATTTTCAAACATATTTGATCATTTCTTCTTATTTTTCAGATCTTCGTATTTCTCAAGTCATTTATTATTCGTTTTATATATAACATATTCAAATAAGGAGTGCTTGAGTTTCATCATCGGAATGACCTTCTCCCAAACACTCCTCCCACACTCCACCTGAATCCACAGTGAGTGAAGCGTTCACTGCTTTCAGGAAAAATCAAATTTGATCCAGCAGCCCTCAGGCATAAGACAAGTTTGTAAAGGCTTGACCATCCAAGAACAACATCTCCCATTCTGTTTCACTTGTTTTACACAAACAAATACATGTAAGACAATACAGTAATGTCTTCATTTTAAGTGACACCATTTTGTATACTCAAAAAGCTTGGGTTGTCATGGTTACAAAAATATTTCAATTTCAAATTTCAAAATAAATATATCACTTTCACCTAATTTAACCTGCTTTTTAAATATCTGAGGAAACTTACAGTATATGTTAATTATTGTTGACCTAATGCCATAAATGTCACAGTGTTTTTGAAGTAAGCCGCTTCAGAAGCCGTACTGCAGTGCAGGTGGCCCGGCATCATTCATCACGCTCTAAATCCACGTCTCTTGACAATTTGAGCTTGACTGATATCGCTCTGCTGTTTTTTAACCCTCAGTGAAACAACTAGTGTCATACAGCCATCCATTTATTACCAGCTTAACAGCTCCCACGAGGACATGGTGTCACTACGCACAGACCTGTGCCTCCCAGACATCTGTTTCAATCACTATTCCAAATATGAAGGAAAATGTCCAATCTCCATATAAGGTTTGAGTTTTGACTTTTCTGCCATTCATCATAGAACTGGAAGCACCGTGGGTGATTTATGTTGTCCCAACCAACTTCTATGGGCAGTAAGACATGCGGTCTCTTTTTTAATCTTCCCTCGCAGCTGCACAAAATAAATGAGGCACTATAAAAAAAAGACTTTATTTATCTTCTGCAGTTCATTTACATGTTGGAAACCGTTCGTTGCAGATAAAGATCATTTTTGTTGTTTTGAAGCCAGTGATGACAATAGTGCACAGCAACAGTGTTTTTATTTTTAATTTTTATTTGTATTACATCATCACTCTCTTCAAAAAGATCTGAGGATATGTATCTAATGAAAAAGATATGGCAAAAAAAGGCAACATGATGATGGATTAGCGGCAAGAAAAAAGGAGTCAAAAATAAAAAACGCACTAATGAAGCACTTTTGAACAAAGGTTCAAGCAAATTAGCACATAATCAATTTAACACCACTTTAAAGTTACTCAATCATTCCATTCAGTCATCAGTGAGCTTTGAGGCTGATGCTTTGTTGTATAAAACGCCTCAACAAAAGAGCTTGGGATCGAGGAATCTGCTTTCAGTTCTTTTTTAATCTCACTATTTGGAATTTATCTTGAGAAAATGCGTTGTACATATACATTTGAAAGTATAAAATAGGAGGGCAAAACATTTAACAAATGTGGACAGATTAAAAAAAAAAAGTATTATTGCCATTGATACTATATTAGTTATTGGAGCTCGTGCAAGATTAGTGTTATCAAGACCCATATAATCAAAACTGAAGATAATATCGAAACTCATTTCAGCAGGCACTGATACTGAAAAAAACCCATCTTTCCCAGAAAAGTTTTAGAATGGTTTGGATATCCGAACTACTATAAACCCCATGGTAATATTAGTGTTTAAAATGTCATTCTGTTGTTTTAAAGTTGTTTTTATTAGCACTGGTATCAAAATAGGTATCAATTGCCAAGCCTTTTCCTCAGTATCACCATCGAGTTTACATTTCAGAATCGTGACAACACTTTGTAAGATTTGTAATATTGAATCACAGTCCGAGCAAGAACCACGCCAAAAATAGACATTGAATTACTTGTTTCTTTTTTGTGTGCAGTGTTTTCAGAAAAGGCCACCCTTCCAATGTGATGAAGAGAGTGCAGCAATGTCTACATGACCCTTTCACATAGCTGGGCCCATTGATTGATCGTCAACACTGGACTAAAGCCCCTTCCAAGGACAAGCATCTTCAGACGCCAATACCACACACACTACACCGTATTCGCACTCGCACATACGCACACGGGCTTTCTAGTTAGGTCTTTGAACGTGTCTCCAAAGTACACCGCTGCTCGTCGTTGTGTTTGATGACAAATTCAGTACAGGAGCCATGGCAAACACTGGCGCTCCCTATGTACAGAAGGATGTCTCTGCAAAGTCAAAGTATCACCGCCGCGCCTGCTGCTGTTGAGGAAGAGACACATGCTTTATTGTTAGTTTTCATGTGAATTTTCAATGCAGCGGTCTGACATTCCGCAAGATTCGCTTGTGTCAATATTTTAGTTTTCTTTTTGTGAGGCAGCGCAATTGGGCGTTTGGTTCGGAGAGGACCGCTATTTGATATTTCAGAGTTTTGTCGGAAGTTAAATGAAGCTTGTATGCGGTATAGGTTGTCAAAAATGCACTGACATGGTTTGAATAAATGATACAAAATATTGCACTGCACAGATAAATGCTTGAGTTAGGACTAATGTACTATATTTAAAACCAGACTATTTGATAAATAAAAACAATTGAACTTATACAACTCTGAAAAACGTGTAAAATAGTTGCTGCAGATTCCACAATATGCTTTTATCATTACACCTATCAGAATAACACAGTCTAATGACTGAATTCATTATGTTTTACTGCTACTGTTTTACATAATAATATCATAATCATAGACATAATTGTGAATTCAAACCTTCAATGGGACTTTGTGATCACATTGATATTTTTATAGGCTGCTTCAGGGGAAGGACCACTCAAACACTCACTGGGAGTTTAAAATACATATTCAACAGGCGTTTCATGATAATCTAGTGCTCATTTTATACATTGTGAGCAATAAAAAAAAAAAGAAAAAAAAAAAACTGCAGAGGGATACTCAGTTGTAGAAGCAGTAGTAGAAGCATTAGAAGTTGTATAAATAGCAGCAGTAGTAGTAGGAAGGGTGAGAAATTTGCAGAGGTTCAGCTTATTCTTTAATTGATGATTGCAGCATGTAGGACAACAAATTACGTACATGAATCTCTGCCTTATAGTATATATATATATATATATATATATATATATATATATATATATATATATATATATACATACATATATATATATATATATGTATACACACACACACACACACACACACACACACACACACATATATATATATATATATATACATATATAAACAAAAACAATTATTAATTCATTCACATTGTTTAAAATCAGTCAATTGTCCCCTTCTCTATTCATTTATTGCACTGATCATTTGAGTTGACACTGTCAACTAGTGCTGGCTGGGTGGTATTTCACTAAAATTTTAATTGCGACTGCTCTTTGTTGAATACTGTTCTATGCTCAAACACCAATCAATCAAAGTGAAGCGGCGCATATTATTTACTTTTACAGAGAGCAGTGGTTCCCAACCTTTTTTGTTTTGCTTTGCTTTGTCTGAAATCGAGTACCCCCTAACAAATGTGTTGCAAATTGCAACTATTATGTTTTGTTGTTTTCATTATACTTATGTTCCAAATCCTCCTAAATGTTCTTAAGCTTGTACTATGTAAATAAATACTCAGATATTATACAATAGCATTGTCAATAGTATCAAAAATAAGATAATAATCAATAGTAAACCAATAGTAAACTAAATAAAGTAAGTAAGTAAAGTATCTGTATAAAAAAAAATATCACATAAACAGGACAAAATTTGTTTGTTTTAGAATGATCTTGATCTTTGCCAGAACTAGTATAAGACCACATTGTACATGAAGAAAGTACTATTATTTTTAGTTTGAAGTTTTATTTTGTTAACCATGTGGTATCAAAATCAATCTGGTGGATCTTGTAGTACCTTGACAATACTGCTTTAACCTTCTTTTAACATCTGAAAGCATTCAAAGTACCCCATCTTAGGTGTGTGTGTATCCCTGGTTGGGTAAAAAAAAGTGTAAATGAATCATGATAAAAATGTAAATGCTTAAAGTCATATTGTGAATTATTTGTTGTATCCCTAATGCCATAGATTTCCTTTACACCAAGTGAGAAACTAGACTTCACATAAAGATGTTGGTGCTCAATCCGTGCACTATACTTTGATGCCTGGGGGCTTGTTTGGGTTACACACAAATGCAGACACACACAGCCCACCCAGCGCTGTAGGGTGTATGGAAATGTGAGCACTTGAAATAATAGTTATGATCTTATGAGTTGAAGCTGCAGGGCTGGACACTTGTACCACCAAGCAGCTGTTAGCCCCCTCTGGCCTGCTGTGTGCCATATTTACTGCAGCTCGGCCTACAGTCTCAGTGTGGCGGCGGCGCGAGCAAAGTGGGTCAGCATATTAGCTACTTCCTTTCCTCGCTCCTCCCTCCTTCCCTCACTATCTGGCCTTCATCAGCCTGGATTGGCTCGCTAATGTTTGCTCTGATCTCCTTTACTCCATATCACATCTTTCACTTCCCATTTTTCCCCGGTTATCGCTGCCTCTTTAACCTATTTTGGATCAGCATCTAAGTCTGGCTCTGCGTCATCGCCAAGTCCTTTTGATCAGCGCTCGTCCTGATACTAATGAGGAACGGAAGAAAATGGGATGAGGGGCCATCACGGATAACCAGTGCACTTTACCTAGGACAAACTCACAGACTGCTTTCACTCACGTTAACGATACCTGCTTGTCTCCATGAAGATGTAATTGCTTTACATTGATATTTCGCAGTATGGTATTCAACTTATCTATCTCCATGGAAACAGGCAGGTGATACCAAGCCAAGTTACAGATCTGTGGAGTGGCAAGACCACATGAATACGTTTATGTTTTACAATGTATTATTATTATTATTATTAGGTATTATTGTAAGCAAATAAATGAATTGTAAATGCATAAATGCAACATAGATAAGTTTGATGGTTTACTGTGGAACGTCTCAGTAAATCTCCATGGAGACAAGCATGCAGAGGACCCTCCACCAAAAAGTTACATAGTGCACTTTTAACATCTAATCATTATTTTGTTCATTTTGTTTATGTTTCTTATAATATGTATTTAAGTATTTAAATTCAAATTGACACATCCAAATGGCAATAGTAAAGGAAATTATAGAATACCAACAAAATTACATGCCAGAGAATGCATGGTGGCAGAGTGGTCAAAGCTCTTTAGCAGAGAGAAGTTGGTTTGGTTTCCATCCTATACCTTAAAATGTATTTTGTGCATCCTAAAACAGCCTGTAATAATATAATGCAGTCTGTATATCAACCCTTTTGTCCCACATCATCTTGAATGCTGCACGCTCTCTGAACCACAAAGATAAGACAGAAAATGGCCAAACTTCATAGACTTTTGCTCACTCTCCAACCCTCCGCTGAATTTGAATACTGCTACATATGTTGATAATCCTGTCCTGACTTGTCCAGTCCTCTGAGGGCCTGATCAGAGCGCCACAGGGCTGTACGGGGCGGAGAGCACACAGCACGCTGAGTCATCAAGGTTTTGGTTCAGTTTTCTGGACTGTGGATGCTCCTGGGCTGCCAGATTCCCACCACTCTGAAGAGGCAGGCTGATGATTTGAAATCCCCTCTCAGACTGGCCCCGAGCCTTAATCAGAATCTCAATTGGAGCAACCCCAGGGGCAGAGGGCGGGGCATGCTGCTATTCCCACAGCTGGGTTGCTAGGAGACAACATTTGGCGCTAATAAAAATGAGCACCTGTGTCTGACTTGCACCTGCTACTCCGAGGCAGGAATTATTAAAATCTCAGTGCACAACTCAGCTCCAATCTTTTCCTTCAATACACTCTCATTTCTCAGGAGCACATCGAATCTTAAAAAAAAAAAGACAAAAAAAAAAAAAAAAACATTTATGAGAATAATCAGTCTTTGATACAACACTTCTTTTCAAAAGCTGAAAGACTAAGCTGCAAGCAGTGACCCAGATCCATAAAGGTTCTTATATAGATATTTTTGTATTGTTACTATTTATCTTATGTTTACTTTTGTTTAAACAAAACAAAACAAAACACTGCCACCCCTTCAAACACTATAAGATTACATTAGACTCAAGTTAGCGCTCAAAACAATCAACCAAGTTTATTCGAAAGCTTACAACAAATACAGCACACAAGCGCAAATATTACAGGCATAAGTCGCATAAAAAATGTACAGCTATATTCTACAGAAAAACATATCCTGGGAAAATGAAAACCATACCTTTACCCACTGCTGTCATTAAATAACAAAGGTATTGAAGCAGTAGTTCTGAATAAACCCTATGTGCAGTTGGAGAAGCTCATAATATGTTGAGAGAACATTGGCAAGAGAGAAGTTAATTGAATTTAGGTCATGAAAGTGCAATACGGTGCCAACCACACATGCATATGCACCTCGCACGTGAATAAAGGGAATTAAGACCCTCCAGCAATCCCTGCAGCTGTTTTCTGAGATTTTCCTCCTTTTATTTCACAGCCTATAGACTTACACCCACCAACAGAACAACACGCGTGGAGAAAATAGCTTTGGAGGAATTGCAACCAATTAAAGGCATCCAGCTCTATAGTCTGGAGTAGTGCTACGCAGAAGATAAAGTGCTGCGTATGTAATCTAGCTCAGTGTCTGGTGATGGGCCCGTCCTCATCCATCGTGCCTGCGGCGGGTGGCAAAGGGGCAGGAGCCAGGGAGGCAGGGCTGTGCACCAGGGTCACTCCATCACCCCCCCTGCATCACTGACTTGTGCGTCTTTCGCTCCTATTGCCTCAGCCACAGGGCACTATAAATGTCATCTGTACGCACCAGTCTGCCTGTCCTGCACCCATACACCCAGAGTCTGCCCCCCCCCGGCTTTGATACATGCTTATGCCCTTCTCTGTCCACACCTGCGACGCCCCAGAGAGAAGCAGGTTGTACTTTCCACCATAATGACCGTCATTCACCGGAGCAAACTCATCCCCTTGCCAGTTCAAATGTGTTTATGATTTCAGGCATTTACAACAAGGTGACAAATGGCCAAAGACCCCATTTATGCACTCCATGACTCACCTGAAAAAACTCAATCTAGGGTTAGCTATTAAGTTACTTTTTCCTATTCAGTGGATAATCTCAAGAGACCCTTTCAGAGCTCAAAAAGTATAGCTAGAGTAATGGGTGGGCGATATTGACAAAATGAATATCTATTTTGTTATATTATGTCAACGGTACAGAAATATAAAAAAAAATGTATTAGTTGAGGATTGTTTGTCAGAAAAATGTGAAATGTATGTAAAATGAATGACAAAAGTGTAGAAATATCACCTTATACTCTTATTTGAAAGTTGTTGTTTTTTCATTTTTATCAGCTCGTTTTGCAACTTTTTTTTTTACTACATACTTGATATTTAGATTTTGCAAATCTTCCAAACAACATTCACAATCTCCTCAAAATGTCTCTGTATTGCCCACCTCTAAGCTTATGAAACATTTTCTTTTGTGAAGAAAACTTACTCAACTCTTGCAGTCTTGATTATAAATGATATTATTATATCATGACCTCATTAGCCAAAGCTTTTATATCTTGATCTATTTTGTTACACAATGTCTTTCATAACGCATCTTTTTTTCATGACATAAAACATGGACCTAAAGTTACTTGGCTGCACAGTGGATAACAGTCGGCCCTTTAGGGCTGCCAACAACAAATGAAAGCTTCTGTAAAAGTGATAGAAGACTGCATCTCCAGACCTAGTGGCCATTCGGCGCGCTCTCCCCTCAGACCACTGCTCATCTCGCACACTCCTCCACTTGCTGACATTTACTTACTGCATGCCCATGCCCCTAATATCTTTACAAGAACTACCCTGTCCATCTGTTATTTTTTCATCTCCTTTTCTCTCCTCAGGGGCAGCAGATATATTTTTAGCCCTTTTGTTTCTCATTCTTGTTCCTCTTTTTGCCTGCAGAACACCACACTCTATTTTAGCAACAAGCCTCCTGTTGTTTTTGGCCTTCACTGATTGTCCAAATTTCACACACTGTGTCAGCACAAAATCCTGCCTAAAGGACAGAAATGTGTTGTTAGCAGCCATTATAATTCAGGCTTAAAACTTTGTCCACTCAAAGTGTGCACTAGACTCTTCTTAAAATAATCTATCTACAATGTAGTCAAACATGAAGCTCAAGCTGTTTGGAGAAAATACAATATGAGGATTGGCGCAAAATCTTACTCTGTTAACTTTCGCAAACTGTAGCGCATATGTGTATCAAGTTCATTTGTTGTGTATGGGCAAAACTAAACTAGTAGTTCTAGCAGCATTGAAGGAAGAAACAATTTTGATAGGGTTAGTGCTAGAGCTAGTTGTTTGTATTTTTTAAGCTAAGGCTAATTTCCATAGACTTACTTAGCTTACTTTTGTCACCAATCTTCAAAAATACAGCTAGTAAACCCTATGACCACATGAGGGCTGACAGAAGTGTACCATAACACACTTGGACAACCATTTGCACCCACCATTTTCATCCTTCAGATTTTAGAGACATGAACCACATTTTTTACCATGTGCCACTCTGCTATTATTCAAGCATTCCCAGTAGCTGAAAAAGTGACTGTGATTCAGCTCTCATGTTTATTCATACAGCTGCTTTAGTGAGTGATAACATTTCCTCGCCTTGACAAAGCCATGGCAAAATGTGTACTTAGGCAAGAGTAACAATGTCGGCTTATTGACTAAATGTCATTATGTTTTATGCCACTATGCAGATTATGCGCACTCCGCTGTCAAGTCAGGACATTTTGCTAACAGAGGCGAATAGAGAGACAAAAAAAGTCTGAGTTTGCTGCCAGTTTTTCAATTTGCACCTCCACACACTGATTAAGCGGCCGTCTCAAATAGGCGAGCTAACACAGTGAAGTCGATGGGAACTAGCACCATGGACAGCTCCTCAGAGGATTTTCAAAAGCAAGTCCATTTTTGCTGTTGGGTAGAAATATTCCTGGTTAAGTCTTTATGTCAAGAAGAACTATGTGTTTGACAGTAATGTAAGGGCATGAAAGGCTAAACGCACTGTGGCCTGAATGTGTCAGTCGCTGTGTATTGACTGCGAGATCACCACAAACAAGGCTTTTATGTGGATGCCATCAGTCTTCTCTGAGAGGCAGCATATTGTAGACAGAGGATGGTTCTGGCTCTTATGTCTATAACTTTTTTCACTTCAATGCCTTGAAACAGCTCCATAATGTTATGATGGTGCACTTTGTGTCTCCAAATAGAGAGATTTGGCTTGGAGCAGGGGTCAGTAGCATCAACATGAACACGACATGACATATTACAAACATAATACATATAGAAGAAATATCACATAAACAATATAAAAGTCACCCAGGCTTGACACACTGCACAGTCTGTCCATGTTGTTATTTAATCTAAAAAACAGAGGAATGAACATGCTTTTATGCTTTTGCCTTTTGCTTTTACATAAGGGGATTCTATATCTCCTTCCAGAGTGCATGAGCTCATACTGAGGCCTGAGCACACGAGAGGGGTCTAATGATCTTTAAAGCCTGTCACACAGTTGACTGCTCAAAGATGGTCTGTGAGGTGGTCAGAGTGGACGCACCCATTATCTTACCAGCCAGTTTTACCAATGTAAGGATCTATTATTTATATGTTACAGCCAGGTTTCCAAACCAGCTGACTATTCTGTACCGTTGCACTCGACTTGATACTAGCGCTATATAAGGTGAGCAGAATATTATATCTTTGCACACACACTTGTTTCATGCTCATGTCAGCTCATTTGCTTGTCTGTTTGAATCCCAAGATACTTAAATACACATTAACATACGCTCCTTCTGTCCCAGGCATTGCGATTTTTTTGATTATGATTATGATTTTTTTGTTAGAAGGTGTCCTATATTACTTGGAAAGTTCGCCAACTGATTGTCTCTATGGAAATGTCATCACTTTTGCCTAGATTTTACCTTTACCAAGCCAAGTTTAGATCTATGGAGAGGTGAGTCCACTCTCAGCACAAATATGCTGATATTTTTTAAAGAAAAAAAACAACAAAAAAACAACAAAAAAAACATGCAATTGAATAAATGTAAGAAATAAGAGTGTAACATTCCTGGCAAAACAATTACAGTTCCATGGAGACAAGTAAGTGGCAAACCAACAAATGCACCCTTTGCATTTTGTAAATACAACATTACAAAATGCAAAGGGTGCAACAAACAAATACAACAAATACATTTTGATTCTGGACAGTGGACAGCTTGAATTTCATTATGCCATGAACATATATTTAACCAAAACTTGCAAAAATATTGATGTTGATACCCGGAATCTTCCTCTCAAAATTTTCTGCTGTTTGCCCCTGTTCCTAGCATTCGCCAGCCTCCCTCTCATGAAAAACTGTAAGAAAATACGTTTGCCCTTTTCACACGATGCAACCAATTTCTTGGCTTTTGGCTGCAGTAATAGGCAGTAATAGCAGTTGTCCAAACAGATACCCCCCCTATCCCTGTCCCCAGTTGCCTCACACAACATGTAGGAGGACAAGAGCCTTAGACACCACAGCAAACACAGACGATCGACCAGCTTTGTCGGTGCACAGAGCGGAAATCTCTTGGACAGTGGGAGAACTCTGTTGACTGGGAACCAATTTCAGTGTGCAAAATGTGAAATAACCCATGAAAAACAACTGCCCAAGAAGTTAAAACATGCTTCAAAAAAACAGTTTCAAAAGTATGTAATGTATGTAATGTGTGGACCATGGCATTGCATTATGGTATTTGTAGGACTTCTGTAATGGTCTCTGCAGACAGCACTCACTTTGATGCCCACAAAACAGGAGTAATATGAAGAGCTTATTGGGCAACTGCTGTGCCTTTCTTTGAAAAGCATATTGGACATGGATTTAATTTACACTGCGAAGCTTCAAGCCGCTTTCTTCCGGGAACAGAAGAGCCGAGTTCAGAGAGACAAAGATGAGTGGCTGGGAAGGACTCCATAGAAGTGCCAAACAATAATGGCTGATTGAATAGAACTTTTGAAAATAGACAGAGTATGCTAAATTAAAATCCTACACAAAGCACACAACATGAATGACACTGCATAAAAAGGGACTTTCAGTTACACTTAACACATAAAATCCTTATGTTTTACTGTAAATGCAGTGTGTAATATATGCACACAGTACATCTTGCTTTTTGTCTTCTAATCCTCACAGTGTGGATAAATGCAGTGCATCATGGGGGACGCTATGTCATACCAGTCACTCCTTTATAGAAGGTAGACAATTTGCACTAGCGACCCAAGGGAAAGAAAGTAATCAATTTAAAAGTCACAATGATGCAATTTCAGAAAAACAAAAAACAAAAAAAAAACACAAGATGCTAATGCAGTAGTGGCATACTGTACATTTTGCTACTAGGAGAATGCTGGCTGAAATATATGCAAATGTTTGTGAATGGACCGCGGGCCAGTGGAAGGTGTAGGAGGAGCACCAGTGTGGAGAGCAGATGTGTGCAGCACGAACACAGGTGTGGACCACTTTCATGAGCAGGGGGAGGCCATGTGAGATAAACTCCATCATCTGTCGCCATGGCCCCTCTGATGAGTCCATTTGGGGTCATGTCCAACTTAATTTACCCATAGAAACAGGATAGATTGAGCCTCATGGGTTCAGAAGTCGGGCAGTTGCATGGTCTATTGCGCTAATTATATAATAAAAAGGCATCTGGGATAATCTAAAACACATTGATTAATGTAAAATAGATCAAATTAAACAGCTGACTAAACTTTTTTGATATTTTTGTCATTGTAAGCACTAAGCAAAAGAACAATAGAAATGCTTTTAAGTTTTGTATGGTTTAAGTCCTGTTCAAAGATTTATAGTATAATAAACCCTTGTGTTATTTTTCCCCCAAAAAGTTGAATATCGAAACATGTACATATTGTATTGTATGTGCAATATGAATCATGATGCTTTTGCGAACAATTGAAATTGACTGGCTAATTGCGAAATAAAGTAAGCGTTCTGAATCATGTGTTTACATTTACAGTATGTACTTTGTATGTAAAGCGTTTTACTTAAAGGAGACATACATTCTTTTCTGGTACTTGGTATTGAACTACATCATAAGCAGATCATCATATTTTTTATGTAAACTGCTATATTGATCAAAAATGGCTTAGCAATACAAACAGGTCCATTGACTTCCTGTTCCAAACTTCAGAACTGATAAGTCCAACGTCTTCATAATGACATTTCACCAAAGCAGCGGGTACCTACGTGACACTCGAGAATTCTTCATGTATCACTGTCTTCAATTTTAAATAGTGACTGTAATAAGGCAGGGATTGAAGGTAGGTAAGCACTTGAGCCTCAGTTGCAGGACAATACAGGATCAAAATAAAACTACATAACATGTCTCCTTTAAGTCTTCCTTATCAACTTGTGGTCTGCTCGAAGCCTTGAATGCATAGCACTGTAGCTATAGAGTGAGCCGGGGCAGGACACATGCAGCCACTCACGCCTGGGCCTGAGCAGATGAAAGCTTGTGTTCGTGACACCAGCCGTCATAGATCTGTGCTTTGATGGTGCCCCGACCTGGTCACCTCCTGGCATTTTTACCACACTCTCTGCCTCTCAGATATTGTCTGTGTTATTTACTGCCTCACCAGTATCAAGTTGCACCTCAGCATGCACAGTGCATCTACAGCAGAGCACATCACTGTTTATTACCCTCAGCAATTACATTTAGATACAGTGTGATTATAGTGAGATAGAGCTGCAGGAAACTCCATCAGTATTGATTATGGTGCCAGGCAAATTGGAGAATGAATGGTTCGTGGCTATTGCAGTCATTTATCAACATCAGGTATAAATAGTATATGTATAATTCATCAATGTCACACTATGAAGCAATCATTGTTATATACATATTGCATATATTGTTTTTGTTGGCAGTACATTGCATTTTGTTCCATGTGGGATTATTTTATTAAAGAAATACAATACAAAACTCTCAAGAACTGAATCCTAGCTAAACAATGCAAATGTTCTTAATCAGGACTTTTCCAGGTCAAAACATGTAAGCAAGTCGGTTGAATCACCTCTTACCCATCACTCAATAGCGACTAAACAGAGTCTAAAGTAGGTCGACACCAAAACTAAAACTAAACCAGGTCTGAAGTAGGTTCACCCTGAGCCTAAACCTTCTCCTTCAGTCTTTAATTCTGTTTCCTACAAATGAAACTGTTCACTAAAGACTTCATAATGACTTTGTGGTGCCTTTTTCAGAAACCTGAATCTCCTTCGCGAGGGTAAATTTGGTTTGTGCACGTGGACGCTGATAAGATAAAGTATCAACGGGACAAATAGCCCTGTTTTCTGCGTCTTTATAGAGGGAGAGAGTGCAGGTCATTTGGGCCAAAGACATAAAGGCGCAGTCGTGTGGTGTGTGTCCCTCCTCAAGTCTGACCTCTAAGGAGCGAAGTATCGACTCACAGATGGCCCCCGCGCGCATCACTGCCCATTGCTCACCCTGCTATACCTCTGCTGTCACCTTGTTCCTCCCCAGTCACACAAACCAGTCACTTAACCAACTGTCAAGAGGTAAGCTTGGCCTGGACCCAACATAAGACTAATACACAACAGTGCTCAGGCCCAAGGGAAAATTGTGTTTTTCTGCTGCAGACAAAGCTATTTAGAACAGAAATGTATTGTGGTTTGGGATAATTGTCTAACACTGTTTGTATAGATACTTCTGCAATAAATGGAGCGAACCAAAGATAGCTAATTTTGATAAATGCATCATATTAAAGGAGTTAACTGATTCGACTGCCTGGCTCCAGCTCCAGCTATCAGTCACAGCACTGTTTTGCTGCAGATTGATAGTCTGTCCAAGACAATCATTGGGAAGATATATACGTAATTATGCTGAAAAAGAAAGTAGGGGGATGTATAAAGACTTTATATGCAGAAAGTATATCAGTTATTATATCCTTGACACATAAGATACAACAGGCACAACAAGTGGCACTTTTCCTACATGGGATAAATGAATAATTACATAGCTCCATATTTGTGAACATATGTTATTGTGAGAGAGGCACTAATTAGCCAGACTGTGCAAGATATTTTCAGTGGCAGACATGATTGTGACACTGTGACAAGAATAACTGACAATTGTTGGTTTGTCTACATCTGTGTTTGTCATTGCAACACATGCTGCATGCTGCACGTGTGTGTCAGATATCAGATACATAATAAAAAAAAGGATATTAGAGCTGGGAAATATTTGGGAATTTAGATAATATAGTGAATTTTGTTTTGAAGATATGCAACTTTTTAATAGAGGTTATGCAGGTGACATTATGACATTCTGAATTTTAGCGGTGAGTCATTGGTGAGTAAAGCTATTTTCTCCTGTAAAATCACAAAACACAACTAAAATGTGAAAACGCTGCTACAGTCTAATAACAAATGTAAAAGCCAGAAACTCTGCTAAATGTTTAGTTTGTATCTGACATCTAAAAAAAAAAAAATCAAGTAAACCGTTGTAGAAAACCAGATACACAACAGGAACACTGCAGCTACGCTCACATTTATCACTGATACAGACTTTGTGATCTCACACAGTTGAACTGATTATCTTTCTTTCCTTAAATAGGATGTTTCTGAGTCTTAGTGTCGAGGAAATTAATTGTTGCGCGTCAGTTAAAGAGTCTTAAATCTCAACTGCCGCCGGCAAATGAGCTAGCTAAGCTCTGCACAGTCGGAGCAACAACGGAGAAACTACTTTCAGTTTCCATCTTGCCATATAAAGTTACGGCAACGAAAAGCAAAGAAGCACATTTTAACAGTTGTGCTGCCCATAATTCTGCCACTCAATCAGAATGTTGAGGAACATTTTACTAATAAAAGAACATTAATATTGCGTAAATCGTTTACAGTAAAATCAGTTGATATTTCTGCATTTTTGTGATTAATTTTATGGATATTTCACATTTGTATGATAAATAAACCTCAGCAAATATGTTTAAAGACCTGTTTTAACATAATATATAAATGCTCGAGATTAAATATAAACAATAAATAAATACATTTTCAAAAACTACTGATGTGTTTCTTCAAAACACCCTTGTTGTGTACTGTATCCGAGTCATTGTTTCATTCATTTCATTTCATTCATTGTTCTGTAAATATAACAATGGATATGTACATCTTTGGCACTGATGCGTAAAGGTTCTATGGGTTGTTCTACGTAAAAAGAGCCTTTTTGAACTGTGGTGGGTTTGGAAAAAATAGGAGCCGCACTCGAAACATCCAATTTTTTGCAGTCATGCTTCTCATCCTGTCGATTCTCAAATGCTAAACAATAATTATGGTCCTTGACTGAATCCTCCCCTTTTCAAGACACATGCAAATGTTTTGGGCAAATTACACGAGTCAAACAGAAGCAGAGCATTGATACAATAGTTATTACTGTCAATCACACCATCTTCAAGAGGCATTTTGTTTGTTCTGAACGCCCACATCCTGCATGGCCTTCACCACATTTCCCTCTATTGCTGTCTTATAAGTGAAGAGAGAGTTTGCACAAAGTACTTTCTGTTTCCTTTTCTCTATTTACAGACACAGAAGCAAGAGGAATTGTAGCAGTAATTAGATTTTAATATTATCTATGATTGTCAGTAATCCAAGAGCTAAACTGTTCCCAATATGCTCTCTTATGCAAGTTACAGGCACAGAAAAGACTAACATGAATGGCAAACAAGGATTTAGTTAGTCAAAAGTCAATATATTAGATTAGATAGACTCAAACACTGCTTTCAACAAAACTATATTACTAGTATTCTTTCAAGTTCCTCCTCACTTGTATAGACACACAGACATTACGCAGTTTACTCTCTTGTAATGTTTTTGGCAATTCCCAGTTTCCAGAGTTGGGGTTGTATAAGGACTTTTTCTCTCCCAAAAATAGTGTATAGCATATATGTAAGTTAAAGGAGAACAAAAATTCACCTTATTAAAGGTCTTTGTAAGACCCTGTGATGGTTAAATATGTTTTTTTTTACGGACAATTAGAATTACAACATTGCCGACATCGACTCAAACTAACTTTACTTAGTTCTTCTTTAATGATTACAGAGTGTAGTAGGTATAGCTCATTGTCTTCAAACACATCGCAGTGAGATGAAAGCTGCTCATCTCTGACTGGAACCCCACCCAACCCAGAGACATGCTGAGCTCCATCAGGCCTGGCTGTACCATCCACCCCTCAATCCTCATTGTCTTATTGACATGCAGAGGCCATAGTGCTCTCTCCTTTCAAAGAAAATGGATTTTTACCAATGTGAGTCCACAAGCACTTTTAGCCCCTCCACTGTCCCAGAAGGTTTGACAATGGACCAGAGGAAAAAGACACTGCTAACTGCACAAAGTTAATCTTTAAGCACGCCATTGATATTTTGTGTAAGTGTTCCCCATGAGAATCTATGAACTAGAGATGAAGAAACACTTGAGCATGCAGTTTTTTTACACATGGTAAATAAGCTTAATGCAAAACATGTAATAAAGGCTTTTGTAGTGGAGTTTCTCATCGAGGAGAGCGACTAACACAAAATTTAAAAAGCAACACTACACGTACCTATTTTGCTGCAGTATTCAGTGTATCCAGAGCACTTAACAGCTCTGCCTAATTTC
Source organism: Rhinogobius similis (assembly GCA_019453435.1). Lineage (NCBI taxonomy): Eukaryota > Metazoa > Chordata > Actinopteri > Gobiiformes > Gobiidae > Rhinogobius > Rhinogobius similis. The sequence goes on along the minus strand of CM033625.1, from coordinate 17,959,214 downwards.
CCAGAACGCATGGTAAGTTAGCTGCATACTCAAAGGCCAAGGGCGCAGAGGAGTAGAGGTCCGGTGGCAGGGCTCTCTCTTCCATCTCTGCCCAGGTAACAGACTGTGTATCCTGTATTTGTCTGAGTGCAGCAGTGCGGATGTTAGGAGCAGCAAAGATTAGCTCAGTGTCAACTCTGACGGAGGTTAATGCAGGAGCGAGCAGCCGTTTGTAACCCAAAAGGAGATTAATTACTGTCAGGCGGAAGAACAGACTGCGTCATTTACCCCACAGCCTTTGTTTTCAATGACTGCTTTCTGCACTGTCAAAACTTCAGTAGGGATCACGGCTGGCTCTGACTTTCCTCCACTTGCCTCAACCAAACCATTAAGATGACAAAAAGAGTTTTTCAGTTTTACTTGAAGGGGAAAATGGATTGGTATCTCAAAGGAACTCAAGATATTTACTTGTTATATCTATGTTTTTACATTTTGCATTTCAGGTATTCTCTTTATCTGTTATGATCAATTAACTCACTTGAGAGACTGGTTAATTTCAAAGTATTCTGGAGACAGATTTCCTTTTTCCTTCAGATTCTAAGAAGAAAAAAAAAGAAGATAAATACTGAATTTATACCCAATTAATGACCAAAGACGTCAAAAATATTTTGACTGTATGTCCTGTAATGGCGTTGAAAAGTAGACGTTTTTACAATTTTAACAGCCAATTATGTTTCTTATTCTGGTGCAGCCTGTTCATAATGTTCAAAATAAATTCAGAATTTGGAATAATATTTAAAAATATATTGCATTTTTGGTAACCCAGAGCTCTGTGCATTTACCATTGGAAAAGATGTCCTCCAAAACTAATACATGTAAATATTGTGTGTTTTTGACTTGAGGTTTCAATATATTCAGGGCATTTTCTATAGGAGGCATACAACTTGTCACTTTGTGCTTATGTTTTTCACTGCATTTGAAGTGCAAAGCTTTTGTGCCAAAAGGATAAGAAGGCTGAAGCCATGAACATCACATGAATAATAAAACTTGAATGCAACGAAGAACAATCTTCAGAAAACTATATTAGAAAAAGATAATTTTGTGTGTTGCTAACATTATAGCAGTTCCTGCAGCCATCACAAACACCAGGTATTATCGAGGGAAATCAAGTTGCAAGCACACAACAGCAAAACACCAAATCTCAAAGTGTAACTCTCATGAGCCCAGATTTTTGGTGGTTAAACTATTTGTCCTTGATCATTCTTTCCTTGTTCTATTGTGAGCTTTAGTACACAATAAAATAATAAAGTGTGTAATATAACTGTTCATATAACTGTTTTTGTTCTGAGTGCGCTCTTGTGTGTGGTTCAGGTTGGTGATTTTGTCGGTATTCCTGGCTTACCTTGCTCATGCTGCACAGACCACAGATGCACATTTTACTCTAATATTACTGATATCAGCTATTGTATCAAAACCATATGTTCTCTAACATAAGACAGTAGTCACAGTGAATTAAGAAATGGTTGTTAATGACACTTATCCACTGTCAAATTTTGAATGATCTTTTCTTCTTTCTTCTTTCCTTTGTGCTTCTTTTAAGATCACTCCTTCCCTGTCATGATTTGAATCTTTCTTTATCCTGGCCTGTGACTCATTTGACAACTTTTCGATATGTTTTACATTGAACCTAAGAATTATTGTTATTCTATTTGTACGAACCACATACGTCTTTATGATCTGATGGTATAGATTTGGCAGATAAACTTATATACTCAATTTTTATATAAGTGATAATCATTTACAATCCAATGAAATGAATCAAATGGTTCTCATAATAGCATACATCTTTGATGTTTTGGTCTTATGATCTTGCAAAGGTCAAATGACACCAAAAACTAGTCATTGCTTGTATTGTGCTGACCTTTTTGAACATTTCATCAAAACCAAAAGATGACTTTTTGATCAACAAAAAGCAGAAAAACATAACCTTTGTGGTGCCCAAGCATTATGACTTCTCAGTGTTTACTTCACATTACGTATAGGAAACACTTTAAGCCGGCTGAACAACCTCCTTTTCAATTAAGCTTATATAATAGTTAAATGTGAGTTGCGTTCAAGGGTTATGTACGGTTTATAATTGGAGTCCGATGGGAGGAGCAGGTCTTCAGGGTCAGACTTCAGACATGTTTATGCAGTTTGGCTTTCAGAGCTCTGCACGCGGATTCGCCTTCTACAGGTGACTTTAATAACAGGCGCCTAATTGGAAAAACATGCACTTTTCACGGGCCGCTTAATGACTGTGAATGATTATATAGCTTGTCAAACAACAGGGTGTTTTCAATTACCTTGAGATCCCAGTGCTCATATCCCATGAAATTTAGTAACAGGGACTTAAGGGGAAAAGGCAGTGCACTTAATCAGATTAGGAAGTGGACCTCCAGCCACAAAGGCTTTAAAATTGCAGTGAGTACAGAGATATAGAGAAAGTGTCTTTATTTATTCATGATTGCAACGAAGAGGGTTTGCAAATTGAAACCAGAATTGACAGACACCCATTCATACAGTATATCTTTGGATGGTGCAAATAAAATTAATTGACTTATTTATGTACTGTATTTTTTCATGTAATAAATTAAAGATTTGTTCCAGTATGCATATAGTATAAAAGCAGCTCTCAAGGTCAAAAGTAGAGTGCTTTTGTCCTCCACGAACAAGGAAGTGTGCTGTTTGCATGCTAATTGTTGTTAGCATTACTGTGACGGCAAAACACGAAAGACGAAAAGCGCTTATAAACTCATTGCGGGGAATAATAGGATGTTTGGAATGTGCTGGGAAACTGAGAAATAAGATTGGACTGCTGAAAACAATTTTAAATAAACTAGTTCTGTTTTTCACATTTTTAAGACAGTTATCAGTTGCAGTGCCTGCTATATTTAATACAATAATATGTAGAGTAGGCTACAATATACAGACTCTCGAGGCAGAAGTACTACCATCCTGCATCCCTGTACATAAAGGGAGACATGTCAAATATATCCGGACATACACACACATAAACACTTGTGCTCTAGTGGTTGACGGTTTATCTTTATTGTCTGCTCTACTGTATCCTTTTGTTGAAATTTTGAGAAGCGAAAATGAGATAGTTCATCTCAAGGGGTTTATCCCCAAATATAATAAAATTTGAAATTTGAAGGTATACAGCACTGATTTCTGTCTTTGACAGTTTGATGAATTGAATTGGATTCTTCTTCACACAAATTAATTATTACCAATTTCAGACAACATACAAAATGGTCCCCGCCAAGCGGGTTTGTCTCTTGTGAAGTGCAATGTAAAGAAAGGACCCATTTTGCTGCACTGGCACACAGCTCCAGCCCCTGAAGGCATTCTACAGCGCGCTCTCTTATTTTAACCAACCTGTGTGGGTTCAACAATGTGAACAATTGGTTTTAACATCGTAGAAATCCCCCTGGACACAGTGATTCACACGCTGCATTATCCTGTATTGCTTTTCTTATATTTTATTCCTGCATTTAAGAACAGGCTGAGTATACCAGCTTTCATTGAACAATAATATAACCTGACAAGATTACATTCATGGCAACCTTATTGGGGCACTCTATAACTTATCATCCAGTCTCCACGGAGATGTCAATGCATTGATAAACATATCTTTCTGTTTGATGACAAGCAAGTGACGGCACCAAGCCAAGTTACAGGTCAGATCTGTGATGAGGCGAGCCCGCTTACTGTGAGAAAGCTCGTAGTTCAAGGTAAATGTATATATATATATATATATATATATATATATATATATATATATATTAATGGAAAGCTAGTAGAGAAGTTACATACTGCACCTTTAAAAGAAAAAAAGTTTAGTTTTATACTCAACGTTAACAACTAAATGGTCAAATGAAAAGCTGTTTTTATGTTTTTGTCTGACATCTGTGGTTAATGAAGCTAAAATTAAATGTTAAGTAGTTTTGGAGATGGACTGGCAGCTCAAGAGATGTGTTATGGGACAGATGTCAGGAATTCGATTTTCTGTTCGGGAGGAACACAGCTGGATAGGGACATGATAAACTGTTGGCTGTAGCTCTAGAAAACAAGAGAAATGAAAGGGGAATAAAGCAGTGTCTATCTTAGATTTAATCAGTGTACAGCAGTGCTCAAGGCAAATCCACAGCACCATATCCATCATGATAAGAGAGCGGGAAATGATGCCGTAAACTGATTCCCTCTGTGCGATGGTGATGCACTGGAGCCTGGTTCACAGACTCATATGTGCACAACAGCTCGCCCAGGGCCAAACCACCAGCAACAACAATAGCTACAATTATAAAGCAATAGTCATTCATCAGGTGGACAAGTGTTCCACAAATATTTGTTTAAGTGTTATTAATGACATTCAGCACCTCGCTGCGCTGGTAGGTCCATCTGTCGACTTGGGTTGACTTTGGCAGCCAACACATCTGCTAACACCACAACTCACCCGCAGAGTATTCACGAGTCCCTACAGCATCATGAGAAACTACTAATTTCCCTGAAGAAAATGGGCATTCCAGCTGTGCCTTGATTAATACTGTGCAATGTTTCAATGGGAAAAAAGAGAAAATGATGTGGTGTTGCTGATGAACAACTTCTTCTCAATTGCTGTCTGTGTGTTGACCCTTAATCTAACCAGTCTAGACTCTGAATCTCATTTGGAGGGAAGTCCAGGTCACACGGGTGACTTGTAAAACCAGACCAGATATCATTACACTGGGCATAGGTTATTTTAAATGTGCCTCACATCTGATACTTGTTCAAACTGCACCCAAAATAAACAGATACTCATGCTCATTGGTCCGGCAGTTTTTTGGATAAAAATGATAGTATTCTGGGAGCTCTATCAATCTTAAGCTTCAATAAAACACAAACAGAAAATATACTCATTGTACTGAGTATTGGCAAAAAACGAAAAACAGTCTGGATGAACCGGAAAACAAGGTCAAATAATATAGACAAATCTATTAATAGACTATATTTCATTGGAAAGTTTACCAAAACCCATCTTTTACAGCCTGACCATCATTTATTACAGTCCTGATACAGTCTATCATAATTTAATATCATTCAACCTCTTTAAGCCAACCCCTTCATTTTAATCTACCAAAGGCACTCAGGGAGAGAGAAAAAACAACAACAATCTATGTATGGACCTTATTTATTTTGTTTAATTTATTTTTGCCATAGGATCTCCAACTACAGGTTAGGGGTTTGATTCCCAGACAGGCTCAGCTATTATATATTACCGATGATATGATATGTTTAAACGAGAACAGCTTAATGCCAAACTAAATTCTACTAAATTGTAAAAGTGAAGTAATGACTTTGCTCTTTTGCTGTGAAGTGTGTTTCATAAAGCTATTAGGGCTGCAAGATTAATTGCAATTTGAATAGTCACAATTGGCAAATCACGGATTGCAATTATTTAAATAACTTCATTTCCCTCCATATATCCTGTCTTATCCTATATAAAATATACTAATCCTGTAGTTTAGACCTTTACAAACATGTCCTGAAATGCATGATTCTTTGATTAGTTTGGCAGTTCGGATTTCAGGCTTCTTTCATATCTAAATGCTCTTTGATGTGTTTAAAAGAGAAACTTTAAACAGAATTCTACCAAACATTAATTGCAAATCTAATCTTAAGTGCAATGCTTGTCAGAACAATAGCAATTAGATATTTTTCCCAAAATTGTTCAGCCCTAAAATCACAATAAATCAGTTTGAACAGTAAACTGTTTGCAAATAACAGATGGAATTTTTACACCGGCAAAACCTGTATAATTTATTTTGTTATAGGAATTGCACCCCGCGATTAGAATTGAAAGTGTTTATTGAGGTCCAGCCCACACTAAAAGTATACTGTACATTTTGTGATTTTTCCTCTGTGCCGTGTTTCTCAGACTGCGGTTTGTACTGATATAATGCACTGTGATGTCGGCTCTTGTTATGAGTTGATTTTGTTGTCGCTGCAGTGCTGTCATCTCTTATTCAAGTCATTCATGGTTGCCTTTCTGAGCCGCTGACAGGCTGGGCCCCATGGAGCTGGCCAACGCGCAACTAAGAAAATATGAGAAATGTGGAAAATTGACTGCATTATCATCGATCTAAGGCACACATTTCCAACTGGATAAACTATAAGCGGTAATGTGACTGATCTAAAATGAGAAATGACTATGCTATTTACAAGGTTACATCTGCAAGCGGTACTTATCACCAAACAGTATTCAACATATATTGATAACTATATTTATAAACCTTACAAATAAGACATTCATCCTAGTGGCTTGACAAAGAAAGGGCACATCAAATTTAACAGGAAATAACAGGAAGACTCACAAACACCACTTAATTAGGCAAGAATTCACCTGCAAATCTGGCATGATACACTGATTAATCCTCAATTTTTTTGCAAGTTCAAGTGGAAGTTGCAAGTGTCATTTTGTTCTGCAGGAGAAAAACTATGCCAGACATTAACAGATAAACCATTTGAAAGTTTTAGACCTTTACAAAACATGGCATTGTGCAGTTAAATCGTTATGCATGTTTTTTTTTTTTGTTGTTTTTTTTTATTGTATAGGACTGTAAAAATTCTTGGTTGACTTAAGACCTGCCCTGTGCATTGATTAGTCAACTAAAAGGTTGGAGCTATCTGTATGATTTTTAGATATGTCCCGATCCAGCTCATTCAGATCCAATACCGATCAACCGATACCTCTGCAGAGACTGAAAACAAGAATAACGTATGACAAAACTAATCAAAATGGGTTGCGTAACTGTTTGTATAAACAACTTTGTATAAATAAAACATCAAATATCATGAGATGTTCTGGACCAAAAAGGGACTTTAAATACTCTTATTAAATCAATTGAAAGGCCCAACCAGGATATCTGCTGAACCGATATTTTGAAGCCGATACCCGATTCTACATTTTTTTTATTCAATACCAATATGGGTATCAGTGCATCTCTTATGATGTTACCATATATCTGTATGAAAGTGCACTGACCAGATTATGACATTACAGGAGATCATGCAATTACAAATATTTGTACAGAAAACTATAGTTAACACTATATAAATTCATAAAAAAGCATATTGAATCACAATGTACATCCAAATTTCAAGCCAACCCACTACATGCTTGCTCCTTTCAGCTGTTGTAAATATAAATCCTTTAATATCCCCTCAGAACAATTGTGGACAGATGCTCTTCAAGGACCAGGGTAAAGTGACATGGCAAGAGAACACAACTTGCAATCTAAAAAAAACAACGTGTACATGTGTGAAAAATTGCAAAAATGCAGTGACGAAGGTCCGAGGCACTCATTACAACATGGACATTACATGCCTGTTTATTGCATGTCAATATGTATTCTTGTACATGTTCTTGGCCAGGAATTTATGTTAAAATGTTTTAATTTGGTGTATATCACAGTCTCACATAACCCAGGGTCTTTAAAAGTCCCAGTTGGTGTGATTTTTTTCCTGTGTGCCTTGAACACGTAGGCTACAAATCTTTATAATAGGACTTTTCTTCAAGGTAACAGAGTGCCTCAGACCTTCAAGACTGCATTTTTGCACATACAGTATATACACATTTTTTAGATTGCAAGTCGTTTTTTCTGTCCATAATAACATTTTACAATCGACTAAAGGTGTACAGCCCAAATACAGTTATTGTTTCTGAATCAAGCAATGGACAATAACTTTGTTGTATGGATTTTCTGATTCTGATTGTGATTGTGGAGGTCATCTGTTTTGGATAAATGGAGGGGATTTCGTCCAGAAGCTTATCAAACACAAAAATGAATGCCTTATTGATTTAAGGCATCTGATTTGCAGCTATAAATGTGTTTTTTTTGTGGAATTTTGTAAAAATCAAGTCCTTATCTTTTCACAAACCTCTGTTGTTGACTGTCTGACTCATAACACAGCACTATTTAATCTACTAAAGTCAAGTCCAAGTCCCAAGATGCTTTGAGAGTGCACTGATCCTTTTGGCCCGATGACTGGGGCAGTAACACATAATCTGAGGTACACAGTCACACACAGGGAGGGCTGAGGATACAGAGGCGTAATGCATCACCCCCGCTGGCATGGCCTTTTCACACTGCCTGTTGTGGCTCTCTTATCGCCCACACTTCTTTTATGTGCAGCAGCAATAATTCTGAAAGTGAATGGTCTAGCCGCAACTATACATCAGTGCAGATCTGTGGCCTCTGCTGGAGTGTCGGGGACGACCGGGAGCTGGTTAACTGGTTTGTTTGTGTGCTGCCGTGGAGTGGAGCAGATGATCAGTGATGGCAGATAGCGGGATGAGGCGATAGAGAGATATTGTCCATGTAAACAGTTGACAAGGACTCTACTGTGTGGAAATACTCATCTCCCACATATAGAAATGGAAAGTATAGACCCTTTAAATCCTCTGTCATCAGAATGTTCAAAATCCGCTATGGAGGTGACTGGATGTGTATTATACATGTGTAGACCATGACCCACTTTCCACATTTAACTGACATCAGATGAAAATGGAAATGGTGTAAAGTCTTTATTAGACGCAGTCAAACAGTTTTGAAGGGATCGGTTATGATTTTTAGCTTCAAAATTGTATTTCAACTTCATAAAAAGTATAATTTGTGGATAAATCTATAAAGGTATGAAAAAAACTATTATCAAGTGAACATTCTTCTAAGTATTTGTCAGTAAAACCTAAAAATCTTGAATTTTCTTTAATATAATAAATATATATATAAATAAATATAATAATAAAATGCGAGTAAAAAGAGTCATACCATACCATACCATACCAATATAATAAACAAAAATAGTAAATAGAAATATATATCAGTAAACAGGCTCTGAATGGTTTTCATTTGCAAAATCCCCTTGATTTTTTTGTGTGTGTTTTATTTTAAGACATTTTGAGGTTAACCAAAAGAGTTTGCTCCCAAGTCTTGTTACGGCTTGTTAGAATAATAAAAATATAACGTACTGTCAGAACTAATGCAGAAATATTGAAATTGGCTGCTTGTTAAGGCTGCTAATATACAAAAATTAAAACTTAAATTTGAGGACTTTTCATCATTCAAAAGATGGGATATTTTGTTTAAATTGTTAAATGCCTTGACAATGGTCTTTTTTCATTTTCTTTATTTTCATCATTCTGAAACCCATAGATAATATAACTATTACTAACAACGCTGCTTTTACCGGACCACATTGCAATTGAATGAACAATGGATCAGACCAGAAATTGCAAGAGTTTTTAGAGTATCCTCACACAAAAGATATATTTCATTATATTCCTATGCAACAAAACATGATGCACCGCTTTTCCTCAAAACAAACGGCCTGACCGTGACCTCTAATTCAGGAGATAGATTTTCTGCAGTGTCCTTGCTAATGCTGTTCAAACAGAATGGAGGCAGGAGATGAAGCGATGCTGCTGTGAGAACATGACACGAGATAAACCAATTCAATAGATTATGTCTCTGTTTGTACACCTGTGATGCTCCACCAGACCTACTCCGAATTATCCGCTTTACATAATGGTGACTAATACTGGGATGTTTTAAGTGAATGTTCCAACTGTGAAAGCGCTTCTTATAAATACCAATGGCCCTGTAATTGTATGGCTGATTGTTCTGTTGAGTTTCCTAACCACAGCTACTGCTAAAAGCTGCGACTATTTTTAATCCAAGAGGCAAACTATATAACATTATGCTACAGTTAATTTGCCGTTTACAGCATTAAAATGAAGTCACACAGTTTTAAGCTGTCATTCAATATATGGTGTGGTGATCTGCTGTCTGCCTTGGCACTTACTGAGTGTATGCAGCCAGCAGATGATGCCTAGCACTTACACAATTTAGTTCTCACTTTAAGAGACTGCATGCGATGATCAAGCTAGTAGTTGCAGTGAACGTGTTTTGAAGACAGAAATGCTCAGAACGAGTCTGCAGATGATTTAACGACTTAAAAAAATTCTCTAATAAGTTATGTATAAAATCAGAAAAATGTCACTCGTCGAGGGAGTTCAGCAGGGAGTGTTTTTGACGGTTGGGGGGAGAGGATTTTCTAACTAGCATTACAAACAATAGTTTGAAAGTAGATAAATGCTACTCCAGGGTATGTTTTTGACGATGGAACATTGTTTGAACATTGTTTGGTTAAAAGCTCAAAAAAGTCACTGTTGCATTTGTCCTTTAATTCTGATGTAGTCTTCACGATAACAAATGCTGGTATACGATATATTGAAAAACATCACAAATAACAATAATATTGAAACTACTTCATGTCACTGATGCAACAACATTAAAGCAGGATTATCCCCTTAACTAAACATACATTATGGTTAAAAAACATGAATTACAACAAATAAATTACAGATTTAAACACCCTAGTACTTAGTTGGTATCTATAAAAAAACGTCATTCCATCCTCTACAGCTCAAATATTATTGTATAACAGAAAAATAACTATGATCTCCCCATAATTGAAAATGTTGGCACACAATAAATACTGAGGTCCAAACTAAATTGTTCTATCCATCATATATTGAAAAATAAGTCAATATAGTAATACTCGTGGCAGGCCTTGACGTGGGGAAGGTCCCTGTCCTGAACTCTAAGCCCCACGCTGCCTCCAGAAGAAATGAGTAATAAAAAAAATACATAGCCATCCTTTTATTAACCGCAAGATTCTTTTTCAAAATGCACTTTTTATAATGACTTGATACCCATGATCCGCTTCAGATTAATCAAGATAACTAAAGGAATGTCAAGATCGTTTGGTTAATCGCTAATTGGTTACATATGAGGAAATATATGATCATGACCATTTTAGAAACAAAATTAAATCATATCAATTCAAAAATACTCTGAAAAAGTAAATATAAGTGTGAAATGCTTTAGATATGCTACATAAACTTTACTTTAAAAGCTGGTTATACAAGAGCAGTGGTAATGCAAACAAATAATGTGAATGAAAGAAAATTACAGACTTCACTGTTGTTTGTTTATGGTGTCACTAATCATGAATAATCATTAAATTGTCATCTTTCTTCTCACAGTAATCATACCACTAAAATTTGATATCGTGCCTCAAACCCTAAACAAACATTTCAGCTTGACAGACATGGATTCCTTTTCTCTGTTGATTGAAACCGAAAATAAATGTAATACGCTGAACAAGTGCTTGATTGTGCGGTAAAAGTTGAGTCGTGGGGCGTCTCTGGACATGTCTTGAATTCGGCTGTTAAAATATTTATTATCTGACATTGTAGTTTGCTTGTGCAGAGCAGCTACGACCTGCTGGAGTTACACAGCGGCCCAGCACAGCTTTGTCTGATCAACACAACAGCTCCATTAGTCTCCTTCCCTCGAAAAGCACACGTGGAAGGCCATATTGACAGTTATGTGATGGAATATTGTTGCATCAAATGAGAAAGAATAACCTCAAGATACCATTGACAGGAAACCGCCCGTCAAACTTTGGCAATCACAAAACAGAATCTGTCACCAAATTTGCTGTCTAAATTTGGGCAGTTTCTTCTTCGACATTCAACTATGAAGACACAATATTTCGCGTCCAAGTGACACTCGAGGGTGGTCGTCATGGTAACGCGGCAGTTTCTTCATGAGCCGACAGCTTCCTTTGCCTTCACATTGGCCCGCCACTGTCATTTGTTGGTGGTGAATGAGCACTTTAGTTTCACAAATCGCACAAAACAGACAAGTGATGAGTCCAAGTCTGCAGTTCAGATCTGCCCTTCAACAACACAATCAGAAGCACATACACACGCTCTTCGGGATATTTTTACTCAACTTTCACTAACTTTGCCAACATATTTCTTTTCGATGTCAGTGGTAGAACATTACAAAGTACACAAGTGAAACTACAGTACTTAAAATAAAAGTAACATTTTCAGGTGTTTGTACTTCACTTAATGCGAGACATGCGCTGAATAGAATAAAAATCTTTAATTTAAACATATCAATTTGAAACTTCTATAGTTTACTCGCATAAATGTAAGAATTTTTTTTTTTCATAATGTAATGTTTTCATATAGAAAGAAGGCATTTTATGTGTAAAAAACAACAACAACAACAACAACAACATTGCACGTATTCTGGACATTTAAATCTGAAAAATAGACTGAATCAGGTTTAAATTTCTTTGTTAATTTTGTATACATATTAGTTACAGAGAGGAGAGGATTTTTGATATCTCATTTAGTTTTTGAGTAAAATAAAAGTAAGATCTTTTCCTAAAAATTCTTATTTCAACTTTTGTTTTTACTTAAAACTTTAATAAATCAGCCTTACAATTGTAAGTCTGATTTATTAAAGTTTTAATAAAGTTTTAACAAATCCTTCAGTAAGGTCTTTGTGTGGGATCCAGAATACACACTTCTTCAATTCTTTATGAAGAGTGAGTCTGGTCACTCCGCCGTCCAACAAGCATAATCAGATGCCTTTATTTCTGTGAGAAGTTAGAACAAACGCAAACTTCTCTCACCTCAAATTAACAGAGTTTATGCTTCACTCTTTGATTCTGCAGAAATCTGCAATGTTTTTTTGTCCCTGTGATATTTTTTGCCTTTATTTTTTCCTCTTGAGCAGCCATGTTTATTTTGATACGGACGGATCATGTGTGTCCCGGCTAATCTCCCTGTCAATCACGCCCATCTGAGTGGAGATTACGGAGTGACCAGACTGATATGGATCTGTATGGACAAACAGAGAGATATCATTCTGGCAAGATCTGTATGTCTCTGTGGGAGAAAAATGCATTCTAAGTAAACAGCCTTTGAAGTTAAATATCCTACAGAAATCTATGGATGAAGTGGATTAAATGAAATATTAAAACCTCTATTCACCTTATTCCAGAAGTTGCTGTAGGTGCCGCCATCTTTTT